>CAWUFW010016323.1:0-315893 GCA_963921515.1 Calotriton arnoldi
GGTCCATTGCTGTTCAACGCGCACAGGGGTACAACGCGTACCCGCACACATTGAAAGCAATGGGCCGGCCGGAGGCACCGATCGGTCCATTGCTGTTCAACGCATCACTGTATATGTGACTGGCATAGGTCAGCATGCCTGTCTCAGATGGACATGTGCCAGCCACAGATAGCTCCCAGGGAGTGAGGGGCACACCTACATCACGACAGCCTGTCCAAACCTTATCATAAGGCATGTAAGGCTGCATTTCCTATTGTGTGTATGTTGGTGTACATGTTGTCCTGTGGGTGTCACCTGTGGGCAGCCACCCCCAGGCTGTGCACGTGTTAATGGGGACAGGATCCTGGGTGTTACGTGTACGTGACCACTGTGATGTGCAACTGTTCATATCTGTGCATGTGTCATGGTCACATTTCACAGTGGTGTTTGTGTATGTCATGTCACATACCCCGTGAGTCCCATGTGGGACGGTATGTTTGAGCCAGGGTGTCCCAGTGGCACAATAGTGATGGCCCTCCACAGTCTTTGTGCATGTAGTGTTTACAATGTCTCTGATTTCATGTGCACAATGGGAGACAGTCTCCACATCCACGTTGTGTGTGCATGGACTCTGATGTTGTGCGTGTGTGTCACAGACGTCCATGGCTCTCCTGCCATGGCAAGTGTGGCCACTACCTGTGGGGGTCATGTTTGTTTTGTTGTGGTGTACACATGATACTCCAGGTGATGCCAGTGTCCATGTGGCATTACAGGGTCCCTGGGAATGTGCCTGTCGTTGAGCTGTGGTGCCTGGGGCACATCTGTCCTCACATGTCACTGGGGGTGACTGTGACACAGCATCATGATATCCAATGGGCCAACCTGGGACAAATTGATGCCACCTGTAGGACCGTGTTGACAGATGTTGGCCATGTATGTACCATACATGTCGTTCCGGTACTGCACACTTCATGTAGTTGTGCCTCATGATGATGTATGTTGGGATCTTGAGTGTGTTCAATGCCGCATATGTGGGGTGACTGACGATCTTGCTTACTTCTCCTCTGCACTGCAGGGCTCCTGCTGTCCATCGGCCATTCCCAGACCTGGCAACGATGGTGGAACGGGACAGCATCCGACGGTACCGCTTCACCAGGCAGCTGATTGAGGATTTTGCAGTGCAGTTGTCCCCACATTTGCAGCCTGGCCGGCCGTATCCTACAGCGCTGACCCCCAAGGTGAAGGTGATGGCAGCCCTACACTTCTTTGCCACCGGTACCTTCCAACATACTGTGGCGTCTGCTGGTGGGATGTCACAGACCATGTTCAGCCGTGTGCTCCGCGATTTCTTGGCAGCAATGTTGCTCTTCCTGAACCGGTACATCTATTTCCCTAGACTGCGACGACTCACTGACGTGAAGAGTGACTTTTATGCCCTGGGGAGGATGCCGCATGTCATTGGCTCCATTGATGGGACACATGTGGCTTTGGTACCACCACAGGCCCAGGAGCAGGCCTACAGGAACCGCAAGCACTACCACTCGGTCAATGCACTGGTGGTGTGTCTTGCAGACATGACCATCACACACGTGTGTGCCCGTTTCCCTGGTTCAGCACACGATGCCTTTGTGATGAGGAGTAGTCGCATCCCCAGGTTGATGGCACAGATGCAGAACCAGCGTGCCTGGCTTGTCGGTGTGTACTGACTTTGTGCCATTGTGTGTGATCTGATCTGTAGTATTCCGCCCACTTTTCCAAGTCAGCTGATGTGCACTTGTCTGTCCGTAGGTGACTCGGGATACCCCAACATGCCGTGGTTGCTGACACCCTCAGGAACCCTGTGACACCTGCCCAGATGCGCTACAATGAGGCACATGGTCGGACCAGGAGAGTGATTGAGCGGACCTTTGGTCTCCTGAAGAGCCGCTTCCGCTGCCTGGACAAGACCGGAGGGTCCCTCCCATATGCCCCTGCGAAAGTGTGCAAGATTATCATCGTCTGCTGCATGCTCCACAACCTGGCAGTGCGGAAGGAGTTGCCTCTCATCCAGGATGACGATGACCAACATCCGCCACCTGTGGAGGATCCTGGCCTGGACCACGATGCCAGTGACGATGATGATGATGATGGTGATGGTGATGTCCGCACACAGCTCATCACCAACTTCTTTAGCTGAATGTGAGTATCCTGAGGTGTCATGTGAATGATGTGAGTTGGCATGATGTGTGGGTGGTGCTCTGGTGCTGTTGGAGTGTGTCCATGGGCTACTTGACAGGATGTGTGTTGCGATGTGTGGTGACAGGTGGGCTGTACTCCCCAACAGTGTTGACATGCTAACTTGGTTCTGGGTGGGTATCTTGTAACATGTATTGTGCATGAGTTTTGCTGTTCTGTCCTGTACTGCATTGCTTTTGACTGTGTGTCATTTCTGTCCTTCACAGGGTACTTTCAGATTCGTTTGGTCAACTGTGTCCACCGACGACGTGATTGCACATCCAGGCTGGTAGCTGTTGTGTCCCTACAGGTGATGTGCGCCACACCCATGGACTTCCTTCTGTCTACAGTTGTTGACTGTGTGCCCGCTACCAGGTGGGGTTACCTTGCATCTGTAGTGGTTACGGCATGTTGCTACTGTGTAATAAACCTGTGCTTCACTTAGTGATGTGCGTTGTCTGTGGTCACACATTTGACTGCCATTTGCTTACTGCACCTGTGGGCTACTTGACTACAACTGGGAATGGGTGTGGTGTCTGTGCATTGCACCGTCTTCCCTGGCAACATCAGTGTAGGCAATGAGTCAGATGGCCTAGGTGTGTATGTGTTGTGTAGCCCTGGTGGTGTGTCTCCCTCATATGTGTCACGTTGCCTGTACTCACATGCCTGTGTTGTCCTTGCTGTTGCAGTTCGCATACACAGTGTAATTTTGCAGTTCATCATCCCCATAACAGCACCCAAGTTGGAATCACGACAGAGGCAAGTATGGTGTATTAGTGTGTTTATTGTGATACATCTGTGATAATAGTGCATAGGATGGATTGTGCTGTACATGAATCTTGCAATCCCAAGTTCCTAGATGAATAGAAAGTCCAGGTAGACAGGATCCCCAGTATCGGGGCCACAGTTGTCTGACACATTGTTCCAACTTGTACTCCCCATGCAATGTGTGGGAGTAGTGTTGCCATCAACAGGGTGAACAGTCTGTGCACAAAGGCGAAAATCCAGAACAGGTTCAGGCTTCCTGGGAGTTGCGCTTGGCCATCAGCCTCTCACTTTCCCCTCCTCAGACGACCCCTCTTCTTGGGGGGCCCTCAAGTGCAGGCTGCTGCGGTGCAGGGGACTCTCCGCCAGAGTCCTCCTCCCTCCCTGTGGCAGTTGCAGTTTGTTCGGTACCAGATGTTGTTGGCACACAGGGAGGTGTGGACTGGTTGCTGTTCATCTGGCGGAGGCATTGTAAAATGTCCCTGTGCACCGCCGTCATCTCATGTAGTACATCCCACTTGGACTCCACGCGGGACATGTGGGAGTCCACACGTGACATGTGTGACTCCACGTGGGACATGTGGGAGTCCAAGCGGGCATGATGGGCAGCCTGCTGCTGTTTGATGTCTCTGAGGAGCCCCACTACCTGGCTGAGCTCTCCGGTGCTGGACTGGTACGCATCAGCTATGCGTACCAGTTGTGGGTCTTCATGCACACCAGCAACGTCTGCAAGCAGCGACCTCTGTCTCCCACCCCTCCCACCACCCCTGCTGACATGTGCAGTGTGTGCAGTTGCACGCACAGATAACCCTGGTCCACCTTGGGGGTGGTGGTGGTGGTGGTGTCCATGGCCCCAGGTTGGTCCAGGGTCACTGCGCTGGTGTTGTTCCTTATTCTGTCCATGTCGGCAGGGATGGTATTCGTGGTGACAGTCGTTGGAGGGGTGGGTGCAGGGGGTGCAGCTGGTGGACCTGCTGGTGCTGCAGCTGGTGGTCCTGCTGGTGCAGCATGTTGACTTGCACCGGATGTGCCAGGTTGTTCATCGTCCGAGGAGGACAGAGGCTGTACGACGCCAGTGAGCTCGGCATCCTCTTGAGCCTGGGACTGGGACTCCTCAGCGTCTGCTGCTGTGTCCCTATCATCACCTGTTTTTGGGAGACACAAACAATGTATGTCATGTTTCTGCAGGCATCAGTGGTTGACACACCTGACAGTTGTGACTGTGCCTCGGGGTGCGGGCCTGTACATTGTATTGTCCTAAGTCGTCACAGTCAGGGGTTGATATTGGTGTGGCACATTGTCCTGCATTATTTGGGCATTTCTATGTATTCTCTGGGGTGTGAACATGGTCTGCATTGATTGTGTTTGGTTGACAGCCAGACCTCCTTCCCACCCACCCACCCACCCAGTCAGTTATCCCACCATGGAACGTGCTTGCATTGCAGGGAGTGTAAGTTGTCTCTCAGGATGTCAGTCAGTGGTGTCCTGCTGTTTGTTGGTGCACAGTTGGCAGCAGGGCCTTGTGCTCCCCACAGCAGTAGCCAGTGTCAGCCATCTTGTGAGTCCTTCTCCACTCCCTGTGATGTGAGCATGGTTCAGGGTGGTGTTGATGGGCCAGTTGTGAGGCTGAGCAATGTCTGTGACTACGACTCCCATCATGCTATTGCCTCCACCCCCTTCCCAGCATGCCCATGCTTCCTTCCTTTTGACTCTGCTTCCCTGTGGGGTGGGCTGGCTGTGCTGACAGGATGGCTGGGAGTGTTGTCCTGGCAGTTGTTTGGCTAAGAGTCCCAAGAGTGTCCCTGTGCTTCACACAACATAACCCAGGGTGGTGGTGCTTTGTGGGATCTTGTGTTAGGATGGAGGGCATTGCATTCTACCAGGTGGGTACTGTGGAGTTTGTGTTGGGGGGTGTGAGGGGAGGTGCTGGTGACTATGGTCAGTGCTGCAAGTCCCCCTTCCCACCCAGCCAGCCAGATATCCCACCATGGAACGTGCTTGCATTGCAGGGAGTGTAAGTTGTCTCTCAGGATGTCAGTCAGTGGTGTCCTGCTGTTTGTTGGTGCACAGTTGGCAGCAGGGCCTTGTGCTCCCCACAGCAGTAGCCAGTGTCAGCCATCTTGTGAGTCCTTCTCCACTCCCTGTGATGTGAGCATGGTTCAGGGTGGTGTTGATGGGACAGTTGTGAGGCTGAGCAATGTCTGTGACTACGACTCCCATCATGCTATTGCCTCCACCCCCTTCCCAGCATGCCCATGCTTCCTTCCTTTTGACTCTGCTTCCCTGTGGGGTGGGCTGGCTGTGCTGACAGGATGGCTGGGAGTGTTGTCCTGGCAGTTGTTTGGCTAAGAGTCCCAAGAGTGTCCCTGTGCTTCACACAACATAACCCAGGGTGGTGGTGCTTTGTGGGATCTTGTGTTAGGATGGAGGGCATTGCATTCTACCAGGTGGGTACTGTGGAGTTTGTGTTGGGGGGTGTGAGGGGAGGTGCTGGTGACTATGGTCAGTGCTGCAAGTCCCCCTTCCCACCCAGCCAGCCAGATATCCCACCATGGAACGTGCTTGCATTGCAGGGAGTGTAAGTTGTCTCTCAGGATGTCAGTCAGTGGTGTCCTGCTGTTTGTTGGTGCACAGTTGCCAGCAGGGCCTTGTGCTCCCCACAGCAGTAGCCAGTGTCAGCCATCTTGTGAGTCCTTCTCCACTCCCTGTGATGTGAGCATGGTTCAGGGTGGTGTTGATGGGACAGTTGTGAGGCTGAGCAATGTCTGTGACTACGACTCCCATCATGCTATTGCCTCCACCCCCTTCCCAGCATGCCCATGCTTCCTTCCTTTTGACTCTGCTTCCCTGTGGGGTGGGCTGGCTGTGCTGACAGGATGGCTGGGAGTGTTGTCCTGGCAGTTGTTTGGCTAAGAGTCCCAAGAGTGTCCCTGTGCTTCACACAACATAACCCAGGGTGGTGGTGCTTTGTGGGATCTTGTGTTAGGATGGAGGGCATTGCATTCTACCAGGTGGGTACTGTGGAGTTTGTGTGGGGGGGGGGGTGTGAGGGGAGGTGCTGGTGACTATAGTAAGTGCTGCAAGTCCCCCTTCCCACCCAGCCAGCCAGATATCCCACCATGGAACGTGCTTGCATTGCAGGGAGTGTAAGTTGTCTCTCAGGATGTCAGTCAGTGGTGTCCTGCTGTTTGTTGGTGCACAGTTGGCAGCAGGGCCTTGTGCTCCCCACAGCAGTAGCCAGTGTCAGCCATCTTGTGAGTCCTTCTCCACTCCCTGTGATGTGAGCATGGTTCAGGGTGGTGTTGATGGGACAGTTGTGGGGGGGCAATATGTGTGACTGCGACTCCCATGATGCTATTGGCTACACTGACTTGGCCAGCATACACAGAATTCCTTCCTTTGAGTGGTCTTCACTGTGTGTTGGTGTTGTTGTGGTGGCTACATGTGTGGATGTGTGTGTTAGTTCTATTTGTGCCACTGCCTAGCTGTAGTTGTGGTTGTGTTTGTACATGTGTTGGCACAGTTGGATGTGACTTTTTTGATGGCATGTGTTGTGTTTATCTGACTGACATACACATTTTGGGATGATTCTGTTCTAGTTGCTGTGTAATTGCTATGTGTGCATGGTTTGACTCTCCCCTTGACAGTGATGTGTGTGTTTTGTGGCAGTTTATTGTGTACATTTGTTGTGTACTCACCAGGCTCTGGGATGTTCTCTAGTCCATATACGCTCACTGGCGGAAGGATGGCCCGCACCTTCTCCTCCCAGGGCCTGAGGTATATTGGATTGGCAGGAGGGCCACTGCCGGTATGTTGGCTGTTGATGTAGTCTATCTTCAGCAGGTCCCGTACCCTCCTGCGCACGTCATACCACCTGTTCTGGATGTCCGTCTTTGTGCGCCGACATGGTGATTGGGCGTTCACCCTGTTGATGATCCTCTCCCACATCTTGGTTTTCTGCGACATGGGGGTCTGTTGGACCAGAGTGCCAAACAGCTGTGGCTCCACCCTGAGGATCTCGTCTACCAGGACTTCCAATTCACAATCTAGGAACTTGGGATTCTTCTTGGGGGCATGGTGATGGGTGGTGATGGTGAGTGATGTGTGTGTTGGTGTGCAGGTGAGGGTGTGTGAGTGTGTGTTTTGCTGGGTGTATGTGAGGTAGGTATTTGTTGGTGTGCTGATGGTGTGTGGCTTGTGTGAGGGGTGAGCTGTGGGTGTGTGGTTGCTTTCTCTTGGGTGCTGGCAGTGGAATGGCATTTGCAAAGGCTCATGGTAGTGATTTGTGTCCTTTATATAGGTGGAGTTGTGGGTGTGTCTTTGTTCTCTGTCCCCACCCCCCCAGTATTTATTGGCTTGCTAATTGCTTGTTTGGCCTTTTTTGGGTGATTTTTCCTTTGTGCTGTTTGTGTATGTTGGAAACGTTCTTGTGACCGAGTCGGACCCTGCATTGGTCTCGTACGGTGTTCTCCGTTTCGTTCACGCTGTGTTTGTGCAGTTTTGTATGCTGCGTACGCGTCGGTCGCGGTGTATTGTGTTGCTTCGGCTCGGTTTTGTATGCGTGTCGGTCGTACGGCTTGTCCTCCGTCCGACTCGGTCGGGTTTTTCGCGCCTTGCATCGTACTTTGCGGGTTGGAGTTGGCGGGTACGATTCGGTCGGATTTGTTCCGGGTGCGTGTCGGTCGGTTGGATTCGCGTGTTTTTCCGGCCGGATTGCTATTTTCCGAGCGGCTCGGTCGGTCGGCTTGGTTTCCTGACGTGTCGGTCGGATTTATCGCGGCTTGCATCGTACTTGGCGTGTCGGGCGCCACTGGTACGTGTCGGTCGGTAATTTTTCCGGCTCCGAGTCGGTCGGTGCTTTTTCCGGCCCGAATCGGAATCGACCCCTCTGTCTCAGATGGATGGCCTGTCTTAGGCTCTACCTCCCACAGCAAGTGGAGGGGCACGGGCAAGTTACGAGGGTCAAGGGGTCGAAACTGTTAAAAGCAGAATGGAAGACAGAGACACAACACTGGAACCAAGTTACCACAAAGACTATCATTACGTATAATATATAAAGCAATTATATACAGAGACACACAGTCACTCCGGGAACTGATAAGCACATAGCCCTGAGCTCCGCCACTGTTCACTGAAGCAATGACAGGTCAACTTTGCAGAACTTCAAAGTGTCACGCATTGAGTGTGAGACTAACCCATTTTAGTGCATGTGTCTGCATCACCACACTAAAATACGTCACACCTATTTAGTAGCTTCTTTCTCTCTTTACACTGCTTGAGGCACTATCAGCATGGCAATGTATCAGCGGGCATGAGCTCTGCTGTCTGAGGTGAAGAGGTGGAGTTGGCAAAAGCACACTCCTTATTATGTGGTTTGTGCTAGCCCTTGTCTCTGCTGCAGTCGAAGTCGTGGGAGGCAGTGTATAGTGACTTCAGTAGAGCCACTCACATGAGAGTTCCAGTCAGACTGCAGTGGTACAAGGGAGTGAGCGCGGTCAGGAGGAAAGCCAGGGCTGGAGAATAGAGCCTGCCCTCACTAAATTACTGAGAATGGCAGTTACCAGAGGAGCACTACTATAAATGAAGGGGCATATTTATCAAGGGTTTGCGCCATCCTTGCTTCACGTAGTGTGAAGCAAGGCCGGCACCAGCAGTGAGTCATATTTTAAAAAATCAACGCATCTACACAAATGTGTCATTTTATAAGGATTGCGTGGCACAAAAGCTACTCCAAATCCTGATGCATCACACAGGAATTAATATTTGCAACATAGGTGTTCCTCCGCAAAATCCAACACAACCGTAACACAGTGGTATTCATAAGTGTAGCACTGCATCATGCATTGTATACAATCACCGCGCCAAGCTAGAAATGTGCCAGAATTGCTGTGCATCGGCAATCCAGGTGTAGGAAATAATGCAGTGGCTGTAGTACAAATTCTCCACCATCACAGAACACTTTGGCAAGCTCAATCACACTATGGAGGTTGTTATACTCCAACTGGGATTAGCTTGGAGACAACCATGTAGGCAGCGAAGGAGCAAAGAACGTATTTTCCGACAACACATATCCCTCATTGACTTCAGGGAGGAGGAGGACATACAGTTTTCACAGACTGAAGAGTGAGTCCGTCATGGAATTGCTGGAGAAGATAGGGCACTGTCTCAAGACAGCAACTACAAGGACCTATGCAATTCTGGCACAGGTCAAATTGATGTCTATGCTACACATCGTGGCCTCTGGATCATTCCAAACTACATCAGCAAGATTGGCAGACACATCACAGAGAGCGTTATCTGCCTGTGTTGGATGCCATAAAAAAACTGACCCCACACTACCTACTCTTCCCCAACACTAACCAACTGCAATTGAATACCAAACAATGGTTCAACAATATTGCAGGATTTCCCCATATGTTTGGTGTCATAAATTCCACTTGTGTGCAATTTGTGCTCCCTGCAGCCACTGCATACCTCTACAGGAACCAGAAACATGGTTATTCCATACATGTCCAGGCAATAGTCGACCATCAGGGACTCTTCATTAACCTTCTTGCAAAATACCCTGAAAGTGCCCATGATGCCTTCATTTTCGGCAACAGTCTCATCAATGAACAGTTCGAGAATGGCAGATATGGGAGTGGCCTACTCAATGATAAGGAAAGCAGAAATACCAAGACTTTGCCTACTTTGAAATGAATGACTGAATACTGATCTCTGTGTTTAAGTTTGGATCGTGTGTGATGTGCACTTATTGGTAATATGCCACTCAACATATAGCCAATGACGTCCCATTGTGTGATTTAGAAATGGAAGGATAAAATAATGCATAATGCTAGGTATTGTGACCTGTCATGCTGTGTGAGTTGGCAGAATCTAAAGTAATATAATTGCATTCACAACAAACGACAAACCATGTGCCCACAATTGTTTTGAAGCTAAGATTAAAGGAAAAACCCCACAAATGTGTGCGATGTGTGTGTGTGTGTGTGCAATGGTGTATCAAGGTGAGAATATGTGTTAATTCCCTTGATTTCAAAATGTTGTGGGCAAAATCATCTCATCCCAAGTATCTGTTTCACACAATGCAGTATATCTGTTGGTTGATGAATTTCTTAGGAACACAAATGTGAAAGGACCATCAAATATAAATGACTGTCATGCACTGAAAGTGTTGGATCAAATAATGTAACAAATATGTACTGTAGGTACATAAGTCATACTAAAAGAGCAAATGGCAGGTATACACCAACCATTACAACATTCAAAGTCAAATAATACACACTCATAATAAGAAACATTGACATTCTTCATCAATGTAATAGATGATTACATCATGCCCCAAGTTTCCTACATTTGCTGTATTTCACTTAATAAAAGTAATTGTCACACGATGATTAAATAGGCCAACACAAAAGTCATACACTAGGAACAAACCTAGATCACAGAGTGATGAAGGAAAAGTATCGCAGTGTAATTACTACAAACACATCTACATAATGGTGTATGAATCAAGGCCTACAAGTACTGATTCATAAACATTGAAATTTCACATACATACATTTCCTGACAGAAACTTGACTGTACAGCAGTAGCGGCTCGTGGAGGGATTGCCGCGGGGTGGTGAGGCGGGGGAGCAGCAGGGTGGGGGGTAGAAAACTACGGCATACGGCCGAACAGAGGTAAGTAAACAAATAAATAAAACGAATTTCGTTGCGCGCGCTGCATCTCATTTGGCAATGCAGCGCGCGCAATGAAATTCGTTTTATTTATTTATTTGTTTACTTACCTCTGTTCGGCCGTATGCCGTAGTTTACTACCCCCCACCCTGCTCCTCCCCCGCCCCGCGGCACTCCCTCCACGAGCCGCTTCTGCTGTACAGGTCTGTTGGACCAAGTCAGTCTTTCAAACATAATTAGGACTCATACAACAAATGGCCCCATTTGTATTCCTATGTACCAGTCCAAGTTCATCCAGACAATTTGCCATGGCAAAAAATACCTGAAGGATGATTATTCCAAAGCAAAATATTCATGTCAAGCAATGGAAACTTTGAATAAGCAACTAGACATGCAGATTCATATCTAACTGTGTAAAGCTATGGCATACCATGAAGGCTACAAAGCACATCATAATTGAAAATATGCCAAATGTATTTGTGAGTGCCAAACGTACTACCACTTTTCCAACCCTTAGATCTCAATATACCTACAAGAGAGTCACATCTAAAGTTGGAGAAATTGTACACACATAGTCCCCGATTTACTTTTATCTGATACAAATAGACACACTTGCTTATCTTGCTAATCTCCTGTCTAAACACGTTAATCCTCATGTTGATGTGCTGTATCTTTTACATGCTGTACAATATGTATACATAATCCCAAATTTAGCAACAGGATGTGAAAAGCAAAGTTCAACAATAACTAAGACATATCAGTGTCAATTAAAATGAAATGTGTTTCATAATGCCTGCATACAAATGATACATATGTTGAAGTCACAAAGAATACAATCATTGACTTGTGATTTTGTCCATTTTCAGGAGACCAGGGTTATGGTTTGTAGCCATGGCTGATGACCCTATTCACAAATCCCCAGATGGGTGAAGAGAAGAAATACAGTGCAGCACTGTCCAAAACCAACAATGTGGTGGAATGTATGTTTGGAGTACTAAAGTCCTGCTTCAGGTGCCTGGACAAATCAGGTGGCAGGATACTGTATTCACCTTCCATGGTCTGCAAAATCACATTAGTCTGGGCAATATTGCATAATATCTGTGTAAGGGCAAATGTCCCATGGGACAATGAGGGCGCAATCCCACATGATCAGGGAGAGGATGAAAACTCTGAGGGTGAGATTGTCCACACTATGGCCAATCGTCAGAGATGTGATGGAATTGTACGCATTTTTCTAACTTACAATAGAGAGACAGAATGTACAGTAATAAATGAATTGTTACTCCTAAAAATAAATCATCCTTGACACTACAAATGATCTTCTTGTTTGCTACATTTCGCAAATATTTAGCTAATCAGTCACTGTGACACTCATCCAAAATAAATGACGACCAATGTTCCCTTAAGGCTGCAAGCGTGTGCTCGCAGGCTTGCTTCTTCGTGCGCCCAGACTGTCTCTGGGAGCGCCCTGGCCACTTCCAGGATCGAAAGGGATAATAAAAGGACATTTCGCCAAAGCCACGCAGCAGATGTGAAAACTCCTCTTTTGGAAGGTGTGAAAACTCCTATTTCATGTGTGGCAGGTTGTGCTGCAGGTGGCCCAGGACATGCACCAAAGACATAGGGGCTGCTGCTTCCTATAATTTAAAAATGGAACATTTCAGGAGGCCAAATCAGGGCAGTGTGAATGCAGATGCCTATGGAGCAAGGCTGGTTTTAGGGTTGTGCTGTGTGTTCAGCAACTTTCAGGCAACAATAAAAATGTCAAGATAGCTCTGGTGATTAATGTTCCTGCTGGAGAGAGATGATTCTTTGTCTAGTGGCAGTTCTGACATTTCATAAAGTAGTGCAGTAGGTTAATATGCCAGCTGCAAAGAACGTGTACCATGCAAAATCACAGAACTATATTTATGTGGATAGTTCCGTGGGTTACTGCTTTTGTTAAAGAGATACTTTTGCTACTTGCAATTCATAAATTACAATCCTAATATAGTACAGTGACCTGAGAATTGTTATCAAAGAGCTGCTTGAAAACTGCATGGTATAGGGTAGAACTTTATGTTTTTCCCCCAGCCTTTCATTATCCTAATGTTGCTAAAAAGAGTGTGTTTGGGTGGAAAAAGAGTCTTATTAGTAAAACTAACCCCAACCACTGGGGTCAATCCCAACCACTGGGATTAATTGCCTAGCGAATGAAATTCATTAGTACAGTAGTTAAGTGGCTTTGCACATGATTGCTGGGTAAGAGCTGTCATCCGAAGGGGTTTGAGGTGTGTGGGGGGGGGTGTTTTCTAATGTAACAGATTGAAAACTTGAATAAAACAGATTTTTCTTTAAAAGTGTTGCCTGCCACTCAGTGCAGGGAAATACAGGGGGGTACCATAGGTACCCCCCCCAGTGCACCACCACCTCCCCCCAACACAAGGGGGGCCCGCAACGGGCCCCCGAAACCAATCCCCGCCAGCCTTTCAATGGCGGTTCTATCGCCATGGAAAGGCTGGCTGAGGCCAGCATCGTAATTTGGCAGACGGTGCCTAGTGCCTGCTAGGCACCGCCACCATTTTACTGCTGCAGACCGCTCTGCCAGGCAATCAGAACGATTGCCTGTGGCGGGCGGTCTTTGCGCCCGCCACGGTCACGGTCCTATTCCCCCAGCCATCCTAATTTGGCAGGGGGAAATTGCTGTCCGATGGCGGAGGGCCCGCCATAGCACGGCTGGCAGTGGCGGGCCTTCCGCCATCGTAATGACCCCCAAAGTTATCAAGAACTAAGGCTAGAACAAACCCTCACTAAAATAGGTCCTAAACTTAGTAAACAAACAAAAACAATGTACGAATACCTACAACACAAAACTAGACTCTACTCAAACACCAAAGGACTTGAAGACCTAGACACAATAGCCAAATCTATACTTTAAACATAAGACAATAGCAAACACCGTGCAGCATTTAAAAATTACAAAACAATTAAACAATATAGTTCTATTCTTTTTTAAATTAATAGTTGTCATTTAAAAATTAAAAACGTACATAAAAATATATGACATAATATAATTATTAAAATAAAAAAGAAACAAGCAAATCAAATGTTAACAAAAAACATTTCCCACCCATAATAATAAAAATAACTTACAGTAGATGGTCCTCAAAAATGAACAAATCCATAGTATTTAAAACGAAACATAAATCCATTAAAAAAAGGAATGCCCAAAAAAATGTAAAAAATACAACTGTCAAAAAAAGGATCCAAAAATGCAATCCTCTCAATAAAGAAACCCTCAAAAACCCGAAAATTAGTTAGAAAAAAAAACGCTCCAACAAGCACAAAAAATAAAAGGAAATGTAAAAAAGTAATTTGTTTCAAAGAAACAAAATACATTTTCCTTTTTTTTAAAAAACGTGTCTTCAGCACCATACCTTAACAAAACGGGAAACCAGCAAAAAAAAACACCCTCCCACAATAACATATACAAACCCGCACACATTAATTACAACATGAAATACAACATAACATAATTAAACATCACATAACTAACACTATATAACACTCTACTACTCATCAAAACTACGTCAAACACATCAAACACTAAACTATTAAAACAACACCAAACTACACAAAAAATGAACATTTAACATACTAAGAAGTGTAACTACACTACTACTACCTCCCCCTGCCCTAAAAATACATAAAAGTAATTAAATCAAACTTACCTAAAGCGACGAAACACAGCTCCCAACCGTGAGGATCCATCTTCCAAAATGACCTAAAAATTAAACAGATAGACAGAAAAGTGATCAAATAGAAAAAAAATTGCTGCGTGATAAAAATGAAAAAAAGACTACCTCCCTATAGACAAGAATGGGTAAATAATGTTTTTTAAAAATAATTAAATATATATTTTTATATTTTGAAAAAAACAATATAAAAATATACAAAAAATGTACAAAAATGTAAAATATATATTAAATATTATATTAACACATAACATAAAATATAATATTTAATATATATTAAAATATATATTTCTTTGATGTACTCACTTTCAACATATACATTTACAAGAAAAGTATTGTGAATGTGCAAACAATATAACAATGTTTAAGTAAAAAAATATATGATACAAAATATATTCTTTAAAACATTTGCAAATTATTTAATATATTAAATATTATTATTCAAAATAATAATATTTAATATACTAAATAATTAAAACAAAATGTACAAACTATTCCAGTGTAAAATACATATTATATAATTTTATTACAAAAATAAAATTATCTAAAATGTATTAAAAAACATGTAAAAACAAATGTACTAAAATGTTTACTTTTCTTTAAAATAAATGATAGATAATGAAAATCAAAAGTCTATAATGAAATTACTGAAAATATACTTATTTTACCACTACATAACTATGCATGCATAAAAATGTACCATTTTTCAAAACTGTTTAAAAAAATATGTATTTAAAAATATATTTATAATGTTGTAAATGTACATTAAAAATACATGTTTTATGCTTTATAATGTATTCTGTATAACATCAAAAGCTGTTAATCTTGTTTTTCAATATTTTCAAAACGTGCATATATAATATATATAATACAATCTTTATTCGGCATATAGGAATACCATAAAAGATACACTATATAAAAAGGAAAGGATTACAGGTACAGGCATTATAAAAGGATCAACGCTATGAAATCTGCATGATTCAACTTCAACAGATAAATAATGAGTTTACACATCACCAATTTCATGTTCCTCATCCATCTAATTCATCTTCAGACTTGGGGGGTCATTACAATAGCGGGCGGATCGCCACCGCCCTTATGGCGGTGGCGATCCGCCCGCTATTTCCCTCCGTCCACCACACATTTACCCCCGCCATATTACTATGGCGGGGGACCTCGGCGGACGGAAAAACCGTCCGCCGCTTTTCCGCCGGTCGACTCGTCGACCGGCGGAAAGGGGCATTATATGGTGGCGGTGTCTGCAAGACACCGCCATCCATATTACGATGCTGGCGGAGGTGTGCCATGGAAAGGCATACGGTAATTGCAATTGGGGGCCCGTTGCGGGCCCCCAGGGTGTTGGGGGGGTGGGGGGTGCACATGGGGGGTACCACAATGCTGAGTATGGGGGATGCGCCCGCTAGTGTGGCGGGCGCATCCTAATTCGAATCGCGGGACCGCCGCACATGTGGCGGGCGGTCCCTTTCTCCGTTGCGATGGCGGGCGGACTTTGTCCGCCCGCCATCGTAATGGACCCCTTGGTTTGGGCCTATAGCACGCCATGATAAAATTACAGAGAATCTTTTAAAACAGTATAAGAGAATGGCAAGCGGGAAGTCTATAGGCTTCCGCCGCCCCTTGTGACCCTTAATCTAAATGCAGCCCTTAAAAAATTAGTAATACAAAAAAGTGTAAAAACATCTGGGGCCAATTTTAAAAATAACAGAGCCACACGCGCTTGTCTGAATCTGGCTTTCTTTAGGAGACCCTTCAAGAAAAGACTTCTGGGATATGAATAAAATGGACATAATAAAACGAAATGAAGGGTGTCCTGTGGAGACCTGTGGTCGCAGCCACAGGGCCCCTTCATTTCTATTGACGATGTAAACCCTGCCGGATCCACTAGTACATGATGCAAAAGGTTTAACCTAAACCGAGTCATTAAAAATCTATCGTGGGCACTGCTTAAACATGACAAGTATGGTTCAAGGCCCACGGTAGACTTAAGTATTAGATGTTCTCTCACCGACGGCTTGGCAGACTCTCTATCCTCACGGAGTGTCAGAGAATACTTAAAGAACCGATCCTTGACCAAGGCCTTATCCTGCATACTCATTTTAGAAGGATTGGTGAATAAGTCTACACATCCCATTTTCTCAAAGGACTCCTTCACATATCTTAGCCAAGGGATTTTGAGACCCTGATCAAGGGAAAGACAGTCTTGTATAACCAGCCTGCTTAATGCCGCCTCCTCATTTGCCCAGATCTTTACCCAACAGACTAGGGGTTTAACTGCCATCATATCCGTGAAATATCTGACACCCAATTCTTCATGAATGATGTAAGCTGGCGTGCTCTGGGGGACTTTTAGCAGGCGCCTAAAATACATATTCTCTTCGACTTGCAGTTTGTTAGCCTCAATAAATCCCCATAACTCACTTCCATATAGCACTTTAGCACAGCACATGGAACTATATAATTTTAAAATCTGCTCTGGGGTCCAGCGTCCTAACCTGTGTGCAAAATTCATTATTGATCCAGTACACCTGGTCATAACTCGGCACTTCTCTTCTAATAAATATTTCAAATTTAATCGGCCATCAAATAAAATCCCCAGATATGAAAAGGACTGAACCTTTCCTAGACAATGAGAATCAATTTTGTAGTTATAGGATCTACCTGGCTTCTTCCCCACTTCCATAACATAGGATTTTGCAAGATTGGGTGACAGGTCCAGATTCTCCATGAATGACACAAAACCGTCTATTAGGAGCTGCAGGCCTTTGGGGGTACGAGCGAGGAGTACCGCATCGTCTGCATAAAGCAGAACGGGAATTCTGCGGGTACCTATCCTGGGGGTATCTACCTGTAAAGTGCTCAGTGCATGGTCAAGACCATTTATATAAAGGGTGAACAGAAAGGGTGCTAATATGCAACCCTGTCTGACCCCACTAGAACACTTAAAGGGTTCTGTTATCTTTCCATCCTGATTATATCTGACCGCAGCCGTAGTGTTCAGATGTAGGGACTTTAGGATGTTAATGAGCCCCGGATCCACCCCGAGCCCACCCATAATTGCCCATAGTTTCCCACGGTTTACTCTGTCAAAGGCCGCAGTCAGGTCCATAAATGCCAGATACATCGTCCCTGGGTTGACCACTGTGTATTTGGCTGTTATGAGATATAAATTGAGGCATTGATCGGTGGTAGATTTCCCTGGTCTAAAACCAAATTGGACATCAGTTATAACTTGATGCTCCTCTGCCCAATCTGTCAACCGACTTAAAACCACCCGCCCTAAGACCTTCGCCGACACATCAATGAGAGAAATCGGGTGATAATATTGTGGACTGTCCTTGTTACCTTTCTTAAAGATGGGGACGATCGTAGCAGTGGACCATGATGCTGGCATTACTGTGTCCATTGCTGCATTTATGACCCTAGTTAGGAGGGGCACCCATAAATCCACATTACTTATAAGAAGGTCCGGTGGGATCCCATCTGGGCCTGGGGCCTTATTCCTAGTTAAGCCCTCAATTCCTGTTTTTACCTCGCCCAATGAAAATATAGGTGGGGGTATGCTCTGCTCCAGGTTCTGCTCCTGCGTCTGGCCCAAACTTGGATGATAATTATAGAGCCCTTGAAAGTGGTCATGCCATTGAGTCAGCAGAATGTTATTGCTTAACCCAGGTTTATTAGCATCATGAAAACAGGGCCTATTTATGACTCTCCAACAGGCAGTAGAGTCCTTTAATACCATAGCCTCTGTCAGGTCTTCCCAGGTTTGCTGTTGCAATTGACCCTTGCGTCCCTTTATGGCTAATTTATATTTTTTCCGGCAAGAAGTTACCCGGTCCCTATCTCTTGGTGAAGTCTTTAAGGCGGCTTTCAACTCTCTTAACGCACGTGAGCAGTGTGGATCAAACCATCTTGGGTGTCCATTTTGATCGCATGAGCTGGAGCTCTTAGCAAACTGTCAACTAATTGCGCGACACTCTTGAAAGGCTCAACTAATTCTGCCCCTTCCACTTTGAGATCTAAACACTTCAGGATAACCTGCTCGCCTTCTTTAAAAAGAGAGCTATAAAAGGCCTCGCCATTGACCTGTGTCCATCGCAGCCTCCTGCCTTGGTCCGTGGCCCCGACCACCCCCCCCCTACTCTATGGGGTATTGGGTGGCTGCATGCGTCAACAAGGAATAAGGCCAGAGGATTATGATCGCTGAAGGCGCTGTACCCAATATTAAACCCAGATACACAGTTTTTAAGTGATACAGAAACAAAGATGTAGTCAATAAATGAGACACATCCTCTTCCCTTAAAAGTGGGATGAACCAATTTATCCTGTTTAACAACAATTAGGTCCATCGTGTTTGTTAGCACGTGCATATCTAATAAGCTACTGAGTTCCCTTCCCTCCTTTGTGTGCCCATGTGTGGACCGTCGCGGAGCGTGCAAGACGACCAGTCCCCATGAGATACCCTCAAATTTGGGCACAAATGGCAATTAAAATCGCCCGCTAAAACCAACTGCAGCACCATCTGCCCTCGCTCCTGTGTCTGGGTCAATCTAGTATTCAGTTCATGCAGACTGGCGGAACCCTGACCATGTGACGTCGCATTATAAAAGTTTGTAAGGAGTAACCTATAACCTTTATTAAAAAATGTGAGCCCCTGCGCAACTTCTGAGTCCCAGGCCAGATCTGACCATCTTCCCTGTAATGTAAGGTCTATGAATATAATCAGCCCTCCCCTCGCTCTCCCTGAGGCTGCCTTATGCGCCGGGCAAAAGAAGGTTTTATATCCCTCTAGGAAAAAATTATTGTTTGCTGGTTCCCATGTTTCCTGCAAACATATTATCTGAAATTCCCTTATGTGTGCAAGCCATTGCTCATTCTTAAATTTAGTGGATAGGCCTACTATGTTCCAGGAAACTATTTTTATTTCCCTCCCGTTGAGCCTTTCTGTGCTGGCTGTTACCTGGGAGCTACAAGTCCTGGTAACTGTCTTGCTTATGCAGCCTTCCATGTGGTCAATTAAATCCTTATGCTCACGAGTGGTTTGAGCTACAGCTATCCCCGGGTTGATCTCATCTCCCCTCCCCCTTATATCTATTTTGGTCAGGGGGGGTCTCACACGCTCTGTCTGCTTCCTCCGTCAGATGTAGTCAATCAATGTCATTTAGGTCTCTTAGTGGAGCGAAGGCGTTATTTGTCGGCACTGAGTTAGCCCACCAAGTTACACCCTCCTGTTGACCCACATGACAATATCATTGACTGGAGTTGGCCAGTGGTCTATAAAAGAAACCCAACGGGAGCGGTTTGATCCCCGATTCCACTTCAACTGGATGGAACCCGCTGCTCTGTGAAAGAATCTTGCGCACAAGGTCAGGGTGTCTAAGCGTAACAATCACGCAATCCCCTGGAAAGACTTTCCTGGTTCTGCCAATCCAGGACACCCTCCTTGCCATCAAAATGTGTCAATGCTCTCTGATGTTAAACCCTACATACCTACACATCCAATGTGCCACCTTATTGATCAGTTGTGTCGTGGATTCCTCTTTTTGATTTATAGAAGCTGGGACACCGGTCAAAACAACCTTGTATGGGCAGCTGGCTGGGGCAAATCTAAAACTGGAAGGTCTGGAGTGCTCTGCACAATAAGCGGGGACATCTCTTTTAGTTGCTGTTGCGCATTGTCTCCCCTTTCTATCCTTGCAGCGTCCACCTGCTGTATTACAGAGTTACCTACAGTCCTAGGTTCCCTCAGCCCCCTGTTAATAGTGCTCACATCGGGTCTAGTTACTTCAAGATGTACATGAGGGACCCTATTGCCCCTAGCGTCTTTCCCTATTGTGTGATCCCCTTCCCCATTTTTCCCCCCACACTCTCATTCACTACAGATGGGGCTGGAACCTTGGAAACTTCAGCTCCACCATGAGCTACACATGTGCACCTACATGCCCCTTGATTAGCTGATGCGCTGCTGAGATTCAAGAGTTGCGACAGTTTTTCTTCAATTGACCCTAGTTTACATAGAAGAGGCCCCAAAAGGACAGTCATGAGAGTCTCCAGTCTTTTCCATTGTTCAGGGTCAGCACCGGGGTGTGATCGCCACTATTGGAAATTTGGCTTGGGGCCAATCCTCTGTCAGGTTCTGAAACCAATATCTCGGGATGTCTATTTGCTTGCTGCTTAGATCTGGGTTTTTGTCTCTGCCTTTGTAAGACACCTCCCCTCGTGCGCTTTGCGGGCGGCTCTCCACTGCCTGTTGCCAAAGATTTCGATAGGCTTATCGCACTTTCCCCGCACTTTCCCTGGTGACCCTTTTGGATCTGGTGAAGACCTCACCACGACACGTGCCAGGCGTAGTTGCATTGTGAACCGTGATGGGAGCCGATGTCTCCATAGTCAATATAGGTGAAGTGTCTAAAAACTCAAGATGCCGTTCCCCCACAGGATCTTGGGCAGAGTTGGTGGTATTTATCTGTGCGACTGTGGTCACCTCAAATGCCGCTGGTGATATAACTGGGAGATCAGCTATTTCCCCGTTATTACTTGGACCTGAGATGGCAGCACATGAGTGGTCCGCAGGTTGCTGCACCCCCCTGGGGGATTTGGCCTTGACTATGCCCCCCATTGATGACCTTTTTTGGGCCGCAAAAGTATCCAGGGAAAGTCTTTTTTCAGTGAGCTGGATTTGATGGGTCAGGACCGGCTCTGCTCTGGTCAAAAATGCGTCCAGGGTCCCCACGACCCCCCCCCTGCCAATAAGCCTGTGACCTTACGCTTGCTCATTCTGTCAGGTAACTGCTATTCGATTACTAACTGATCCTCAGACTGTGCAAAATCAAATGTGTACCTTGTTTAGCAGCTGATGTCCAACTTGTCCAACTTAATGCGTGAGATCACAGGGGGTGGCCCAGCCCAGCCTCCTCCAGCCTCTGACGGGCTCGGACAGGCCCGCCCTTGGCCCAGGCTTTGCCCGGGCGCGCCCGCGCGCGTCCCGCGCTGCGGGGACCCTGAGCTGGTTTTAAGGGCCTCCAACGCAGCGGGAGTGACGCGGCTGGAGAGCACCTCCTGGCGCGGGTGTCTCTGGGGGTTAGAGTCCCCTCCTCTTGGCAAGCTCTGGTGATGCGGCAAAATCCTTCAATGCGAACCCGCGCTGCGGGGGCCCTGAGCTGGTTTTAAGGGCCTCCAACGTAGCGGGAGTGACGCGGCTGGAGAGCGCCTCCTGGTGCGGGTGTCTCTGGGGGTTAGAGTCCCCTCCTCTTGGCAAGCTCCGGTGATGCGGCAAAATCCTTCAATGCGTCCCGCGCTGCGGGTCCCTGAGCTGGTTTTAAGGGCCTCCAACTCAGCGGGAGTGACGCGGCTGGAGAGCGCCTCCTGACGCGGGTGTCTCTGGGGGTTAGAGTCCCCTCCTCTTGGCAAGCTCCGGTGATGCGGCAAAATCCTTCAATGCGTCCCCAAAACTTGTATAATAAAACTGAATAAAAAACAATTTAGGGCCAGATTACAATCCTGTTAGGAAGGCCTCCTGACGTGTACCGGAACGTCCGAATTCGATTCAGCGCCTATGTTTCTGACAGAGTCGTCACCCGCTCCGAACGACCAAGTACGATACGAAGATCTCGTCCGCGTTGACTGAATCGTTTTCGGAACCCAATCCTGCCCGATCGACTCGTTCGCAGATGAATCGTGCCGTGCAATGGAGCCGGATTCCGACCGAGCGAGTACGATGCATGATTCGGTCAACTGTCACCTCGGTCTCAGCTAGACGAAATGGCTGTCAGAATCGAACTTCGGCGGGCCGTAGCAGGCCCCCCTTTACCCAGAGCCCTTCGAATTGGTCACGGGGGTGCCCATGGGTCCCACCAATCCATGCATGCACGGTGTGGCGGGCAACATGGGGTGCCCGCCACAGGGGGTACGCTTTTCCCCACCCACCCCTTTTTGTTATGGGAGCCTGTGTGCGTGTTGGTACACGGGCTCCCATAGAGTTCAATGGGAGTCCGAGCGAACCGAGTCCGTCAGCATACGGCGGCATCGTACTCGTTCGGTCGCACTTGCACAGCGCGATTCACTTGGAAAGCCCTCCGGATCAGAGTCGTACGGAGGGCTTTTCTAGCGAGATCATAATCTGGCCCTAAATTGTGAACAACTAAAATAAATACATTTTTTGTGAATAAAAATGTTAACAATAAAAACTGACATATGTCTCCTTTTTTATTTTTAAATTACATATAAAGTATAAGAAAATGCTATATAATAAACCATGAAAAATTACTATTCCAACTCCAAATCAACTAAACTCAGGGAAAGTGCTGGATAATAAAC
Organism: Calotriton arnoldi; assembly: GCA_963921515.1. Taxonomy (NCBI): domain Eukaryota; kingdom Metazoa; phylum Chordata; class Amphibia; order Caudata; family Salamandridae; genus Calotriton; species Calotriton arnoldi. Next base: position 22,706 of record CAWUFW010016323.1, read on the forward strand.
CATGAAAAATTACTATTCCAACTCCAAAACCAACTGAACTCAGGGAAAGTGCTGGATAATAAACCATAAAAAATTACTATTCCAACTCCAAAACCAACTAAACTCAGTGAAAGTGCTGGATAATAAACCATAAAAAAGTACTATTCCAACTCCAAACCAACTAAACACAGGGAAAGTGCTGGATAATAAACCACAAAAAATGACTATTCCAACTCCAAACCAACTAAAGGCAGGGAAAGTGCTGGATAATAAACCATGAACAATTACTATTCCAACTCGAAAACCAACTAAACTCAGGGAAAGTGCTGGATAATAAACCATAAAAAAGTACTATTCCAACTCCAAACCAACTAAACACAGGGAATGTGCTGGATAATAAACCATAAAAAATTACTATTCCAACCCCAAACCAACTAAACGCAGGGAAAGTGCTGGATAATAAACCATGAAAAATTACTATTCCAACTCGAAAACCAACTAAACTCAGGGAAAGTGCTGGATAATAAACCATGAGAAATTACTATTCCATCTCCAAAACTAACTAAACTCAGGGAAAGTGCTGGATAATAAACCATAAAAAAATACTATTCCAACTCCAAATCAACTAAACTCAGGGAAAGTGCTGGACAATAAACCATGAAAAATTACTATTCCAACTCCAAAATCAACTAAACTAAGAGAAAGTGCTGGATAATAAACCATGAGAAATTACTATTCCAACTCCAAAACCAACTAAACTCAGGGAAAGTGCTGGATAATAAACCATAAAAAATTACTATTCCAACTCCAAATCAACAAAACTCAGGGAAAGTGCTGGACAATAAACCATGAAAAATTACTATTCCAACTCCAAAACCAACTAAACTCAGGGAAAGTGCTGGATAATAAACCATAAAAATCTACTATTCCAACTCCAAACCAACTAAACTCAGGGAAAGTGCTGGATAATAAACTAAGAAAAATTACTATTCAAACTACAAAACAAATAAACTAAGAGAAAGTGCTAAATAATGTAAAAGTTTTAAACATATACAAATTACAAAATTACAAATCTATAAAAAACATACATTTATAAAAATATACAAATTTTTATTAAATTTAAAAATTTATCAAAAACATTTGCAATTTTTTTTTATAAAACAGTTAAAAAAACAAAAATTTTAAAAACCTACATATTATAGGTTGAAATATCTCAAAAAATGTAAAAATTCAAAATAACATTCAGGTTTTTCTATTCTTACAAAAATTAAATACATTTAAATTTTTAATTCTCAATTTCCCTTGATTTTTTATAAATATAAAAATTTCCAAATTTTTCAAAATTAAAAAAATATATATATTAATATTTTAAACATTTGTAAAACAAGTACAATAAAAATTATATATACATAAAAATAAACATAATTTTACTGACATATTTTTATATAAATAATTTTTCAAATTAAAAAATCTTTTTAATAATGTTCATATTATTTACATGAAAATATTTAAACTTTCAACAACAAAAATTAAAATTGACAACTGAACATTTTTAATTTAAGATTTTTTTGTTTTTCATTAATATCTTTTTTTTTAATTTGAAAAATGTATTTAAACAAACATTTTTAAATTACTCCCCAACCTTATCCCCTATAAACCCAACATCCCACTACTGAAATTCTATATAAAATAAAAAACGAAATTAATACTTTAATCAAATATTTTTAAATTACTCTCCACCCTTTTCCCCTTTAAACCCAATGTCCCGCTCCTAAAAATAAGTGAAAATACAATAAAAACATACATTTTAACATTAAAATATAAATTTATACACATAAAAGAAGTACTACTAAAATATTAAAAACTGACTTTAGACATTAAACAAAAACAATAAAATACAAACACTCGATATTATTTACAATATTTTTACATCGATATTTTCAAAATCGATATTTCTAAAATACACAAAAATCGATATTTTTAACAACGAAAAAACTTACCTCAATATTTTACAACATCGATATTCTTGACTCAATATTCATGCAGCTCGATATTTCTCCATCGATATTCTGTCTTTTCACTGTGCCCCTGCCATGAGTGCCCAACTGTATTGTTGTCTGGATCACTAAAGCTGGTATATTCCCACAGAGGAAGCTGAAATATGGGTGTGTGCCATGACATAGGCCTGCATCATGGATTGCAGTCTTGTTGGACCAGTAGGTCCACCCAAAGACCTACACTCATAGGGCCTCATTTACAAACTATGACGCACGGCAGCGCAGCAGGCCTTCCTGCTGCGCTGCCATGCGTCAAAAGAAAAGGACAAGAATGCACTGTATCTACAAGATATGATGCATTTCTATCGTTCTCCCATGTGCCGGCTCACAAACAGCAGCTGTGCGCCAACGCAGACACGCTTGCGCCATGGTGCAAGGGTGCCTGCGTTGCAGGAATGATTGTTTCCTGCACAAAAACAATAATTGATGGCATTTTCCTCTTTCTATGCATGCTGCAGGATGCACGCATAGAAAGAGGAAAAAACAAGGTGAAATAAAAGTATTTCTCCTAGTTGCACCACTCCAACGACTCCCATGGGGAGGCGTAGGATTCTGACACATTCCCATGTTTGCGATTCCTCGTAAATCTAGGAATGCTTCAGATTCCATGGGTTTTGCGTGGGAACACCCACAGCAACACTCATGGAGTGCCCCTTTCATTCTGTATTCTCCGTGAAAGGCGCACATATTTACAAGGCCATGAAAAGCCATGTAAAGTGGCTTTGTGTGGCCTTGTAAATATACTGCGGCACATTGCGCCACCGAAGCGTCATAACAAGTGATGCTCCAGCGACGTAAAAGTGCCGCTAGGGCCTCATAAATGCACCTGCCTTCGCCATTGGTAAAACAAAGCAAGCATGGGGATGGAAGCATACCGTGTAGTGATCACTGGATGAGGCCTACTGGCCTACTGGCCTCACTCATCTCTTCTAAAGTTCTGCTGCTGGGTGTTTCACTTACCCCTGCCCAAAATCAGGTTGATCTGGAAGTGTGTGTGAGAAATCATGTGCACAATGCATGAGACATACACAACACATAGGCTGACATGTGGAACAGAGTGACATGGTTAATGTGTGTGTGTTGGTAGCGTGGGATCAAAGTGACACACTCTAGTACAGTACAAAGGGACTGTAGTACTGAGCAGTGTGCGCAGGCTGTGTGTGTGCTGCATGTCAGTAAGCTGGTGGTAGCATGATACATGTGTATTACAGTACTGGTCACTGAATGTGCTATGACTGTAGACTGAGTGCAGAAGTGCCTGGACTGCTACATTACATGGAGGACCTTGGATTCCTTTGAGGAGAAGGTCATGGCTGCCTAGGGAAAAGATGATGAGTGGAGGAATCCCACAAGACGGAGTTTGATAGTCCAGCAAACCTGCAAGCTCGGTGACACATACACTGGAGTATGGAAGAGCCAGCATGCCTCTGCGCTCCCCTAAGTGTGTATTAAATCAAAGATACATCACAAAGAAGGGGCCTGGGCACATCTCAGGAAGAGAGAGATTGGGTGGAATTGGGAACCCAAAAGAGTGAGACAAAGGGCCCAGGATCAACCTTTTAATGCACATATGACTGTGACTGACATCCAGGTGTGTTCCCTGGTAACTCATATGAATGTTGATGTGGGAGCAATCAGCTCTGAAGTCCTTTCGGTATTCACAAAAGGCATTTAGTAGTAGTAAAGTTAGGAGTCCTAACTTTACTACTACTAAATGCCTTCTGTGAATACCAAAAGTAGTAAGTTTAGGATTTTATCTCAGATTAGTTCTGTGAATCGGCCCCATAATAACTATATATATATGTTTAGGCCTCTATTTGTAGTTAGTATATGTTTAGGATGTTGTTGATGTTTTTATTGTACTGAGCTATGTGTATTGTGAGGGGTGGGGTGTTGATGTTTAACTTGTCATACTTCAATAGTGGTTAACATAGGTTATATTTTAGATTAGATAGTATCGGTAAGTTTTAAGGATAGTTTGTGTAGTTTAGCTAGGGTAAGTTCGTGTTTTTAGAATTAAGGTTTTTTATTTCAATAAAATATTCATTGTCTCTAGTCGGGTATTATTTATTTGTAATGAGTTAGTACTATTGTGTCTGGGGGGTACATAATGTTCAACTTGTCATGAGTACATTGTAGGAATATGTTGCATTGTCAGAGTCCTCTGGACAACTGTGATGCTTCCTCATATTTGAATTATGTATGGAACCATTTCCAAAGTTTAAACACTGTAAGTGGTGCTCAGTATTTGATTTTACAAACAGCACAACACAGGTAGTCTCCTTACTGTAGGGCCCTGTGTGAAAGGGAGAGGGCAGGTGTCGGAACTGGCACTTTCTGGTTGGCTGAGGCGATGTCCTGGCCAGGCAGAACTTACCACTCCCATCAGGGGCGTTTGATTGCACACACTGTCTACCTGTAGTTTGGCACTGAGCAGTCAGGCTTATCACAGAGGCATTGCGTGAAGCTTTGGCATAGCCCTCACTCACGCTAAATACGTTGAGCGTCACAAAAGAGACTCCACACATGATGTATGTAAATAACGTTTATATTCAACACACACAATAATCAACACAACATGAACATCATGTATTTCTGAGCATAAATCACGCTTGAAATTATTACAAGCAGTACTAGGCCCAACCATGCTAAAATGGCATCAGTAATATGCACACTTGGGAAAGATCCTATTCTACACCACCAGAACGTCACGTTTTCCGACATTCTGGTGGCACAATGCCCTGCACCATATTTACAAAGTGGCGTTAAGCCACTTTTTGTGGCTTAACACTGCTTTGTAAATATGGTACCCTTTAATGCAGTTTTCTGCAAGGGGCGTGCCATGGGTGATGCTGTGGGAGTTCCACCGCAACACCCATTGCTTTTTGATGCTGCCGCAGATTGACAAGGATCTGTAAAGCCGAGGCAGCGCCAAAAACTAATGCCATCAAAAAGCAGGCGTTAGATTGGCGCAACAAGGAGAAATACTTTTGTTTCTCCTCGTTTTTAGGTCTCGCATAGGCAGCGTATGCTGCCTCTACGAGGCATCAAGTAATCAGTATTACTAGTCAAACTCCACCCATTGCGTTTCTCTTTGTTTTGTCGCTTGCCATTGGTGAAATCTGGCATTGCTGTTGTTATCTTGCTTATTGTTGGCTGGAGGTCCGATACCTCACTTCCGTTTTCTTCCCTTTCTGGAGGAAGCAGCATCGACCAACTACAGTTAACTTACGCTGCTGGCTGTTATCTTTTTATGTAGGGATTACTTTTTAGGTCTCGCCTACGCAGCGCGCATGCGCTGCTTAGGCAAAAAGAACTTTTGGAATCGCTTCGGCTTTTCAGCCAAAAACGTGCACGCGTTCCATTGCCTTCAATGGCAACGCGTGCACGTTTGGCGATTCACTTGCGGGAGCGAGCGGCGCCATATGGTAGCAATTATCGCTCTAGGCGCCGCTCGCTCCCGCAAGGGAAACGCTTTCACTTTTGCCAACAATTTGTTTTTTTTACTTGAGGCGCGCATGCTTGTTTTTTTTTATGATGGTATTCAGCGTTTGCAAAAAGGATTGGATATGCCAAAAGGTCGCCTTACAGTGTCCAAGGTGAGACCAACTGGCTATGCCAATGTATTTTACCAATGCATTTTGCAGGAGAAGGTAATTTTCCATCCGTTGCATGGCGAAGTGTACTTCATTAACACAGTCACCCGTGCGCCATAGTGCAGCCATGCGGTAGTGGGTCAATCACATAATAATTATAATAACTTGATTAGGTAACTATAGCTTTGTGTTGTGATTGTACGGATTTTGGTTCTGTCACTTTGCCTGTCATAGGTTCGAATGCCCCTTGTGGCAAACTTTTCACAGTACCTGAAACAGAAACCTCCCAAAGGACAATCAACCGGTACGGTAGAGCATAAGTCACGGCATGCGAACTGGGGGGTAGAGGCGGAACATGAAGGCGTAGCAGAACAACAATTCTACGTAGGCGGGGGGCTTAGGCAGAGATTACAAGACCTCCATTCCGTTAATGGACCAGGCATGCCTTAATATGCTACATTACTCACCTCTGCAGTGGCATTAGCCAAGGTGTGCTTTGCCAGGTCCCTGTAGGATGTCGACGGAGAAGACGGGCTGGCCTTGAATGAAAGTTCAATGCTGCCGATTGACCGTGGGCTGCTACCGCCAGACTGCGGAGGGGTCTGATGTCCTCTGCTGCTCCTTCTTGTGCATGAAGCCTCTGGAACATTAAAGCAAACAGTGCACTTTTAGGACGGCAGCTGATACAAACGTAGATTTCATTTTCTTTGTAAATCTATAGGTGTACACCAAAGCAACATCAGAAAAGGGCTGCTGGACCATTCATTCTCTGCATTTCAATGCTTACTAGAGCACTTGCAGCTCATACTTAGACACTGTTGCCAACCCCTTTTAAAAGGGATGTTTCCACGTTGCCTTTTTTTACCCCATAATGCTGCTTTTTGTAATCAATGCCATGAGATGCTACCAAGAATTTAAAAAATCTATTTTATGTGTCCTACATTTGGAAAGCATAGCTCATTTTCCTATGTATTTTATAGTTTTCATTGTTATTGTTTGTTTGTTTCCATATCATCTGTTTACTATCATGTTATTTATCACTTCTGATGTAAACTGCTCTGATGCTTTTGGGGAATGTCTGCGCTATATAAAACTCTATTAATACAGCCTGCCTGACCCCTGCTAAAGTCCTAATCCTGCAGCTCGTTTTCCTGATATTGCTGACAAGGCCTTGAAAGGCAGAGGCACATTAAAACCAGACTTTTTGGCACTGCCAATGCTTATTACATAATGTGGTCTAATATATGCTACCTGCTATACTATGACAAGCCTGGCTGTGACATTCTAAAGCTTCTGTAACTGTAAGATGATGCACCCATTCAAGCTGAAAAGAAAGAAAAGCAAACTGTGCTCATAGAAAGTTATGTCTGAAAAATGCAGTTTTAACTACTACTACTGTCTCTAGCTTAAGAGTGATTTATCAGGCAACAATAATCCACAGGCCACTTGGAAGAACTGGCCATGAGAAAAAGACAGCTCATACTGTTCCCTTAGTTTAGTAGGAACCTTCGTGTTGCATGGGGTGAGGAACATATAAATGTCAATTCATTATAGAATCACTCAGTATGGGATATCACACCTGAACATTCCGATTCTTCATGCAGGGTGTACCTACTTACTTGCGAAATCATGTCTGATCCCAACCTGGGATCATTACACATTCTATAACATTACTCAACCTGGCGCCAGACCAACCTCAATGATGTCACCTACAGTGGATGAAAATTAGTACCCATCCTAAAGGAATGAACTTTCACACATGCGTCTGAAATATTCCTTACTGGAACTGCAAATGTTACACAACCTCAAAATCAGGTTGGCCTGACACATGCTCCAAAGTGACCTCAACATGGCAACAAAATTCTGCAAATTTGATTTGGGAAATTCTGTGCCAAATGTGATCCCAAATACAAATAAATCTAGCACCAAATTGTTGTCCACCTAGCCTTAAAAGTATTCAGCGCAGAGTTAAACAAGCATTGGCATAGCCAATAGGTCTCGCCTTTGGGACCTTATAAGTGTTTAGTTATCCAGCATAATATCCTTGGTGCAACAACATCAACTGTTGCATGGCTAAACACTTATAAGGTCCCAAAGGCGAGACCTATTGGCTATGCCAATGCTTGTTTTCTTTGCTGCTCGCATTTCCACATCTGGCAGCTTCCTGCCCTCACCCGACGCCTTGTTTTAAATTGCTTTGCTTCATGCTCTGTCAGTGGTTTTAAGCTTCGGCGCCCGTCTCTGTCCCTCCCCCACCAAATGCAGCATGTCTAATGCCGTTTTATATATTTATGAAGTGCGCTGCTTTGACTTCAAGCGCACAATGCGCTGTTTTAATCAATTGCTTTGCGTTCCATTATCAGCCGCCCTCCACCCTCCGAACACAAACACAGCAGAAGCAGTCCTCCGGTGGTCCGCCCATTCTCCGAGCAGGCCTCCACCATCTCCCTGCTCAGGTCGGGAGGAGCCCGCCGAGGCGTACTGCACATTGGCAGACACAAATGTCGGACATCGGCAATCTGAAAATTGACCTTGCCAATGCTTGTTATCTTCACTCCGGAACCACTCACGTATCCTTAGATGCATGCCCCTCCTCGAGCTGTAAACCACAAATGTTTCCTAGTAAAACAGGACATAGCACAGCGCTGTCACTGGCAGTGGACATCAAAGACGGACGAGTGTACGTTCCTGTCTGCGAGAAATAAATGTAAACATATTTGCCTGTAATCAGAGTCCAGCCCCCTTTGCAGAGCCAGCTACCCCGGGCCGGGGCCTCGCCTTCCCAAATGGAGCATATGTTTGCCCACACCCCAGGACCAGTGCTTTAAATGGGCCGGTACTCACCGGTACTGAGTACCGGCACTTCTTAGATTTATCGCTCTGAGTACCGGCACTTCTCTACTGCCCTGGAGAGTACTGGTACTCATGAAAAGGTAGGCTCATTGGCTGTGCTGGTGAGCAGAAGTAGAACGTTTCTCTGGCAGCCAAGGCGCCGCTTCTGCAGCACCGATCTGAGCCCCAGCTGAGCTATTCAGCAGGGCTTATTTGAATAATGTCCGGTGCTCACCATCATGCTGTGCTTGACAGAGCAGGGTCCATTCAGGCCCTGTGCTGTCAATCACATTCACACTATCCTGTGCGTTCGTGCAAGCACATTCATCATGTCAGTTCCCTGGCAGTGGCAATCAGGCTAGGCCAGTCCGGCCCTGGTGGCAATTAAAAAAGCCATGGTAGGTGAAGAGAAAAGATGGCTTTTATCATACCTGAGTCTTTTGTGTGTCTGCTATGTTTGTATGTATGCCTGTTTTTGTAAGAAAAAAGTGAAAGAGAGAGAATCAAGACACTCTCAGGAGGTATTTTGAAGAAAATGTGTGGCACTTTGTACATGTCTGCTCTACGACAAAGATTCATAAATAACGTAAAAGGGAGGGTTGGTGGGTGGGTGAGTGGATGAGTGAGTGGATGGATGAGTGAGCAATGGTGGATGTATAGATGGATGGATGAGTGAAAGCATGCATGGGTGAAAGAGGGTGGATGATTGGATAAAAGGGCGGATGGGTGGATAAGTGAAAGTTTGGATGGATGAATGAAAGGTAGGGAGGATGGATGAAAGGGTGGATGATGGAAGGGTGAAAGGAGGGATTGAGTGAAAAGGTGGATAGAATAAAGGAGTGAAAGGGTTGATGGATGGATGAGCGAAAGGATTGATGGATGAGGGAAAGGGTGGATAAAGAGATGGATGAGTGAAAGGATGAATGGATAGGTTTGGAGATGGATGGATGGATGGATAGGTTTGGATATGAAGGGTGGATAGGCGGAATGGTGAAAAACTGAATGATTGATGAAAGACTGAATAGACGATAGAATGTAAAGGGTAAATGGTGGACATCAGCAGGTAAATGGTAGGATGAAAGAATGAATGGATAGATTGATGGAAGAGACATGAGATATCTTCTGGGGAGGGTCATGATGAGTTGCTGCATTTGCTTGGTGCCATAAGAGCTTTGGTGTGACGTGGGGGTATTTTCAGTTTCTTCCTACTCGCGTGCTCAAAAATATATAGTATTGTCCAAACAGCAATTAACAGTATGACATTAAGAAGGTGCAACTATTGCAAAAAAAGGAAATGTTAACGTATTATCGCATTTCTCTTTCATTTTGTGTAATGAGTTAACCTGCTTTGTTTATATAAACGCATTTCTCATGTGTTTTGGTATGTGCTGCAACTAATATAGAAGTTGTTAAGTATCATCATGTCTTGCCCTTAGCCCCGCCCCTAGCCCCGCCCCTCACTACACCTCTAGCTCATTTTAATGAGTACCTGCACTTATTTTTTCCCATTTAAAGCACTGCCCAGGACCCGTGCAGCTGGCTCACCCCCGCAGGGCAGGCCTGGCATGTGAGGGGGCTGGCGGGCACAGGATCAAAGCCCAGAGTGCGCTGTGCCAACCCTGCGTGGCATCCCCCAGCCCGAGGGACATCTACGGCCTTTGTGTACGGTGGTCGCACCCACCGAGCAGGGCACACGGCTTCTGGAAGGGATTATGCGTGAGCAGTGATGTGTGTGCCAGCCGCTTACTTGCTTTTATATATGAATTTCACATTGACGCGGCGCCTTAAAGCCATGGATACCACATATGGCACTACTGCTTACACAGTGGGCAGTGCCAGTGGTAAACATTGGCACACCGACTCCGAGACAGAATAGAATATCGACCCTACTGTGACACTGATGAAGACATAAACAGAAAGAACACTTGTTTTGATAACCGGCCTGATTTCACAATAGTTTAAGGCGCCCCTCGCGTTCAATAATTTGATCACACCTGAATAGAAAGATAAAATAGCTTTACTTATAGTGGTGTCAACATTAAATCCTTCTTATACTTATTATCATTATTAATATCAATAATAATTATTGCAGTCCTATAATTATTATATTGGCGTTATTATTTTACTTGTTATTATTACTGTTGTCTTTTTTTGTTAGTACTTTTTTTTGTCTCATGTCTTTGGCATGCTACTCTACATTTTCAGCTAATAGGCAAATCATTTTTTCCCGCCGTTCTCTCTCTCCACTTTTATTATCTTTCATTCTCTTTGCCTACCTCACCCTCTTCTTCCATGAATACTTTTCTCCTTCTTTCTTGCCGTCCCACTGCACTCTCTCTCTCTTTGTCTCTCTCTCTCTCTCTCTTTGTCTCTGTCTCTCTCTCTCTCCCTCTCTTTTCTCTCTCTCTCCCTTTCTCTCCCTCTCTCTCTTTCTCTGTTTCTCTCTCTCTCTCTCTCTCTTTCTCTCTCCCCTCTCTCTCTCCCACTCTCTTTCTCTCCCTCTTTCTCTTTCTTTCCCTCTCTCTCGCCTCTCTCTCCCCCCTCTCTCTCTCTTTCTCTTTCTTTCCCTCTCTCTACCCCTCTCTCTCTCTCCCTCTTCTTTCCCTCTGTTTCTCTCCCTCTCTCTCTTTCTGTCCCTCTCTCTCTCTCTCTCTCTCCCCCCTCTCTCTCTCTTTCCTTCCCTCTCTCTCTCTCTCTTTCTCTCTCCCACTCTCTTTCTCTCTCCCACTCTCTTTCTCTCTCCCCACCTCTCTCTCTTTCTCTCCCTCCCTCTCTCTCTTTCTTTCTCTCTCCCTCTCTCTTTCTCTCTCTCCCCCCTCGCTTCTTCCATGATAACTTTTCGCCATCTTTCTTGCCGTCCCACTGCGCTCTCTCTCTCTCTCCTCCCCTCTCCCTCCCTCTCTCTTTCTTTCACTCTCTCTCTTTCTCTTTCTCTCCCGCTCTCTCCCTTTCTCTCTCTCTCTCCCTCTCTTTTTCTCTTTCTCTCTCCCTCTCTCTTTCTCTCCCTCTCTCTCCCCCTCTCTCTTTCTTTCTTTCCCTCTCTCTCTCTCATTCTCTGTTTCTCTTTCTCTCTCTCTCTCTCTTTCTCTCTCCCACTCTCGCTTTCTTTCCCCCTCTCTCTTTCCCTCTCTCTCTCCCTTTCTCTCTCTCTCCCTCTCTCTTTCTCTCCCTTTCTTTCTCTCTCTTTCTTTCCCTCTTGCTCTACTCTCTCTCCCCTCTCTCTCTCTTTCTTTCTCTCTCCCTCTCTCTCTCTCCTCCCTCTTCTCTCACTCTCTTTCTCTCCCTCTCTCTCTTTTTCTGTCCCTCTCTCTCTTCCTCTCTCTCTCTCTCTCTCCCCTCTCTCTTTCCTTCCCTCCTCTCTTTTTCTCTCGCCCCCTCTCTTTCTCTCTCCCCACCTCTCTCTCTCTTTCTCTCTCCCCACCTCTCTCTCTCTTTCTCTCTCTCTCCCTCTCTTTCTCTCTCCCCCCTCGCTTCTTCCATAACGACTTTTATCCATCTTTCTTGCCGTCCCACTGAGCTCTCTCTCTCCTCCCCTCTCTCTTTCACTCAATCTCTTTCTCTTTCTCTCTCTCCCTCGCCCTCTCCTCTCTCCTCTCTCTCTTCTATCCCTCTCTCTTTCTCTCCCTCTCTCTTTCTTACCCATCTCTCTCTCTCTTTCTTTCTCTCCCTATCTCCCTCTCTATTTCTTTCCCTCTCTCTCTATTTCTTTCCCTCTCTCTCTCTTTCCTTCCTTCCTTCCCTCTCTCTCTTTCTCTCTCCCTCCCTCTCTATCTTTCTTTCCCTCTCTTTTTCTCTCCCCCTCTTTCTCTCTCTCTCTCTCTCTCTCTCTCTCTCTCTCTCTCTTTCTCTTCTCTCTCCCTCTCTCTTTCTCTCCCTCTCTTTCTCTCCCTCTCTCTTTCCCTCTCTCTTTCGTTCGCTCTTTCTCTCTCTCTCTCACACACACACTCTTTTTCCCAAGATCCATATATTTGTAAACTTAAGGTGGTGTGATAGGTGGTACTGCCTCCTTGTGATTGCTCCCTGATGGAAAAAATGCAAAATGTAAAAAATATTCAGTCTCTAATTTGTATTCATGGCTACAAAACCAATGCTTGATTTCCAAAATGTGGTAAACCATACATTGCTAAGAACCTTCCTCAAATATGCTTTTCACACAGCATAAAGTGAATATGAACTGCTTTCTTAGCGCCACAAAACATATTTTTTTAGGTCTCGCCTAGGCAGCATTAGGGTTAGTAATGCTCAATTAGAAAACATTTATGGTTGTGGTTGAAGCAAAATCAGCTAATAATGTTAAGGATGTTGGATCACCCGCATGTGTCAGATAGCTCAGTTAACAGAAAATACAGAACATGAGCAGATAAACTGGTGGAATATTTTTTGGTTATAAATGGAACGTCGACAGATAAGGCAAGGATGAAAATGCATGTGCCAATGACTGGTAACAATAAGCATTTGTAATGCAATAGGTCTCACATTTACGTGAGTGTAAGCTATTGGCATTGTAAATGACAATGCGTTTTATTTATATTTCAAAACCAAAACATAAATAAAAGGCCTTGTTATTTACAATGCCAATAGCTCAAGCTCAGGTAAATGCGAGACCTGTTGCATTGCAAATAGCATTGTTCTTTCTATGTGTGCTGCATTCTGTAGCACATATAGAAAAAGCAAAACACCATTAATGATTGTTTTTGTGCAGGAAAGTGTACCTTCCTTCACAAAAACAATCATTAGATAATGGCGATTTGCTACTTCTATGTGTGCTGCAGAATGCAGCAAACATAAAAGTAGCAAATCACCTTTATTGATTGTTTATGTGCAAGAAGGGTCACCTTCCTGCACATAAACAATCACCCCTGCAACACAGGCACCCTTGCACTATGGTGCAAGGGTGTCTGTGTTGGCACTAAGCAGGGAAAAAAACACAGGGGTGCGCCGTATTCTTGTAAATACGGCGCATCCCTGTGTTTTATGAAATGACACATCGCGGTACTGAAAAAGGTGCCACAGCTCTGAGCTGCACTATTACCTCGTAAATATGCCCCAAAGAGTTTTAGAGCAGAGAAATGCCCACTTTCTAGTAGTAGCATTTCTACGGTAGTCATGACAAAACCACCTTTAGCATTGGAAAGGGGCTGTCACTGCAAATCCAAAGATAGTAAACATTATGAGGCTGCTCCACTGCAATCTACTATTGCAGCCTGAAGGAATTTCAAACCTTTCTCCATGTTAGCCTATGGGAAGAGCAAACCTCGTAGATAGTGAAAACATGCATGGGTATTCTCCAATGCCTGGACAGAGCACACACATGTGTACCTCCCCTGCCTTTCACCTACCACTCGCTTCACCACTCAAGACGTACCCTCAGGGTGCTCTGGTGGTAATGAAAGGTCCTCTCAGGATGGCTAGTGATTTAGGCAGGCCAGCCTGAGTAGAAGCGCAATTGCGCACACACAGACCTGCACACATGTTTGAAAACACCATAGGTGCAAATGTGCACATCGGCCTCCAGTGGCAGGCTGGACACTGGTTTACAAACACCATAGGTGCACATGCGTTAAAGTTTATAGGAAGGGCGCTCGCACTTTCACACTGCATTTACAGTAGGCAAGTACCCAGAGCCCTAAGGCCACTACAAGGGAATCAGCAAACCCAGTAGGAAAAAGCAAAAGGTTTAGAGAATGCTACCTGAAGAGTATCAAGTCTAACAGAAGGTAAGTGTAGGATTTGAAATTTTACTACAGATTGCTGCTCCCTGGCAGTGCTGGCAAACAGACTGCTGCCTAGCACTAACGCAGACACCCTTCCACCATTAAACAAGGGGGTCTGTCTTGCTGGCTGGTTGATACATATGCATGAAATTACACCTTCCTGGACAACATCCATCATCATTGGTATTTACTACTTGCTAAGTGTGACACACCATGCAGCTAACTTAAAAGATAACTAACAAAAAGGGTTTTTGTCCATATATCTCCCAGTTTCCCCTCCCTTAGGAAGGTGTAGCATTGTTACAGGTTCCATGGTCTGCCACTTATGCAAAATAGAATGTACAAATGATGTCATGACTGGATGCACTCAACACATGTAAGGCCTCTCTGGGGCTGATTTAAGTAATTCGTCAGTGTGGCATTGCTCAACATGTATCAGTATACACAGGGCTAGGCAAGGTGCACATGCATGTCTTGGATACTGTCATTCAAGGTATTAGGTTGCCCTTGTGCATCCTTTTGTGTCACAAGTACAATGCAAATCCATGAGGAATATGGGCATGACTATGTGGCTAGGATTGCTACAACCATCCAGATTTCTGTACTGTTGATTATCTTTTGTGTGAGCAGTGATGTTTTCACATTTGGGAATCATGTTGCAATCTTTACATTGCAACATTTATGTTGATATTTGTTACAGTGTTTAGTCCTCACATGCCTCGCACATCCCATTTATAGGTGGTAGGCTTGTGTGTACTTTGCAAGACCTTCTCACTGCGTGTCTATCAAGAAAAAGCATCTTGTTGATACACTCTGACATTACATTGATATGGTACAAATTGCCATTCATAACATTACAATAGATGTAATTGGTGAGATGCACATACAAAGACAGCATGTGTAATTAAGTCGTCTTCAGTTAAAAAAAGTGACGTTGGGTGTTATAGTTACACTATGTTTGTAGACTTTTGAGGAACAATCATACAAATCTCATGATGTTTTCTAAAATCATATTTATTTTCTTCCAGAAGTTCCTATCTTCACATTACAACCTGTGATTATGTTATTTTTTATAAATGTTTGCAAACACATATGTCATATCATTAGATATTGTAAAAATACATTAGTTTATACATGTTACAACACATTTACATGTGTGTAGTGAGATCAATTAGAAGGAAAACATTGCCATATTCAAGGGTTGCTTAGTATTTCAGGGCACAAGTGGACTAAATTAAGTACTGATGAATTTCAAACAAATGACAGTACCTCCTATACATGATTCGTAGGTCTGGGATTAAGGGGGAACATACTATTCTATATTGCAAACAAGACTCCCACCGACCTAAATTTCTTTCCTAAATAAGCCCGATAGGCCACCCACTGCCATACACACACATTCAATCTTTAGTTTGAATTCTAGTTGATTTTGAACTTTTTATTAATTCATTTTTTCTTAATGGGATACACAGTGAGGAATATGCCAAATAAAATCTATATAATCCGTTCCTTTACCTGTAGTGCTGTACATTACATTTATTTTCCTTAACGTCTACTTACAGCAGACAGGATAATCTATTAATATCTGCATTTCATACATGAGGTGTGTGACTGACGTAGTATCTTATTTATTATTCATCATCCTCTTTGGAGACAGGGTAGAAAGAGAAATGCATTTGGCAAAGAGCAGGGCCGTTGGAATTAGATAATTGTCAACTACAGCTGTAGCCAGTAGCAAACTAGCAGAGGCGCTGGCTAGCAATGAGCATGGCTTCATTATTTTAGCACCACACACAACTTGCACTCCATAATAGTGCATAATGACGTACTCATCAATGAGAAGTAATTTATTTTTCCACTCAAAGTGTCTGACTCTGTTTATTATAGTTACTTTAAAAGCCTTTAGAAGAAAAAAAGTAATCCAATCACTGTTTTTTAATTCTGTGATGTTATTTTCTGCCAGTCTGTCTGTTACTTTTCTGCCACACAGTCACTGCTTTTTTTATGTTTGGCAACATGTGTGGGTAAAAGAAAACATAAAACTGGCCTTGTGATTCTCCTAATCATAATCATCACATAAAATAAATTCCAATGGCCCTAGGGAACCAGCCATGTTCTGCTACTGTGCCACGCTGTTATTTAAAACAAATGTTTGCACAGAGCATTATTTACAATTTGTCTTTTTTGTTTTTCTCAATATAGCTGCTCCTGCTGGTCCAGCCGGACCACCCGACAGGCAGGAGAGAGCGGCCCGTTTGCGGCGGCAGGGGCTGGAGTGTATCCAGTTTGAATACTGGCAGCTGGTGGTCCTGTAAGAGGAGGAGATCAATTCTCAGCTCCCAGGCCCCAGTGCAGCCAGTCCCCCTCAGCCTCCTTCCTACCAGCCATCCCATCACCTGCGCCGTCACCAGCCAACTGCTGTCAACACCCACCAAAATGGCAACAGGCAGTTGATGTGCCACATCCTGCAGTGGCTGGGCACTATTTAGGGCCGGCTCACCTCGATGGAATAGAGCATGGACCAGCTCCGGACCGACATCCATAATGCACTCTTCTAACCCTTTTTTAAATATTTTGTTATGATGGGAGGGATTTGTTGTTTGTTGGGGCTGGGTAGAGAGGGTGGGAAGGGAGTTGGGCGTGGGACTCTAGAGACTTTGAAAAACATTTTGAGTTTTGGGGCTTGGTTCAATTTTGTTTGGGAGAGGGGTGGGCATGTTGTTTTGGGTGGAGAAGGTGGGTTGCTTTGTAAATAAATAAAGGGGGAAAATATTTTTATAATCTAAATTTATGCTTGAAGAAGTTTATTTTACTTTTACTTTGCACTGCTGCCTTCAAGTAGTTTTACGCAGCCTGTTTATGTGCTTGTAACTTAAGACAAAAAAAATCATAGCACTTAGTTATAGAGTCTAGGCTTATACTTCTCTAACTATTTTGACCATTAAGGGGAATGCTGCCATGATGAGATGACCTAGGCTATATTGTGTTGCGGGTCTGAACTATCTAAATAAAAAACAATAGCAGTAAATTTATTTCTTACTAAGTTAAATTTCATCCATGCTAGTTGTCTCACCTGAATATATGTGCAGCAATAACAGGGGAGGCACCACAACTTCACAAGCAAGATCTCACTTCCAGTTCCACCCAGGTGAGATCCAACTGTAGGATTGTCCTAAATGATTGATTGATGATTATCCATCGTAGGCAACTCAATGGAAGTATAAAGACTGAGTAAGTGGGTTATATATATTTATCGAAGTCTTACAAACAACTGACACCACCTGAGTAATACGTGATGATGAGGACACAACGAGAATGCATGATTGTGCTAAAATAGAAAAAATAGCAATACTGGTAAGTTTTGGCTAATGTGGAGCTAGCAGTATTATTTGTGAAATTCACAAGTTATAAAAAATGGACTCAAAGTCTGGAGTCGACAAGCTTAGGTTAGGCGTTTATGTTAAGTGATGATGATGCTGACGGCTGATGTTCTTCATTCTACATCCCAAAAATTATGGATCATTTTTAATGCGTGGGTTAGTAATGGGCTGGTGTGGGCGACTGCTTCGAAGATTCTACAGTAAGTTGATGTTGCTTTCACCACATCCGCCCCACCAAGTGTGTGATCCATTGATGGTGTAATTTTAAGCCACAGCTTAATAAATCACATAGCTCGGGGGAAGCAGTTTAGGGGTTTGATGAATGGATGTGTAATCGGATTTGGGGAAAGGTTTGACAACGACAAACACTACAACACACGGTCAACATTCATCTGGGCAATAAGCAGCAGCACATCATTTGCCATCAATCTGTTGTTAGAAGGAAACAAAGGAATGAGTATGACAGAGTACAGATACATGCATTGCAAACAGTCCTTTTGCCCCGGGCCGAGACTCGATTTACAATATATCCAAATGTTCTGTCTTCTAGGTTAGGGAGTGAACCCACCCACTTCTCTTAGTTAATATGATTGTTGAAAGAAAAATGATACTGTATTGCAAAATTGGGTGGTGCGTCTGCATTCTCCTCGGGAATATCCACTCTTTGTGGCCTCTCTGCACTTGTCCAGTAGGAGTGTTGTTGAGCTCATCTAGCTTTCACCTTTGGTTCGTGAAGGACACTAGAAGAAGGCCTGCGGATTGTAAAAGAGAAACTGTATTTTAGAGTCGAGGAGAAGGACAGAAGGGAGGTAAGTTTCATGAGGAGTGTATCAAGATAAAAAGACTCAGAGGCAGAGCAAAAAACCGAGGGGCTGCTCAGAGTTTCATTTTTGCCACAAGTCCAACACACACACACACAGAGCAGCATTTCACAAACACACCTCTCTCTATTCCAAATAGCTGGGTAGTACTAGGCCTCAGACTCTTGAACTGAAGCCGATACTCGATAACTTCTTGCTTCTTTCTGTGTGTTGATGAGGTAGTCCTGCAGCTCCCAGTCCTGCCCTGAGTTCATCTTCCATGATACTCCTCCAGTCCTGAGTGACTCCGAGTAACCTCATACCAGAACCAGACCAGTCATCATCATCATCATGAATCGCAAGGACCCGAGCAAGATAGATGTGGAGTGTAGTGCACTGCTATTGAAGAATAAATAGAGAATGAAACAGAATTGCAGTATTTTGCATAGGTTTTTGTTTGATAACTAAATTGACTGTTCCGGTATCTGAAGAACCAGAAAAAAAGGAGAACACCCCTGCAATCAATCAAGTCTGGCTAAGTGTGAAAGGGCTGATCATCACCTACAGGGTAAATAAAATAGGCGCCCATCACTCAAGCCCCAAACAATGCAGATCAATAATCATTTCCAGAAATTTCCCATATTACCGTTCAACTCACACCCTCCCTCAATGTCTGCCACCACATGAATCATCAATCAGCTTGAATCATTACTCACGCAATCAGACACTCACCATTAAAATAGTTGAAGTTACCTCATCCAATCCAAGGTAAGCACGGGTAGTTCAGGTATTGGGTATTCAATCATCTTTGACGTCAGGCAGCACATTGGAATTTGGTATTGGCAGGCAGTCCTATACATAATAAATGATTTTATGGGGCAGCCGTTCTAGTACTAAGTGATGCAAAAAGGGATAGGCATTAGGCAATAGGCATGCGAGGGGGGCAGGCATTGTCTCCAATGTCTACAATGTCATGAAGGAATTGTGGTGGCTTCTTCAATGCACACTGGTCCAACTGCAATCCGGCAATATATATGTGACTCATAAAACAAAATGTGGGGCAGCATAAATCTGACACAAAAATAATAATGTTCCCCCAGCAAATTTTCTTTTAAATTTGTTTTTGCAAAGATTTAACTAAGTTCAACGAGAAAATTTTAAAAGTTCTAAGGGGGCACTGGCATACTTAGTCCGGGAAGTAGAGTTCATCCTCAAACTCAGGTGGTTCACCCACAAGTTGGTCAGCTAAAACATTTGATTCAATTTCAGACCAATCACCCTATTCCTTCTCCTGTGCTGCTGTTTCAGGAATGGTACAATTATTTGGTATAAAATGTTAGTTCATTTTGATCATAATCAATCTCTCCACATTTTGAGGCGTGTGACTGGTCCTTCTCACTGTGACGACTGCACCAGCTGCACTGACAAGACAAGCCAGATACTCTATTGACAGCCTGCTGAGCTCTGGCCATTGGCACGTCTCATACAAATACATCAATGGATTTTGATCCACATAGACCTCTTTTAGATCATCCAGATAATCCTGGAACATTCTGTGGATAGTCATTGGTGCTGCCACTTGCTCTACATGTTTTGCCATTGCCTCTTCACTGGACTTGAGCCCTGCCAATTGAAACCAAGACAATGCAGAGGTTGGTCCGGTCCTTCTTTTGCTGTTGTTGCCGGTGTTCTGGTTAATGGTGTTGTTGGCTACTGTGAGACAAGAAGACTGCCCTCTATGGAAGTTGAAGGCGGCACCCAGAACTGCGAAGTGGGACTCGAAGTTCCAGCCGTTCTTCTTCCAAGTCTCTGACTTGCTCTACAATCTACCTCTTGTATTTTAAAACATCCCCTTCAGAAAAAGGGATGAAAGTGGGCAGAATTTTTTTGTACAGTGGATCAATTAGTGTGGCACATATGCACTCTTCGGACTCGATGATGTCATGTTGCAGGCTTATATTAGAAGCCAAGCGCAGGTTTAAGCTCTCAACCAAGGCATGTGCTTCTGTGTTTTCGTTCACACCTGCAGGGACGAACCGTTCAGACGCCTTCTTTACCTGGTCTTGTAGGAGATGCAGCAATGGGATGGCTTGGCCCATCATACTGTCCTCCTTGCTAACTTCCAGTGTGAAAACCCCAAAAGGGAGTAGCATCTGTGTCAGGCATTTTTCTAGGCCCCATTTGTCTGCATCCATGGTCATAGCTTTCCCAACTGCATCCCCTCCTCTTTGAATGACATAGTCATTGATTTGTTTGTACTGCTCAAACAGACGATGATGTAAAAGGTGGAGTTTCAACGTGTTGGCACCTCCTGTATAAGGGCTTTAACTGGTGCTCTATTATTACACTGAATAATGCACAGCTGCTTCCAGGCTTTAAAAGAGTGGCTGAAATGGGTGCAGATTCTTCTGCAGGTGGTCAGTGTGTTGCTGACTATGTCTTCCTTTTTGTAAAGTCTTGCACCACCAGGTTGATGCAATGGGCCAAACACAGGCCCCTGAAATAGCCTCCGTCTGACATAGCCTTCACCATGTTACTACCATTGTCCAGGGCAACAAATCCAATTCTAAGACCTCTGGGTCGCAGCCATTCATACACCTTGCTGTTAAATTCCTCCAAGATGTTTACAGCTGTATGTGATTTCTCCATGGCGAACATGGCCACTGTCACATGCCGCCGAATGCTCTTAAAACTTTCTTCAGGGCCAAGACCTGAAGATATCTTTTGTTTACCCCTGCAAAAGAGATCCAGTGTGCAGTGATGCACATGTAATCAGTCACCTGACAACTGGTCCACATGTCTGTCATCAGGTGGATGGTGTGAACAACACTTTGCTGTAAAGCTTGTCCAACCAACTGCAGCACATCGTGATGCAGCACTGGAACAGCCACTCTGGCAAAATAGGTCCCACTTTGTCCCTTCCATTTTGGGCAGATGGCTGCCACAAATTCTAAAAATCCCACTCCTTCCACAAAAAAGGGAGGAGGACCAGCGCTAAATTCTTTGCCAGCTTCCCATTGTACAAACGTGCGGTTGGGTGGTTTCACTCGTAGGGCCCCTCCTGCCTAAACATGCCCGTAATAGTAGCCTGAATTTTCTTCTTTTCTTGGGGTACTGACACAGGTGTCTTTTGAGAAGTAAATGCTAGTGGTAGACTCCATGTGCGTGGTGGTGGTTGGGCAGTCACTGTATGCCGCGGTGTCTCCATCATCTCACTCTGAGTCTTCTTGTGCCATTGTGAAGTCGCTGAGGTGGGTGATTCTCCTGGTGCACTGCTGGGGACAGGGCTGCTTTGCGTAAAGATGTCACCCTCTTCTTCCTCATCATCTTCAGCCGTGATTGGACTTGTAGCTGATGTTCCCCAGCTCTCCCCACCACACTACGTTCAGCAATTTTTTAAGGTGTTCCTCCGACTTGATTGCGTGGTGCTTTTTCATATGGGTCGTCTGGCCTTCAGTACCATAATGTGTACCAGGCTTACCTCGATGAACATTTGTGTGGCAAATGGTGCATACTGCAATGTGCTCCCCCTCTTTGCTAACTATAAAAAAGTCCCAACCTGGGGAGGAGTACTTTTTTACCGGCCCACTCCCAATGCCTGAAGACAAACTGGAGGTAGGTGGGCATGTCGTTGATTGCCTCTCTGCTTCTCCTGAGGCAAGGGTTGGGGCAGCCTCAGCTGGGGCTTTGCAAATATTGGAGCTGGTGGCATGCTACCTGTGCCACATCCCTCGGAGCTGGTTGAATAGCAATGTCAGATTCCTCTGTGTCATCTTCCATCATGACTACCTCGTCATTGTCATGCTCCTCTTCATCCCCTTCCATAAGTCTAAGTCTTTCTGGAACTTTTCTTTCCCCTTGCATCTCCTGTTGTCTCCTGGTCTCTGTCGGGATCCACTCCATGTCCCTATCATCATCATCAGAAGTGGTGCTTGGAAAAGATGGTGCTGCAGTACCCTTACTTTTCTTTGCTGGAGATGTGGGAGCCAATGATTCTAAAAGAGGAGGTTCAACTTCTTGCTCTGAAGGAAGCTCAACCTCCTGTTCTGGTCCAACATCACAAAAATCCAATGCTGGCTGCGGCTGCTGTCCACACTGCTGTGTTTCCCGAAAAGATTGTTTACTACGTTGCGAAAGGGACAAATCCAATTCAACATCGCTACTCATCGGCATCAACATGATTGCACTGGCTGCCACACTAACAGACATGGTCCTGGGCTTACGTTGGGAAGGTGGTGCTGCTCTCAGCTTGCTTGCCGGAGGCCAGTGCGGCAGGCACAACTTTCCTGAAAAAGGTTGCGGTCGGCACGCCAGGTGTGGAAATCTGCTTCTTCTGCTCCCCACTATCAACTTTCTTGGCAGCACCTTTCTTTGGGGCCATCTTGAATCTGTCAGTTGGCAGTGGCACTTAGCTTCACAACAAGCTGAAGAGATGATCGTATTGCGTAGTCAGTCACACGTCACGTGTGCAGAGGCCTTCTGTCTGGCAGTACTGTGGGTGATGTCTCCTCTCTTGTGAACCTAAAAGCAAAAAAGCAAGAAAAACATCAATGAAAGATGGCATTGTTGCAGTTCAAGTAGAAGTACGAACAAACAATACCATTCAGTATGGTTAATTAAGTTATTATAAATAATTAACAATAGTATACAGTGTTCATTCCTAAAATGGAAAACTACACCAACATAAACTTTCATGGTGACTGTACACTCAGGAAGGATTAGAAAGAGAAACAACAAAAGAATACAGCTGTAACTGTTTGCTTTATGTGCAATGCATCACGTGGGATGTGGCACGCAGGGAGGTGCAGCTGACAAATGCATTGACAATTGTATAATCCTTACACAATAATTGCTGTTGGGCACCTATAGCAGACATGGGGTTGATTCATTAATGCCAGATGCTATGAAAATGCTAAAAAAAAAAAAAAAAACAATAAAAAAATAATTAAAAAAAAAATACATTGAAAAAAATTAAAATTAAGAAAATTATGAATGTGACATTATCCTCAAGCATATAATTCGTTTTTATTTATTAAACTGCTATCTCATTGCTCAACCATCCATGCAAGCATCTGGAAAAGGGCCACACTGGCTGGACACACAGAATGGCTGCCTGCCATTGCCACATGGTCATAAAAAAAAACAACACAGAGCAAATAGGCATTGGAACAAAGAGAAGACATGCAGGTCTATTTCAAAAGCACACTGACTACCGACACAAATGGCCACCGACCAACCACATGGTGAACCAGCAAGCAAGGAGGTATGGCTGCAGCATAATGATAGAAGAACAACACATGCAAGCCTATGGCAAAATCACACTGGATGCCTACGTGAAATGACCACCATTCACATGGTCGAACAGCAAGCAAGGAGGCATAGGGATCAAAGAGAAGACATGCAGGCCTATGGTGAAAGCACTCTGGCTGGCTACACAAAATGGCCACCAGCCACATGGTTAGACAACAACAACCAGCATTGGGGCATGGCCACAAACAAAGAAGAAATGGAGGCCTATGGGGAAAGCACACTGGCTGGCTACAAAAAATGGCTGCCAGCCACATGGTCAGACAACAACAACCAGCAAGGGGGCATGGCCACAAACAAAGAAGAAATGGAGGCTTATGGGGAAAGCACACTGGCTGGCTACACAAAATGGCCGCCAGCCACATGGTCACAACAACAAGCAGGAGGCCTGGAAAACAAAGAATACATGCAGGTCTAGGGTAGACACCGACTATACAAAATGGCCCCTGGCCAACTGGCATACTTATTCTTCAACAAAGGCAAATGGTGGCCTATGGCAAACACACATACACACAAACACAGTGGCCAGACAAAAGAGGCATGGTAACACAGAGAACACAGCATTAATTCAGCAATGCCATCCTCCAAAGGCATTACCCTACCTAAACACTGGTTGCGTGGAAAAAATGTGAAAAACCACAAAAAATCCACATTTTGTATTTTAATCCAATGCCATCCATGGCCTAAATGATGTTTCAATTCTACAGATACCACAAAACCAGTTATTTCATGCACCCATGAATAGTACAGGGCCTACTGGCTGAAAGGCTCATTGGCAAACTAGGCCACATAGTGAATTAATTAAATCAATCAATATTGCAAACTTATTAAAAAACATGGAGAAGAAAAAAGAAAATGTACTGAACTGTGCAACATTTTTCCTTTACAAAAGAAGATACATTTCATGCACAAAAAACTAGGCCCCTACTAAAACTGCATGCCACTCACCAAAATAAATTTAAAAAATCGAATAAAAGTACAAATAAATCCAGGTGCATTCCCCCAGTCAAACAAACAACACCCTTATACACCGGTTTTTCAACTACTTGTGAAATCTCAAAAATAAATGGTATATATGCAGCAAACAAGGTGAGTGATCCTTCCAGCTCCAAATCCCAATGCAAAGTGACCGCAGAGGGACAAAGCACTGGGAGGAGCCTGCTGGACAGGAACAGGAAGTTGGAGTCTCTGGGGCACTTCTTTCTGGTTTGGAATTTTTTTTTTTTTTTTAAATGGCTCTTGCACAAAAAAAAACAACTCCAGCAACCAGTTTGCGAAGAAAATCCACTCCAAATGCCTCTCAGCTGCATTCTCAAGCAGAAAAGCTGCTCAACAACTCCATTTACAATCGTGATCAGCTATAGATTGGTACTGTCATGGCCGGAAGTCATGCGAGTGAGCGTGAGGTCTCACGGGAGCTCTCTAGCGGTGTGAGATGTCTTGTGCGCGCTCGCAAGCGCCCTGAGAGTCTTGGCGCTCGGAGTTGAGGGCCAAAAGGAAACTCAAATGTAAAAAAAATCCACTTCGTGCCTGAATGGGGAAATTCAGGAATTATACGTTCCTCCGCAGAGTGCCCGATTTCCGAAAACTCAGCGACCGGAGTTTACCGCCCCGGGGTTAATACATACCCATTGAGCTAGGACTCTTGATAGAGTCGTCCAGAATGTAATTTGCTCTGAATTTGGTGCATATGTACAACCTAGAAGGACATGCTCGCTATCTTATTGGCCCTCCACAAAAACATATCTGCCCTCCTTATCAATGACTACGTTTTGGGTTTGAAAGGGGGTACCCGGGCATATGCAGAGCAGTGCACCACAGCCATATGCGGAATATGTTGCATCGTGAAACGTACCTCTCCATCACCTACTCAGGCACTGGAGTTCATCTCTAGTGAGATGTGTTTCCTGTAGTAAAGTGATGTGTGCCCGCTGTCTTTTGATGTAAGCATATACTGAGTAACGGCGATGTGCTGAATATATCCCCCGTACATTTAGTGTGAGAAATTGTATGGTGTGTTTAGTGGCCATAGGGAAATGACAGATATGTGTGGGGAGGGACGGGGTAATGGTAGTCGGGTACCCTTACCATTTATCCATTCCAACCCACAAGAAGGGGGATCATATGTCGCTCGTACAATGGGGATAAAACAACAAGTAGCAAACAACAAAACCAGAACCAAAACCAGAGCCTGCAGATAAAGGCCGCACGCCCAAACCATTGCTCTATGAGCCAGTACATGAAAAGGGTGATGGAGGAGTACCGCTAAAGTTGGAGAAATAGCAGAAAAAGGGCCCTCAGATGTGCAGTCCAAGTCATGAAGGAGGCAAGACATCAGGGGTCCCGGGCGGTCAGGGTCTCTGTTCAGTAGCCATGAGAAGGAAGGTGTTGTGTTGTAGTAAAGGAGTTCCAGTAGACGTGGTTAGGTTACAGATGAATAATTTTATTGTTCTTAGATGTTAAGTAGGTTTTCCAGTAAAGATGTAAATAAGGCACCACCAGGAGCAGCCTCTCTGCTGCTCAGCCCAGGATCCAACTGACACTCTACCTCACAGCAATCCAATGACATCACCATCCACACCAACATTCTACCCAGCACATTGACACAGGCTGAGCAGCAGAGGCAAAGAAACAGGGAAGATGCATAGTGTAAAACCTTAGATATAACCCACCTTCCCCCTTTAAATAATAGACAAAAACATATCAAGTATAAAGAAACTTGCAAGAGAAAATGTCGCAAAATGCAAGTAGAAAACAGCATTACGTAAGAAACGCATAAGACTAAAATATGAGTAAAAATCACAGTTACAAAAAAAAGAAACTTGCTAAGAAGATATCGCAAATGCAAAAATGCAAACAGCAATTAGTAAAATACACAAGGCACTTAAGTTGCGACTATGCATAAAATGCAGCAAGATGCAAGGAGGAAAAGAAATACATGAAAGATAAGACACACATCTCCTTCCTTAGCAGAGAAATTGGAAACCAGAAAATTTAAAAAAGACAGAAACTGTCCAAAGAGAAAGAGACATACATAAATAAGAAAAATGTATACCATGAAAACAAACAAGGAAAGAGTGCTCCAAATTACCACCACAACCACACCAGCTGGCCAGACTGGTGCAGAAAATGGGAAACACAGAACACAGCAAAAGAAAGAAGAAAGGACAAAGACTTATAACCAAACAAAAGTAAGCAATGGGTGGCTAGCACCCAAACAGAAAGCAAGCAAGGAGTGAATTACACCCAACAGAATGAGAATACACCCAACCAGAGAGCAAGCAAAGGGTGACATACACCCCACCAGAAAGTAAGCACGGGGTGACTGGCACCCAAACAGAAAGCAATCATAAGTAAGCAACCGGTGGCTGACACCCAAACAGAAAGCAAGCAACGGGTGGCTGACACCCAACCAAGAAAGCAAGCAACGGGTGGCTGACACCCAAACAGAAAGCAAATAATAGGTGACTGACACCTAACAAGAAAGCAAGTAACGGGTGACTGACACCCAAACAAAAAGCAAGTAACAGGTGACTGACACCCAATAAGAAAGCGCGCAACGGGTGGAATACACCCAACTATAGAGTAAGGGAGATCTACACCCCACAGAAGCAAGGGAAATGTCCAAACAGAACACGCAAAGAAGAGAGTGATCTAAATGGACTGCACCCCACAGAAAATAAATGGTGCAGACACATCTCAAAATGAGACCACACAGGAAAGAAAACGAAGAGAAATGCTCATACAACCAGTAGTACACAATAGCAAAAATGCATTGTAAAAGTAGATCAAGTAAGGAGTAAAAGGTGCCCATTGACAACCTAGAGAAAGAAAATGAAAAACCTGCAATTCAGGAAAGATGCATGTTAATAGTACTGTCATATGTAAATGTCAAAGTAGTAAAAACACACTATAATGAAATAAGTTAAAGCAGGAATATCAGAAATATATTGGCAGTACTACACTAAACAAATGAACATCAACACAGAGTATCAAAAGAGAATGGCATAAGTGAAATGGCAGGAATAGTGAAGGAAAGAAAATGCATGTGCAAGAAGAAGCAGAAAAATGCATAATATTAAAAACACCGTAAATATGGGAGCCAAAATGAGACAGCAAAACAGGTTGCTTGTATACCCAGTATAACCTGAAGTTCAACACATAAAAGTAAAGCAACGAGGAAAACTGCAAAGCATCTCTAATCCGAAGGTGGTGAGGCTGTAGACAGTAAATTAATGTCCCCCGAAATACCTCACACACATGGCTCCATGGACATCAACAAGAAATCAGCAGGGAAACTCCGGAATGAAACAGGAAAATAGCCTCAAATACCTCACATAGTCATGATAGAAATGCAGCAATGTAGACTTCACAGCAAGGCAGTTGGGGCAAGCATAAAGGAAGTAAATACGCCCAAAACACTTAACTCTCATCCGGCTCCACGAAGGTATACACCAACCTTGCAGGGAAGAAATGTAGACTGGCGTTAGAGAAAACTTCAATCAAGATGGAGGCACGCAGGGATGATGTACACCGGATAATTCCAGGTGCGTCAATGTTGAAAAACGTCTAGGAGCAGCTGGAAATCGCAAATAAGTAAGGAATGTCAGGCAGCGCTCTAGAGTTGCGCCTAGAGTTAAAGTTCAACCTCAGGCAGCAAAGATGGCGGCACGACGGAGTGGGCAGCGTCGGGAGGCTCACGGCAAGGACGTGCTCCCCTGACTTCACAAGACAGCGCAACGTCGTGGAACATCTCGCGCTCCATGAAGGTTTCACACGAGCTTCAAGCCGTTCTCTCCACTCGCGGTTCCACAGCAACAGGCTGGATACGTCATGGATGCATCTTTTAAAAGTCGAGGCGTGCGTCGCTACGACAGGTACCATTTTGAATAAAATAAACAGTCTGTAAAAGCTCGTCGGTGTGTAAGATGCACTGGCTTCACAGTTCACGCGCTGGCCCATCTGTAAAAGCTCATTGGTCTGTAAGATGCGCTGGCTTCACAGTTCACGCGCTGGCCCAAAAATCGTTCCTTTTCTTTTCAAAAGTCCACTCACCATTTGTGGAAATACATGCCACAGGAATCCTCAGCCTATGCCCAAGTGCACACAGCAGCAGCTCCCCAAGCAACTCTGTAGAAATTTAAACAAAATGTCCACTGTAGGTCCCCAACTGCACCAGCAGATATCACAACAGAAAATAGTAGGACAAAAGGCTCTAGTGTAGCAATTCCTAGCAGTCACCGTACGCCGCAATATTGTACTTGCATGATGAGGCTG
The DNA here is from genome assembly GCA_963921515.1 of Calotriton arnoldi. Lineage (NCBI taxonomy): Eukaryota > Metazoa > Chordata > Amphibia > Caudata > Salamandridae > Calotriton > Calotriton arnoldi. The sequence goes on from CAWUFW010016323.1 coordinate 51,648, forward strand.
TTGGCTCACTTTACTTCAGTTCAATTCATGCCCTAATCATGCCCAGTAAGTGGGTTGTTTGGTGTAGCGCCAGTCTTTGTAGATGCGAGGTCCACCCCTTGGTAGAGAAATGTCTGAAGGTTTATCTCTTGACTTGAAGTGGATGAAACAGAAGCAGGAGGCATACGCCCTGTCTATGGGCTGTCCGGTGAATCTGGACACTGGTGGTGCAGCAGGGCGCAAGATCCTTGAGAGGGTTCTTTTTTTAAGTATAATCATGAATGAAAGTTCCTTATGAAGCTTGAAGAAAATCCTCACGCGCAGTTTTGATCCAACTCGTCGCCAATTTATGTTGTGTCGTAGTAAGTGAGTTCCAGTAGACGTGGTTAGGTTACAGATTAATAAGTTTATTGTTCTTAGATGTTAAGTAGGTTTTCCAGTAAAGATGTAAATAAGGCACCACCAGGAGCTCTGCTGCTCAGCCCAGGATCCAACTGACACTCTACCTCACAGCAATCCTCACATTCCAATGACATCAACATCCACACCAACATTCTACCCAACACATTCACACTGGCTGAGCAGCAGAGGCAGAGAAACAGGGAAGATGCATAGTATAAAACCTTAGATATAACACAAGGGTTGGGCACCTTTATAGTAGTTCGTCCGCTGCCTCCCCTGAAAGTTGTGATGTCTAGATGAGAGGCAGCTGAGAGATGTAACTAGTCTCAGGCGCACACAAATCAGAGGCAGAAGATATAACGCCCATGTTCCCAAAAACATTTGTGAGTACCAGTAAGGCAGCATGGAAGTCCCTGGCAAGGGTTTTCTGGTTAGCCAACAAAGCAACAACATTGTTAATAAGGGCACTTGTTGATGCTTTAAAGCAGTCAAGCTTGGTCTACATGGACTGGATGGATGTATTAATGTCCCACAGCTGACGACAACTTCACTGGTGTCAGACATAGAAGGCTAGTGTTGTTGTTCCTTCTGCATCATGACACAAGCCATGTCAGATAGAGACTCATCAATTCCATGCAGACAAGAGAAGGGGTCTGTGATAGCCTTTGTCAACCCCTTATTAGGGCTAAGACATCTACAGACTCCTGCAAGAGTGCCCCCTATGGTCTCCCGAACCGGACCTCATTAGCCGTGAAAAGCAACTTGGGTATCCTCAGAGCCCTCAGCAGTGATGTCATGTGTTGATGGTCCATAAGACAAATAAGAGATGTTCATTTTTTGTCACCTCACTTATTAATATCTGGTTCTCTGCCTCATTGAAGGTAGACTTCCTCTTCCTCTGGGATGATGGCAAGTCTTCTGTGATAGGGTTGCTACCCTCCTGGCTCCCTGAGGCTCCTTTCATGCTTCTCAGTATTGAGTAGTATTGCTGTGTTGATTGCGTCACTTTTTCAAGCTCTCCCGTGACGCAAACACTCTTGCGTGATGCAATGCTGATTTGTGGCACATAGAGGTGCTTTACGACCAACAAATCAGTCTTTGTGTGAAGTAGGGAGTACTTGCGTTACAGCACCTTGCACCATTCCTGACACTGTTGCATCTTTGGTCCTCATGCCATGGTGCACCATTCCATAACTATGGTGCATCCATGGGGCCTGGAATGGAGCAACACAGTGCAGATTATTTTGATGAAACACTGCATTGCGCAGCATTGCGTCAGTGTTGATAAATGTGCCCCAAAGTATTCGGGCAGGTCTATCCCAATTTGGATTACAGTTTGTGGGCTGGGCACTGACTGGATCATTTACTTATGTGAATTGTCTTTACAAACACACACAGTGCACTGTGTTTTTGAAACTATAATTCCCATTTCATCACTGGGTTTTTTCTTATCCCTTATTTAAAAAAAAAAAAGGTACTGCTGAGTTTTAATGCATTCTTTTTTTCAATTTGCCCAGAGTTCACAATGCCATATGTTTGTTAAATTCTGTTACAAGCTTGAGTTTGGTGTTTATATTAGAGGAAGATGACATCCCGCAATTGCAAGCATTTTATTTTTTTGAAGTAAATGACTCTGTGGGCACAAAGGTGTGAGTAGAACTATTTTTAGACAGGTAAGTTTACAGAGAATAACAACAAACAGCTCAGTATTAATGCTAAGACTGCAGGCAGCAGTAGTAACCTAGCAGAGTGTAGTTTTGAATAAACGAGAGCGTTGTTCTTCTGGTCCACAAACATTTAACCACAAAGTCATCAAGCGTTAACTGACTGACTTTAGGAACACTCATCAGTTTCAACCTAATTGTTTTTTAACAGGAGCAAATATGTTGTTGCAATGCTCCTATCCCTTCCCGCATCTGCCGAGGGATAAAATTCAGGAAAAATGAAATCAGAAAGCTATCATATGAGAAAGTTTCATCCGGTTATGTCTTTATAGCCACCAGCGATCTTAAAGAAAGAAACAACAATTTCCAAAATGCAGCTTTGTTGGTTGCTAAAACAAGAACCACTGGCTACAATTGTCACCCATGAAGGGTGCTTGGCAGTTTAATGGAACAGCAGCTCATCTACATTGTCAAAACCTAATTCTGCTCTACAGGCAGTCATCATCATTGAATTTCAACCCCCTGCAGTGCAAGTGAGTTATCCATCGCCTTAAAAGGGGTGGTCTGTAAATAACTCAATGATGAAAAAATATATTTTAAAGGATAACACAGGCACTGATGTTCAGGCTATGTTTGCCAAAAGGACAGGATACACCATTTAATCCTTGGAGTATAATTTGATGCAAATAGCCCACTTTCAATTGGTGTGTGTGTTGGCTGGAAGGGGTAGAAAAGTGATTTGAGGTAAAGTGACGAGAAGGTGGGGCAGAAAAGATGGCAGAAGTCCATAATGTGCCTGCTAAGTGCTTGTTTTTTATGTGACAGACAGCTTTGTCCAGTGCTTACCTTTCAGCAAGGAGCATTTTGCCATCTGGGGGTTGTAATTACACCTTTTCCAGGGGGCCGGCTTGCCATTTACCTTCCCCGGATAATGTCCATGCTGTAAACTGCACTTGACTTTTTAGCTAGTTGCTTGCTGTTTACTGCATGGGAACATGTTCCGCCTCACTAGCATAATTGAAGATAACATGCTGATGCTTTCCCGTGTAAATAACTAAAAATAACTGATGGCCTTTTCACAGGCTCTTCGACACAACTAATCTTAACACGGTACAGGGCTGTCACTTACTCCATTCCCATGCCACTCTCTCCGTCCCATCCGATGGAACAGTGAAACCAAAATTGGGCCTTTTTTCCATATTGCGTGCAGGTAGCGATCCTCTAGGGAATGTGCAAGAAAACAGTATATGAGACTTTGAGGAGAAACGCATAAGTAAAATTTGGGTTTGTTTCTTCCCTTTTATGGCTAACCAGCTCAGCTTAATCAAGACCTATACTGCATGTGATCTGTATTGCTAACACTTTAGATTTTTGGTAGGATCCACGTGATCAAGTCAATGGATCATGAGTTATAGTCCACGTAAACGTGTCGGCCGACAGAGTGTACAGCTGTCGGATAGTGCTGTAAAACAAATAACAATACCTGGATCACCACAGACTATTATTTTATTTAAGTGTTATTTATCTGTTATTTAATTAAAGTGCATAACGGGGGTCAATTGTGTGTATATATATATATATATATATATATAACAATAACTCCGCACCCTGGAAGCGTCTTTTCTCTCCAAATCACGGACACGGACCCAATTCGGTGCTAGAATGTTTTAATCAACTGTCTCCATTACGCGTTTCGACTCCGTGGAGCCTTGATCACATGATATATATATTCACTGAAAAAACCATAGGTTTCAGGGACGTTATAGTTAGTTGGACATTTCACTCATACAAAACCATAGAAATTCGGCCGTTATAGTTAGTAGACCTAACTATAACTCGCGCCCCCGCAATGCACTGCTGATGACGTCACATATTACATCACTCATGACATGCTCAGTGACATCACTGATGACATCACTGATGACATCTCAAATGACATCACTGATGACATCACTGATGACATCATCCAGTGAATGTGTGTTTCTGTAAAGTATAAAAATATGTTTTTTATATATATATATGCCAAGGTGTATTGAAGTATGAGTGGGTGTATGAGTGTCTGAATGGATGATTTAGTAGGTGTGTGACTGACTGTATAAATGAGTGATTAAATGTGTCTTACTGAATGCATGGGTTAGAGACTAAACTGTGTGAATGTCTTTATCAGTCTGTTAGTTGGTGTGTAAGCGGCTGCATGGCTTGGTGAGTAGCTACATAAGTGTCTATATGGGTTATTTATTGGTTGTCTGAGTATCTGTATGGGTGCCTGAGTGTCTTTGTAGGTGGGTGGGGTGGTGTGTGACTCTGTGCATAGATATGTGAGGGGTTGTTTCACTGGGTGTATAGGTTCGAGAGTGCATATGGAAACAGCTGTATGGTGGGTGAGTGTGTGTATGGGTGTGTTGGTGAGTGAATGGATGTCTCAGTGGTGCATGTGTGAGTAACTACATATGTTTTAAAGCAGTATATGTGAGTGTTGGAGTATATAAATGACTATATGTGAGAGTGACTGATTGCAAGAGTATCTGTATGAATGAGTGTGTGTTTCTAACAGTGATTGTTTAAGAGAGTAAGTATGTGTTAGTATCTGTATGAATAAGTGCAGTGGTGTGTGTGTGACTGTATAAGCAAGGAAATGGGTGTGTGATAGTTTCTTTGCATGACTGACCAGGTGTATGAGTAACTCTTTGGGTGAGTGGCAGTGTGTGAGTGTCTATATGGGTGTATGAGTGGATATATCAGTGGCTGTATAGATGAATGACTGTGTGTATGAGTGACTGTATAGGTTAGTGGGTGGATGTGTGTGTAGACGTATGAATCACTGAACAGGTATGTACTAACTGCTATTGGTCTGTCTATGGTTTCGATATTGGTGGTCTGTATTTTAGAGTGGTTGTATGAAAGGTTTTATTAGGGTATGAGGAGGTGCATCAGATGATCACGTGGATGATGTCATCAGTGATGTCATCAGTGATGTCATTTGAGATGTCATCAGTGATGTCACTGAGCATGTCATGAGTGATGTAATATGTGACGTCATCAGCAGTGCATTGCGGGGGCGCGAGTTATAGTTAGGTCTACTAACTATAACGGCCGAATTTCTATGGTTTTGTATGAGTGAAATGTCCAACTAACTATAACGTCCCTGAAACCTATGGCTTTTTCAGTGAATTTCTAAGGTTTTTTAAATGCTAATTTCTGACTATAACGTCCCTGAAACCTATGGTTTTTTCAGTGAATTTCAAAGATTTTTTAAATGAAAATTTCTAACTATAACGTCCCTGAAACCTATGGTTTTTTCAGTGAATTTCTAAGGTTTTTTAAATGCTAATTTCTAACTATGCCTACAAAGGTAGGACATGTGAAGAAAGAGGAAGAAAAGCGCAGAAAGAAGCAAGACAAATGCAGAAAGAGACAACAGAAGTCCAGAAAGACGAAGAAAAGTGCAGGAAGAAGAAGAGATGTGCAGAAAGAACCAACAGAGGAGCAGAAAGTCCTCCTGTGCCCCCAGCTTTTTGCTGATGGGTACTGGTGGTAACTGACTCTGACTAACCAGGCCTAGAGCCAGTGCTATGCTAAAAGACACTTAGAATACAGTGAAAACACCTACATACACTAGGGAACACTATGCGTTGGGGTACCCCTGTGATTAGCATGACCTCCTCTGTATTTGCCATGAGTTAATGCCTGGGTCATTGCATGAGTACATGAGTAGTGACTGGATGATTAGAGTGCTACAAGGAGAGTGCATGGTGATTTTATAAGTGCTTGGGTTTTGGCGCAGTGATTGGATAAGCACATAGGATTGGCTGGGTGATTGGAGGACTGCATAGATAGTACCAGGGAGATTACTGGACTTCATAGGTAGTCCTCAAGGTATTGCAGCAGTGCATGTGTTAGTGACTGGGTCATTGCATGAGTACATGGGTACTGAGTGGATAATTAGAGTACTGCAAGGAGGGTGCGTGGTGAACTTATAAGTGCTTGGCTATTGGAGGAGTGTTTGGATTAGTACATGGTAGTGGCTGAGTGACTAGAGGAGTGCACAGGGAGTGACAGTGTGATTGCGGGACTGCATGGGTATTACCTTGCGAATTGAAGGAGCAAATGAGAAGTGTGTAAGTGGGTACAGGACTGTATGGGTAGGGCATATGGGATTGTAACAGTGATCAGTTAGTGCCTGGATCATTGCATGAGTACATAGCTACTAACTGAAAGATTAGAATACTGCAAGGAGAGTGCCTGAGTGAATTTATAAGTGCTTGGGTATTGGCGGAGTGTTTGGATTAGTACATTGTAGTGGCTGTGTGACTGGAGGACTGCACGGGGAGTGACAGGGTGATTGCTGGACTGCATGGGTACTACCAGGGGAATTGAAGGAGCGAATGAGAAGTGTGTAGGTGGTTAGAGGGCTGCATAGGTAGTACACAGGGATTGTAGCAGTGCATGTGTTAGTGCCTGGATCATTGCATGACTTCATGGGTAGTGACTGGATGATTAGAGTACTGCGAGGAGAGTGCATGGTGAATTTAGAAGCGCTTGGGTTTTGGCGTAGTGATTGGATAAGGACATAGGACTGGCTGGGTGATTGGAGGACTGCATAGGTAGTACCAGGGAGATTACTGGACTGCATAGGTAGTCCTCAATGGATTGCACCAGTGCATGTGTTAGTGACTGGATCATTGCATGAGTACATGGATAGTGACTGGATGATTAGAGTGCTGCAAGGACAGTGCATGGTGATTTTATAACTGCTTGGGTTTTGGCGGAGGGATTGGATAAGTACATAGTGCTGGCTGGGTGATTGGAGGAGTGCATGGGTAGTGACAGAGGGATTTCTGGAGTGCATGGGTACTACCTGGGTAATTGGAGGAGTGAATCAGTAGTGTGTAGGTGGTTCGAGGTCTGCATGGGAAGTGGTTAGGGGATTGTAGCAGTGCATGTGTTAGTGCCTGGGCCATTCCATGAGTACATGGGTACTGACTGGAAGATTAGAGTACTGCAAGGAGAGTGCATGGTGAATTTATAAGTGCTTGGGTTTTGCTGGCGTGATTGGATAAGTACATGGTGCTGGCTGGGAGATTGAAGGAGTGCATGGGTACTGACAGGGCGATGGCTGGACTGCATGGGTAGTGCTCAGGGTATTGTAGCAGTGCATGTGTTAGTGCATGGGTCATTGCATGAGTGCATGGGTACTGACTGGATGATTAGAGTACTGCAAGGAGAGTGCATAGTGAATTTATAAGTGCTTGGGTTTTGGCGGAGTGATTGGATAAGTACACACATGTCACATCAGTCTCGCCCCCTCCCTTCACCACTCTGCAAACGCACCCCCTGGCAGGTTTTAAGTTGGGGGATTAATTTCCCTTGAATCCTGTGGGTCCCTGGGGGCCAACTAGCCTACCAGGTACCTCCAGTAAGCGCCACAGAGCTTCATTGCAGAGAGGTGGTCCAAGGCCACGCCCCTTTTTACACCTCTCTGCAACGCAGCTCTGTGGCGCTTACTGGAGATACCTGATGGGCTAGTTGGACCCCAGGGACCCTCAGGATTTAAGGGGACTTAATCCCCCAACTTAAAACGAGTCATGTGGCGCCTTTCTGTTTTCTTGTGACTCGGTTCTACTGAGTCACAAGATGGCTGCCAACACTTCCTGGTTTGGAGTGTTAGCAGCCAATTAAAATGAAGCTCGTGGTCGGGAGGGTTTGCGGATCCACCGCGCCCCTAGATATCGATATTTGTTTTTTTACAAGGTCTCAGCAACTACTGAACGGATTTACACCATTTTTAAAAAGGTCGCTTTCTGCGCCAAGCAGTACCTTTTTGCCAAATTTGGTGTAATTCCGTTCAGCAGTTCGGGCTGTAACCTTGGCTAAAGTTTCCTATGGGAAATTGATTTTTTGACTCTTATTTTTGGAATTTCTCAGCAACTACTGAAAGGATTTACACCATTTAAAAAAAAGGTCGCTTTCTGAACCAAGAGCTACCTTTTTGCCAAATTTCGTGTAATTCCGTTCAGCAGTTCGGGCTGTAGCCCTGGCTAAATTTTCCTATGGAAATTAACATGGAGAAAACACTTTTTGGGACCCCCCTTTTTTCTCAGCCCCCACTTGACAAATCACCCCCAAACTTTCAGGATACTAGCTGACCTGGATGAAAAAAAATTGGGGAGAATTTTGCGAAGATTCGTCAAACGGTGCCAAAGTTATTGGCAAAACAAAAAACGCATTTCCTATGGAAACTAGGTTCTAACTATAACTACCTACTGGCGACCACCAGTAGGGAATATATATATATACACACACAATTGACCCCCGTTATGCACCTTAATTAAATAACAACATATATATGTGTGTGTGTGCCACTGTTGCATCTGCTTCATATTTAATTTCAGTTGTTTTCTAGAAAACAAACGTTACTTTTACATTCTGTATGTTTCAGGTTTGACCTTCTATGGATGAAGACATGGACTGGCAAGCCTGTGTTATTTGGCAACAAAGAACTACTGAAGGGCTGAAGTGTCCCATAAATGCAGTAGCACCTGGAGATACATCTAAGTCATATAAGAACTTTCTAAACACAGTCAGTGAATTTCACAAATTGAACAGACTCCCTGTGACTCTCTACTTCAAAGAAGCCACAACTGTTAAGATTTGATCAAGCATCAATCTAGTTGGCATGAATCCTGTCTGGAAAATTAAACAACTGCAAGTTGGTAGGGGCTCAGAAAAAAAGAGACTTGGAAGAAGAAGGACCATCCAACGAAGGTGCAGAAGGAAAGTGACGAAGGGATTGCCTGTCACAGATAAAGAGGATCAGCATCTTATGCACAGCAACTGAGGGGGACCTTCCTGAGTTCATGGCACTTGATGCTGCTAAGAATATCAGACACATGGCCACTGACTGATATGATACTGCTGTTGTAGCAAGAATAGTTGCTGGAGATGTTGCAGTAATAGATGGCATGTACCACCTGAATTGCCTCACTGTATTTTGGAATAGTCATCAATCACTCATGAGAAAGAGAAAGAATGCTGATGGAGGCCAGATGGAAGAAAATGAGATAGAGGTGAGGGCTTTCATTGAACTTATCAACTTCATAGAAAACTCAGTGGCAGAAGATGTTTTTTGCTTCAAGCTGTCTGAGTTGTGTCACAAGTATGCAGATCAACTTGCGCAACTTGGAGTTCAGAAGGAGGTCAACAAAGTTATCTTCAAGGAAAGGATTCTTGGCTACTTTCCACAGGTCCAAGTGCAGAATGATGGAAAGCATTTTGTGATCACGGCATGAAGCAAATGCTGAAACATGCTTTTACAGATTATGAAGGAGATGCAGCCAAATTGGCAAAAGCTATCAATATCATTTGAGAAGACATCTTGGGATCTGATGGATGGATCTGAGGGTTTTTATTTTGATGCCACCTTACCACCAAACTGTCAAACCAACTCAGTACTAACAACATTGAAAATGCTTGTTTCAATGCTATTGAATGGGTTTGGCATCAACAGCAGAGACTCGCACAAAGACCAGAAAACTCTATCTCCCAAACAATCATGTTCAACTGCAATTAGACAACATAATCTGTGGTAAAATCTCACCATTCTTTATCATTTGAACTGCCACTTCCGTTGTACAAAGGGCGGAATGTGAAAACCCTGATACGGTCAAAAAACTTTACAACTCAACTGTACCATTTGGGAATTAGCGTCGTTTACCACTGCGTTCTTTAGGTGGAGAATCAGCTAGCAACTGCTGTTTCCCAGAAAGCACAGAGAGAAGGTGACGTGTGCCGATCGAAGCTTCGAACTGGGCTTTTTACAGTTGGTGCAATTGACAATCTTGATCACAACCCTTCAAGCACCACTGCCAAGGGTAGGTAGATAGATAGATGGATAAATAGATAGATAGATAGATAGATAGTTTATTGCACAATTAATTAGAATCATTGCAATCAAGCCATAATAAAAACAATATAAAGTGCATAGATTCCAATGGTATAAAAGAATATGTGAAGGTTTATCACCCTGTTGTTCTGGAGATTAAAAAATTTAGACACCAATTAGGCAACTATAAACATGAGGATTTTAAAACAATTGGCACAGTATTATGGATTATAGTTCTATATTATTGTCGGAATCCAGGACATCTTTTAATGCAGACAGGTATTTCATGAAGTGTGCCACCAGCTGCAGTGATTCACCTTTCATGCACTCAACCAGGGCAGCTTGACATGTCCGTATATTTAAAATACATCAGATGGGGCAAAGCCAGTATATTCTCAAAGTGCGTAGTTTCTCACAGGTGCACAATATGTGACTTAGGGATTCCCGTACTCCCCCACATGGTCGGCACTGAGTGCTGCAGTCTCTTTGTAATCTTGTCCATACTTGTAAGCCAACAGTGGGATCAAGCCGAACCGTAATTTCATTAGTTGGTGCTTCATTATTGGTTTTAAGGGGGGAGGACAGATATTGTGGCAAGGCCCCACTGTTATAGAGTTTCGATGCCCAGCTTCCATGACTTAGGTTTTTCAGAGTTTGTGCATCACTATCGGCCAACATTATCTTCGCTTGTTTTGTTAAGAGTCTTACTGCTGCCAATGTTGGTATAGGAGCGGACCATATTTCCTTTGCTTCCAGTACTTCAACACAGTGTGCTAAAAATTCACACCAAGTAGACCATCGGCTGTTTATCATTGTCCAGATGTTTTTCTTTAGCGTATTGTACCACGCTTGTTTGGCTTTTAGGCAGTAGGCTATGAACCTGGCTTTTAGGATCCACTTTTGTGATGACAGGTTGAATTCCCTATGTATTTGCGCATGGGAGGTAGAATTTGGTAAAAATAAAACTCTACGGAAACAGGCTGACTGTGCTCTATCCAACCATGTTACCATTTTATCTTTGAAGGCTATTGCACCATGGGCTACTGACGGTAGAAATTTTGCCCCCATTACTCGGATTAAGGGAGTGAAATCTGGTGAGATTCTGGCTTTCCTTGCTCTGCAAAAAGCCCCCTCTAAAGATTGTGCCATTCCTTGCATTGCAGTGATGTGATCGGACTGCCGGCCTTTGTGATCGATCCATACTCCTAAATACTTGTATGCGGTGACTATTTCGATAGGTTTGCCTTTGATGTACCATGAACCTTTCCTCTTTATTTGTCAGGAAATTATCATTGCCTTTGTTTTTGCCATGCTTATTTTTAGATTGTTAATATAGGGACAAAGCAGTTAGTAGCCGCTGTAATCCGATTGGAGTTTGGTCGAGCAATATTGTATCATCCGCATATTGGAGCAATTGAATTTTAGTTCCGGCTAGTTTAGGAGAAAAAGCTCGGGCTTCAGCCAAGCTGTATGGTAAATCAGCCAGGTACAGATGAAAAACATTGTGGCCAATAAGCATCCTTGCTTCAAACCTTTGTTGGTTTGTATTTTTTTGGTGGTAGACCAGGCAGTAGTGACTCTAATCTTAACCCAGGTTTCGGAGTATAGAGCAACCAATGCTTTTAAAAGAGTATTGTCAATGCCCCAGTTTTTTAATTTCATCCACAATCTCGGGTGGGACACACTATCGAAGGCAGTTTGAAAATCGATGTATGCAAGATCCAGAGCCCCACCTTTTTTTACAAGTGTTGTCTCAATCAAGTGGGACATGCAGATCAGGGTGTTTTCGATGTGTGATCCCTTTTGGAAGCCTGTTTGCATGTGGGGGATCAATTTACGCGCTTCTGCCCAACGCCGTCAGTTATGTAGCAGTGTACTGGCGTGGCACTTCCCATCTATTCGATAGTTTTCAGGGATTAATCTTGAGCCTTTTGTATGTATTGGGACTAGAAGGGATCACCTCCATGACTCGGGGATGCTTCTTCCCAACCTATACTCCCAAAATAGAGGCGCCATGATTGTTGCCCATTTCCGTGCCATCCCTTTATACACCATAGGCGGGATACCATTGGGGCCAGGCGCCCCTCCAGGTCGCATTTTTTTGATGAGGTGCATAATTTCGTTGGGTGTTGTTTCTTTTCGGTCGTGGGAGCGATTTTGTGGCTCTGTGATCCTTAGTACATTGTTAATGTCCCTCATATTAGCGTTTGCGCCATTATTACTAGATGTCTCCACATAGAAGACTTCTATGTAATTTTCCCATGCTGTAGGCGAGACATTTGTGGTTGTAGGTCGCTGGCTAGATCCAATTCCAAAATCGCTTCTGATCTCGCGACTTTATTATTTCATGTGCTTCACCCCAATGGTTTTCTTCAATCATTCTCGTATAGGAGAATCTTGCTTTCCTGTATTCCCGACGAATAACTATGAGCTTTGCCTTTAGAGATCTATGTTCAAGCATATCCTTGGTGATTTTTGCGCATGATGTTATTTGATTTTATTGTCACTATTAGTTGTTTTTGTTTTTCTTTTGTGAGGCGATCTAATTGTTGGAAGATTGGTTCAGTCTTGGTTTTGTCACAGTGGTTAATTTTTCTCGTATTTTTTCCAAGAGGAATTCCAAAGATTTTATTGTGGACAATTCGCCATTGACCTGGGTTACTTTATTCAAGAGCGATTCCACTTCTGAATTAATTTTTCCTTGATGTTCCATTGCCCACAGAAAGCATAGAAAGAAGGTGACGTGTGCCCATCTAAGCTTCGAACCGGGCTTTTCACAGTTGGTGCAATTGACAATCTTGATCACAACCCTTCAAGCACCACTGCCAAGGGTTATTTCCATGGCACAGGTATTAGCATTTTTCAGACACCCTCAATCTCAAACCAAGGACAGACCAGAGAAGCTATCACTCTTCCTGCAGAGGCTGAGAAAAAAGAACTAATCTTTGCCTGACAGCTTCACAACTGTACCAGCAGTAGCTCTGAAAGAATCTACAGTTGAGGTGCTAAATCTCAACATGACAAGGCAGCTGTGGGAGGTATGGTGGAAGCAATGAAGCATGAGAAACTGTGGATTGAATCATCTTTCCAACTGATTGAGAAGGAGAAGCTAGAAAAGGGAGGCAGTCTGGCATAGTCAGCCTACCATGATTTCCATCAGACAGAGCCATCTTTTAATGAAGAGCCTGCGCTTTCACAGCTTCTGTCTCTCTTCTATGAGAAGGCAGCTTTAGCGGCCATGATCAAGCATGGCATGGATGTTGTTTGTCAGTCACCAGAGTTCCTCAATCCCATGCAGATCCCAGTAGTTGCAATGAATACTCCTCTGTTTGCTTTGGCAAAATATATACAGTGGAAATGGCCCAAGACGCACAGAGAAGACAGGTTTGTGGTGATGTTTGGTGGCCTTCACATAGCTATATGTCTGGAAAACCATTGGCGACTACCTGGAAGGCTTTGGGTGGACTTGCATCTTCAGGAACAACAGATTCTTTTCTCAGTTGCACATATATCAACAGGATGAGACATGGACACCAGGTGTGTGCTGTTGTTCTTAGGAATCTTCAGAGAGATGCATTTCTTACGTCACAGTCGCAAGACACTTATGAATCAGAAGAAATGGTCAGAAAGAGCCCAACATTCCAATTCTGGGATACCATCTTCTCCTTGGTCTCCTCCTTGTTAGAGCCCATCGAGAAGCTGACTTTGTTTTGTATGTAGTCTCTGAAAGCCCTGGTCCCATGGTTCTTCGCCTCGGACCATCAGAATTATGCCCACTGGATCCCTATCCATATATGCGACATAGAGAATCTGCCACCATCCATCTTGGAAGAATTTGTGAAACATGACCTCTGGGCTGTTCGTAAGACAACAAACAAGTTCTCAGCCATGCCTACTGATCAAGCTCATGAACAGAACAATGAGCTGGTCAAGGGTTTTGGTGGGGCAGTTGGACTCACTGAAAATCTGTCTACACTCAGAAAGTGGATGCTAGCAGGTCCTGAACAAGCATGGTTGCTCACAGAATTTGAAAACTGTTGCAGCCTGGAAAATGGAAAGCAGTGTCACCATGAAGAAGGCCTCGCAACACAGAAGAGCTTCAAGCAACAGGTGCTGATCCTTACAGATACTTTCAGGAAAGTGGGCAATCCCTTTCTAAATGTAACTGAAGAATTGCTGACTTTGGATTCTCATGATGTCCTCAACCAGTCTGTAGTGAATACAGTGTATATGACCGAAGAGGTTGGCTTGGTGCAAGGACTACTGCAGTCAGTCCTCATTGACTCTTAAAGGTCTATTCATGACCCAATTAAGAACTCCCTCCGATTGTTGAAGTATCCTGCTCTAAAAATCAGCAGCAAACAAGCATACAAGATTGCAAGTCTAAAGACAGATGTCACCCTTTTCTCAAGACTGTACATCATTGCACAACACCGGGAGTATGATAGGAAAACGTTTTTCAGCCATGAAAACCACCTATTTCTACTGTCACTGTCTGATGAAGGAAAGCTTTGTTTTTGTAAGAAGTCTGACCCATTGACATGTTTGTTAAGGACATCAGAGAAAGAAGTATCAAACCTACTTGAATTCGATGACATTAATGATGTAACTGTGTTGTTGGCCTACTTGGAAGAACTGGATGAAGAAGAGCCATCGACAAAGGTGAACGTTCGGGATCTTGCTCCTGAGCTGTTGCCTTTGGAAGAAACAGCTGAGACAGATGTTCCAACTTCCTTTGATGTGAAGGTGTTTAATGGTGCTGCTGTGGTGCACCTCCTCTCTCCAACTGCAGATGCCAGGACTTTTAAAGACTATGTAATAGATGTTTTCATATCTTACACAGTGGAGCAGCTTGATAGCTCGAGAAGGGTGTACATTGTCTGGGGCAGTATGTCAAAGGCACCATCAAATACTCTGTCAGAGAGAAAAGAGGAAAAGGAAAGCGAAGAAAGATTGTAAGTCAACATAAGATTCCAGGACAGTGGCAGAGCTTCATGTGTGATGCAGACAATAAACAGGAGTTGCTCATATTCCTGGATGAGAAGATCGACAACAATGAATTCCCCCCTGGCAAGGAAGTAGTGACAAAATATGGAGACGGCATTCTGGTCAGAGGCAGTAACCTATCCATGCCAGCCTGTAACCATGAAGAGGTAGATACAAGGCTTAGTCTTACGTGTACAACATGCCCTGCCACAAGGCTCTGTGTTTTGTCTGGTCTGTACTTTGGGCACCAACGTCGTAGTGATCCTGACAGGAAGGTTTCACCAACTACAAGACTTGTGTCCCAAGGCCAATATCTGGGTAGCATTCGGTACAGGGAGGAACTTTTCCTACATCCACATTAACTTCATTGCTCAGATCCTGGGAAGGGAGAATTCCACAGCCTTGCTGGTGTTTCACAGCTTCACTGGCTTGACAGTGTCTCTGCATTCCTTGGAAAAGGGAAGAAATCAAGATGGATGGCCTGGAAATGTTATCATGCACATTCAGAAGCCTTCGCCAACATTGCCAGGAACGTATTCATAGCAGTGGACATTCAGAGTGATAGCTTCGGAATTCTTGAACGCTTCACCTTAATCTTGTACCAGAGAACAAGCCAACTGGAGCCAGTGAATGAAGCCCGCAGAGAAATGTTTTGTCAGCAAAACAAGGCAATGGAAGCCATCCCACCAACACAGTCTGCTCTTTTAAAATACAAAGCATGCCGTTTACCAAGCAGAGATCTGGTCCGCATGTGACGTTCCTCAGCAGGACATACCCACTCCACAGGGATTGGGGTGGAAAATGGACAGAGACAGTCAGTGCTGGACCTAATTGTGGACAGCACTACCAGTGGCATCTAAGGCAAGGCAAGTGTACTTGCAAGAAGGCGCTGTGGACCTGCACTGAACTTTGCAAGTGAAATTGTATCAGAAACTGTGCTCACAAAAAGATTTTTTTAGGAAGTTTTTTAACACAGAACATATCTGTAGATTTCAAAGTGCTATTTTAGAGGGTTTTTTAAAGTTCATTTAACACAGTAGAAATCTGCAATTAAATGAGTTCTATATATAAGAGGTCTTGTTTTACTTTTCCTTCATATCCTCTTCTAAACTCAATAAGAGAAGTATTAATGCTTACCCTGTTCCCAGGTGCCTGTTCCGCAGCCCAATTTCTGAAAAATGTTACATGACAGGATCCATAAGCACTGATCTGGGGATCCTATCAACAACTATTCGACACACAGTTTGGTGCTTTTGTCCAACCTGTCCCTGTGATCTTGCTAAGGGACCTCACTAATAGAGGCATCGATGAATGAAATTGCCAGACTCAATCTCCAATCTAACACCGGTCATGGATCAAGTGCTTCTCTACTTTCATAATAATGAATAAAACCAGAGAAGGTTGGATTGATTAAAATCTTTCATGAAAACATTGGGCAATACTAGATGAGCCTTGCTCTTACTGTATGTTAAAGGTAAAAGCATTACAAGTTAACAACTGGACACAGTCAAACCTCTTAAATCGCTCAAGGAGTTTGGTTTTGATAATATTTCACTTTAGCAACATATTTTAAATGTGCTTAATTTAGATTATTCATACAATAGTAGCAGTGCTGCCCATTTTTAAACAATAACAAGTATGTTTCATTTAAAAAATATTTTCCACTGACCTGGTTTGAGGCAAATCTCAAAATACCAAATCACATAGAGTTGGTAATTCCAGCATCATCAGTGATGTGGAGAGCAACAAGCTTCCATGTCTTTTTCAGAGTCATTCATGAAATGAATTTAAATGAAGGTTTTGTAAAGCGCGTGTTTGCAGTGGCGTCTTAACGCTAGCTGTCATTAATCAATGCAACGGGAGGTAGAAACGGCTATGGTTTTGGGACAAATAGCCATGTTTTCAATGCTTTCCTGAACAGCAGTAGGTTGGTTTGGTTTCTAAGACTGATGGGTAATGTATTCCATAATTTAGGGGCCAGATGGAGAAAACTTCTGCCACCCCATTTTATGGTCTTTACCCAGGAACTACGAGTAGGGAGGCCGATGAAGATCTGAGGTTTCGCTGTGGAATATGATGCTTGATATGCTGACTGAGATAGGCAGGCCCAGCCCCATTCAGAGTCTTTTGCAAAATACACATAGATTTGAAGTGGATCCTTGCCTGGACAGGAAGCCAGTGCAGATCTTGAATGCCTTGGCTTATAGGGCTGAATTTTGGAATCTTAAGTAGTAAACAAGCAGCTGCATTCTGTAGAGTCTGCAGCTTGCGTATCGAACTCTGTTTTGCTCCCAGGTAGAGCGCATTACAATAATCAATTTTAGATAGTAACAAGGCAGGGATGACTGTTTTTCTGAGGGCCATGGGAATAAAAGTTAGAATCTTTCGAAGGATTTTTAAAGTGAAAAAGCATGAGGAAGTAATGCTGTTGACATGGTCAGATAATGATAGATGGTCATCTAACATAATCCCAAGGTTTTTGACCTTTTTTACAGGCCACGGGCAGGGTCCTGCTGCTTCTGGCCACCAGATAGAATACCAAAGGGAAGTATCCCTTCCAGACATAACCACTTTGGTTTTGCCAGTATTTAACTTCAAGCAGTTATCTAGCATCCATCTAATAATATGGCTCATGCAATCATTAATACTTGTTGCCACTTTCTCCGGTTTAGATGATAAAGAGACGACTATTTGCGTGTCATCGGTGTAGCAAATGGCAGTAAAACCATGGGAGCGTATAAGTTTGGCCAACGGGGTGACATACACATTGAACAGGGTTGGGGAAAGAGAAGATCCCTGGGGCACCACACACGGCAAGGCGTTGGGGTGCGATTTGTGTTCTTTCATCACTATAGTTTGTTCTCTATCGGTTAGGTAGGAACGAAGAATATCTGAGGCTTTATCTACAATCCCTATTTCGGCCAGACGCTGGATAAGTATGTGGTGATCAACTGTATCAACTGGGGCCGAAAGGTCAAGTAAAATCAGTATGGCTTCCCCCCCCCCCCCCGGTCAAGATGGACACGTATGTCCTCTGTGGCGGCAATCAATGCCGACTCTGTACTATGCAGAGGCCGGAAACCATGTTGCACTGGGTCAAGTTTATCGTTCGCCTCTATGAAAGACAGCAGTTCTTCATTTAGGGCTTTTTCCAGGATTTTAGATGGGAATGGTAAGCAAGAGATGGGCTGATAATTGCTAACCTCCGTGGGATCAAGGGATGGCTTTTTCAGGATAGGTCTGACCAGGGATTTTTTCCAGATGGCAGGAAAGTGTCCTGAGTCCAGAATGTTATTAAGAAGAGGTGTTAAATGGTTCGCAATTATGTTAGGGACCATATGAAGGACCATAGCGGGACAAGGATCCAGAGGAGATCCCGACTTAATTGACATTATAAGCTTCTTGACTCTGTCAGGTGTTAGGGAGTTAAATTCTTGTAAATAGACCTACGTGGTCGCCCTATCCTCGTTTGGCCCGTCTAACTTAACTCCAGCTTTGCTGTTAGAGAACTCGTCGTAGACTTTAACCACTTTATCATGAAAGAACTCTGCTAGTTTGTCGCAGAACTGCCTGGTGCGACTAAACTGTTTGCTATTACCAAACTTGGCTAAAGTAGAGACTGTTTTGAAAAGTTCTCTAGCTGTATTTTTAGCGGCCATAATTTTCTCGGTAAAGAAACTTGATTTTGCCGAGATTATTGACTCTTTATACTTTGTTAACGCCTCATTGTACTGTTTTTTATCGATTTCAGAGTATTCCTTCCTCCAGACTCGTTCTTTGGCTCTACATTTTTTCTTTAGTTCTTTTAGCTCCGCTGTATACCAAGGGGCTGATGGTAGTCTTTTGCCAATGTGTGTGGGCGTTTCTGGGGCTATTTTCTTACTGCCAGGTCGATCCAGGTGTTAAAATTTAGGGCTGCGGATCAGGGTCAGTGTCTTTATGGGGACTATGGGACCGTAAAGCGATTTCCATGTCCGGAGTATTTATTTGCCTCCAGGAGCGTACTACGCCCCTCCTGTTATTATTCCGAGCTCTGGTGGACGGTCCAATGGGGAATAGTTCGAAAAAGATAGCACTATGATCAGTCCAGGTCTTCGGTAATGTGCTGCTAAATTTAATCTGTGCATAATTAGTAAAGATACCATCCAAAGTGTGTTTTCCAGTGTGGGTGGGCTCGGTAACAATTTCCTTTAAGTCTAGACTTTTTAACCTGTCGATTAACTTGGTAGTGTCACAACTTTCGGTGGACTCTAGATGAAAGTTGAAATCCCCAGTATGGAAAAATTAGAGTATTCCATACAGGACTCCATAACTGAAAGTATGGATTCAATAAAGGGGTTTCTAGGCCCAGGTGGTCTATAAATTAGTAGCCCATTAAAAGCAGATGTGTTGTTGCTTTTGAAAGTAAACAGGATAGCTTCTTCCTTCAGTTGGGGAATATCTGAGAAGGTAGCTTTAACATTAGAACGGTATGCAATGGCCACCCCCCCACCTCGTTGTCCTTATCTGTCAATTTTAAACAAATCGTAGCCTGATGGTATGGCAATGTCAGGTTCGGAGGAACTGTGAGTCCATGTCTCGGTAAGGAACATTATGTCTGGCCACAAAAGACAGGCGGGGCTGGATTTGGGGGCTCGTTGCGGGCCCCCTCTGTGTGTGGGGGGGTGCACTGGAGGGGTACCCATGGTACCCCCCAGCATTTCCAACCACCAAGTGGCAGGCACCGCGTGGTGCTTGTCACGTGGTGCAGGGAAATGCAGTGCAAGGACTTTTAACATTGCGTACGGTGCTGCAGCCATCAGCACCGTCTGCAAAGTTAAAAGCCCAGGATGCGCCCGCCAGTATGGCGGGCGCATCCTAATATGTGTGGTGGGACCGCCGCACATCTGGCGGGTGGTCCCAGCACCGCAACGATGGCGGGCGGATTGATGTCCGTCCGCCATCGTAATGAGCCCCTTAGTCTTTTCTCACAACCTATATTGCAGTTAGTGCCCCGCCAGAATATCCTAACCATTATTGTTGCAATCATGTCTGAATGTTTATGATGACCATAATTATGCATGTTACATTGGTGCACCTGAACTTAACACCAACTAACCCATATGAACTCACCCTGCTCTGACCCCCCCACCCTACTGTTGGGAACATGAAGTATATGACGTGACGGAGGGAAATTTGCCCCTTGATCCTGGACTAGAAAGCTTCTCCTCTATTACCACGCCCCAACTCATGAAATAAAGAAATAACCTAAAAAAGAATTACAATCAAGTCAAACTACTCAATTCCTTGGGCACACCCCATAGTGGATATATACATTTAATGATGGACCCTCTGTGAAGGCATCACAAGGACAGAGTCACATCACATATTATGTTTATGCAAAGCCTTAAACCATTAAGTTCCCACATCTGCCACACCCTGCCTTACCATGGGTGAAGGTAATATCACCACCCTCTCCCAGTACCTCAGTCTGAACATAGTACAGCATCTGACCATAACACATGATTATCCTTTGGCCCTGAGGGGACATGGCCTAAGGATTCATCTAAGTCTTTGTTCATTAGGTTTATAGGTTCTTTGGGATGGAAGGATTTCTTGTTCCTATCGGATTCGCTGGCCAGGCCATCTGATACTTGAATTGGATTCTTCTACCCATGTCCATGCTTATCCAGAGCTTCAAATAAGTTTGTCTTGTTTCGGAAGATGATTTTCAGCCTGGCTTGATACATCAGCAAGTATTGAAGACCATTGGCACCTAACTTCTATTTAACATAATGGAAGAATTCCTTTGCTTCGGCTTTAATTTGATAGTCTGGGAATTCCAAAAACGGACATGCTTTGTAGTGTACTTCCCTTTTCTCCCTTGTCATTCGTAATACCAGGTCTTGGTCTCAGATGTTTGGTAGCCTAGCGATCGAGGGTCTAGTGGGAGCACCTGGTGGTGGCTTCGGATTACGTGAACGGTGGGCCCATTCTATTAGGAAACAATAAGAAATCGTATCCGTGGGACAGATTGTTTTAAGACAGCATTCTAGGAATATCTCAGGTTATTAGCCCACTGTTCCATTTGGGAATCCCAGAAATCTGATGTTGTTGCAGTAGGAGCATCATCTTGGCTTCCACTGCATGTGTTACTAGTTTGATGGATGTCTTTTCATGTCTACGTACTGTAGTTAGGACATACGGCTCTCTGCCGCTGATACTCGATCGAGCATGTTACTTAGCTCTTGACACAGTGGCTTTACTTCCATTCCCACTCCCTTAATTTTAACTTCTAATGCCTGTCATGAGGCCGGGACGGCTTGCAAAATCAGCTCTGTGGAGACAGAAGTGTGCTCATGCGACTCCCTCATGCTAAAGGGGCCTGAGGATGGGTCTGTAGGAAGCTGGGTTTCTGTTGCAGTAACTCCCCCACACACACTTTTTGCCAGATTTCTGATGCACTTTGGACTTGATGTGCCCTGGGTCCCTGCCAATCAGGTTCCCAGGGCCTGTGTTCTTTCCCAAAACTGTACCTTTGTACCCCCAATTGGCACCTCTCTGGCCAATAGTCCCTTGTAAATGGTATCATGGGTACCAAGGGCACTGCGACCAGGGAAGGCCTCTAAGGACTGCAGCACATATGGTGCCACCCTTGAAGGTCCTGTACCTTAACATACACACACTGCCATTGCAGGCTGCATGTTTTGGTGCAGAGAAAAGTGAAGAGTCGACATGGCACACATCCCTGTGTGCCATGCCTACAACCCACTGCATATGGCATAGGTCAGCCACGCCTCTAACTGGGTGCACTATTACAGGTGCATGAGATCTGCACCCCTACAGTGTCTAAGTCCATTCTTAGACATTGTAAGTGCAGTAGAGCCATAAAGAGTATATGGTCTGGGAGTTTGTCATTACAAACTCCACAGCACCATAATGGCTTTACCGAATTCTGGGAAGTTTGGTATCAAACGTCTCAGCATAATAAACCTACACTGATGCCAGTGTGGGATTTATTATACAATGCACTCAGAGGGCATCTTAGAGATGCCCCCTGAAAAACGATCAGCCTCTGGTGGGTTACCTGACTGGTAAACACCAGCCTGCCACCACGAGACATGTTTCTGGACCCCTGGGGTGGGAGCCTTTGCTCCCTGAAACAAAGCCTTTCCTGGGTGGAGGTGGTCACACCTCCTCCAGGCCAGGAAAAGCCCTCAGTGGCAGGGGAGCTTCAAAGGCCTTGCCACCTTGTAATGCGACCCCCAGCCTCTCCTGCTATCAGGAGCAGGCCCCCTTCCTGTATCCCCTCTTTTTCAGCAGGAAGACAGGCGGGGAAAATTAGCCAGCCCAGAAGGTGTGCCCCCCTCTGCCAACCCCACCCCTCAGGTGGGGAGGTGAGGTGATGCCCACTCTTCAGTGCCCGCCATCTTGCAGATGGCAGGCACTCCCCAATCAGGGTTAGGGATTGTGCCCACTCCCCCACATGGGGTGAGCACACCAAGGGTGTAGTCACCCTAAGGTCAGTAGCCCATTGGCTACTGATCTCGAGACCCCTAAAACGCCCCCTAAATTCAGTATTTAGGGGCAGCCCTGAACCAAGAAGAGAGATTCCCACAACCTACAAAGAAGAAGGATGAACGAAGACACCCTGCAGAGGAGGCTGCAGAGAAGAACTGACTTGGCCCCAGCCCTACCAGCCCGTCTGCAGTTTCCAGAGATCCTGCACCAAAAGTCGCCTTGTCCTGCAGCCAGAACCCTGGGAGGACTGACTGTATTCAACAAAGACCGGATCTCCTGATAACAGCAGGTCTGTTCAAAAGAAACTCCCAAGACAGACTTTGAGCCTGCTGAGGACAAAGAAACCCAACGCCTGGAACCACCACTGCACCTGACGCCTACCGCTTGAATCCGGGTGGCCCACTGGTCCCAGCGAGGTTCCCCAGCGCTCCAGAGTCTGAGTCCACCGTGAGTTGACCCCTCCAGGACTCCCCAACATTGCCTGCAGCCTCTGCACGGTGACCCCCCCAACCGTGAGTGGCCCAGTAAGGTGACATCCAACCTCAAAAGACACCCCTGCTTCCAGCCGCCCTGCGCTCTGGAGAAGAAAACCTGAGGTGCACCTACGTCCCTGAGCCCTCCAACTTACCTGCCCAGCTGTTGGTTCCTCCCGGATGTCTTCCTGGACCGAGCCTGCAGCCAAAATCAAATTCCGGCAACTCCCATTAAAAACAACAGGGCCCCCGATGCCAAAACAGCACCCTGCACCCAGCCGCCCCTGTGCCGCTGCGGGTGCACCTTGTGTGCTAACTCGGATCCCCCTTTGCCCTGAGACTAACACCAGGAGCTTTGCTCCCACAACCTTGTGGCTTGCTCGTGAGGATAACATTGGGCCTCAGCACTCTGCACCCGGCTGCCCTAGTGCAGCTGACGGTGTTCTGAGAGTGCATCCTTGACCCTGGGGGAACCCTGGTTCTAACCCAAGAATATCAACTCCCACAAACAAGTACTTACCTGTAAACCGATAACTTCATTTCCTCCCATATGATCGCATTGACTGCTTTTCTTTGAAAATTCTTCTAAGTGTGGAGTTGGTTTGTATGAAAACTTGAAAAAATGGAAATGTACCAAAAGTGAATTACTTACCTTTTGTCTAGGAAATGTCTCAGTGTGATATCTAGGCATATCACACTGATTAGCAAAAGTAACTTCCAAAGTAATCCAAGAAGTGATGTGTACTGTAATCTACAAAGTAACTGAAAAGGGATTCTGATTATAAACTTACCTGTAAATCAACCAACTGCATTTGAACCTGCATTCAACTATAAATTATTGCATAAGTATTGCAAAGTATTATTTCACTTACCTGCACCAGGCTTGGCTTGGTTCTAGAAACAAAATAACTAAATAATATGTTTTATACAAACAAATTGGTCTGAGTTCAGTCTCTGAGTGTGTGACATTTCTTGCCTGAGAGTGTACAGCAAATGCTTAACACTACCCTCTGATAAAGCCTTACTGCTCGCCCACACTACCACAAATAGAGAGTAAGGTATTATCTACTTTAGCCTCTGCCTACCTTTGGACTCTGTGCACACTATACCTCACTTTGGTATAGTATATACAGAGCCAGCTTCCTACAGGGTCCCCTACCAACTCCAACGTGTTCAGGAGCACTTTGTTTAGGTATTGAGCCTGCTTTGACTTTCGCCATGCTTAGCGTGCAGTGCACAAGACAATGACAATGGCCAGTTGTTAATGAAGAGTCTGGCTAGGGCCTTGATGGCGATCTTTCAGTGACACTTTGGCTACCCTTAAGATAGCAGGCCTATGTTGAGGCTCTGGTTTGTGCCAATCCCCAAGCACTGCCATCCACTGGAGGCATGTGCAGTTGAAGCTGTTACCAGACGAAAAATCTTTGGGGCATATTTACAAGAACGGACGCGTCAGCATCGATGCGTCAAATTTCTTGCACCTGCCGCAAATGTCCTAACGACGCCATGGATGCGCTGTATTTACAATACAGTGCTCCATGTTGCAAGGATTCGCAGATGAGTCAGAAATTCTGACGCAGCTTTTGGTGCTAAAGTGACGCATTGCTGGAGTTGGTCGTAAGAGAGACGCAACTCCAGCAATGCGTCAGAGCACAGATGCGAGTCCCATGTTAAAAGCCCTGCGTCAATCCTTACGACTGGTTTGAGTAGGTGTAGGAATTTTGACACAGTCAAATCGTAGAGTGACGCAGTGAAAAGTTGTAAATTTCACTGTATCAGTTCTACATGGCTTTTACCTTGAGAACACCTACCCTGCATACATTATACCTTGCGCAGGTATAATGTGATGCAGGCCTCTACAAACTGACGCGTTGGGCCCAATGCTTCAGTTTGTAAATATGGAGTAGTGTGGAGCACTGATTGCACAGCCACTGCATCAAAAACATTATGTTGCAGTGACGCTAGCTCCTTTTAAATATGCCCGTGTCTTTTGTTCAGTTAGCTGGGACACCTAAGCCCTTAGCATAGATGAAGGGAATTACTTTTGCACTACTAGTCTCTTCTGGGCCATTTAGAGAGCACAGTTTAGTTTTCACCAATCGTCAAATCTCATACTGCATAGAGATACATAAAGCATAACACGGTCACCTTGGAAATGCAGTACTCACAAATCCATGCCCATTGTTATTGAGGATGTATCCGAGCGGGCTTCTCCACCTCTCATTCTCTTAAGTCATGGGAGCAGCCATCAGCCCTGGTTCTCTGAAGGGCACCCAGATGCCCCAATCCAGAGCCAGGCAGCAATTCCTCCTGCAGCCACCGAAACTTCTATCACCAAAGTCTGCAGCAAGTCCCGGCATCCATGTCAAGGTGCAACCCACCTGCCTGCCCAAAATCTCCTAGACGGTTTTCCAGGGGGAAGAACGACAGATTTCTGTATTTTTCTCAGGGCCGGCCAGGCCATTTGGATACTGGGCTGGGACACCTCACAGAGGCGACCCACACTCAGGCTGCAAAGGCCCCACCATGCCACCTCATGCTCACCCACAGCTGGGCATGCCCTAACCAAATCCCAGTTGGAGCTGACAAAGTGTTGTTCGGCTTCTATGGGGACTTCATCCCGGTTTTTTTTTCTTTCACAGGCTGTTGACCCGCCACTGTAAAGTCCATTATTGCCACACCATTCACAGACACACTTGTCCCTACCATCTCAGGCAGTGGTCCCCTTTTCTGCTGCTGCACTTTTCTATGTTAAGGGGCCCATGCCAGGGCAGGATGATATAGGATTTTGGATGTTGCCACGGCAGGACAAGCAATTGATGATCGCCATGTTGCGCGTCAGACAGAACATATTTTCTTAATGTATAAACATATTAAATGTAGATTGGGGAAAGCAGAGCTGTATTTTATTAATCTGACCAAAGCGGGTGGTATCCTAGTTCATTGAAGCGGTGTTTCATCCAAGATTGGGAACTACCTCCCTTCATGGCTGTTGTAGGCAGGCCTGTTGAGAGAAAAATATTGGATCGAACTCTTTGGTGGCAAAGGTCGCGGAAGTACTTCTTGTAAAGAGGCATGCCTTCTGGAAATTGGCTGACTCTGGCATGCACTGGAAGATGGCAAAAGCATCTCAGTGTGGCACAGACAGAAATGTGAACATGCGAGTTTCAGATGTTTCTCTGAATCTTCTGCTTTCAATTCCTTTAGCTCGGGATGTGCTTCCAGTGAGGTCCAAAATGGTGACCCTCGCCATGTTTCCCAGCACCTCAGAGTAAGGGTCATTTTGTGTTACCTATCCTTCCTCACTTTATGAAAGGCGCTTTTTTTGTGAGTAGAAAATGTAATATAGCCAGTGTAACTTGTCCGAATGATACAAGTGTGGCATTTGCAATTATATTAAGCCAGTACTTGCTGACCAGACAAAGGCTAATATGGGATAGCTAGGCTGACAGTGTCTTTTTTAGGATAATGTGTACTCATAAATTGGATTCTGTCTCTGTATTTCAGTTTTTCTATTCTTCCTCCCCATTTCTTGCTCTCCGTTTTCTCCATCGTGACCCCTTTACTGCCTCCCTAGTTAAATTCGATCCTTATTGCTTTACTGAAATGACTCCTGAGATTACAAGTGTTAATGTCACATTACAGATTCATAAATATTTCTATAGGTTTACATGCACATTTTGACTAGATTAGTGTTCATTGACAATAACAATCAGACAGTTTTCTACCTTTTCTGCCAACTCTGCGCTTCACCTCATAGAGAGAACCCATCGATTCTATGATACAGTTCCCTGATTGCAGTAGTTCATTGTGTCCTCTAAGTCTATCATCTATTCTGTGTTTCTTTGTTGACAGACTCCATCTTGCTCCTCTTTGCTAAGTCTATCTATGCTGCCCTCTTTCAATTTCCATCTTGTGTTCTCTGAGGCATTGATTATGAGTTGGGTGGAATTCCATGTGGAGATTCACAATGGCCAAAATTGCCCTTAATGAACTGTACCATAAAATTCCTTCTATTAAGCCACTTGGAGTGGCGAATAACGTTGTGGACACAAAATTACCATACACAATTCTGCATGGTATTCCCTACACTGTGCGCGATCGAACAGATGGGGATAAAAAAGAATAGTTCTGGTAGGGGCAGCGGCGGCTTCTCCGCTAAGGCGGAGGAGCTTCCCCCCACTGCCCTTTGAGCAGTGAATAAAGGAAAAATAAAATGATAATAACACTGCTATTATAATTTCATTTTCCAGTTTACGGGGCGGGGCTTGGCTGTGTCGCAGCCAGCAAGGGGAAGAGTGGTGGGCACTTAAGTGCGCATGACTGTTTGGCCAGCCGTCTTGGGCTGGCCAAACAGACATGCGCACTTTGCATGCTCCCCACCAGGCTGTACAACACAGCCTGGCGGGGAACATGCACAGGCTCCCACTGCCTGTCTGAGCCCGCCGAATCACGTCGCTCAGACCAATCACAACGCTGCATTGCAGAGCTGTGATTGGCTAGGGGAGCCTGTTTGTGCTTCCTGCTTCAAGCAAGAACAGAAGAGGCGAGGCAGCAATCCAGCAGCAAGGTAAGTAATTTTTTTTTTTTTATTTCCCGCCTCACCCGTGCTACACGGTGGCAGCTGCCACTGGGTAGCGGGCAGCATTGAATGCTCCCCAATTGCCAGAGATAAAAGATCAACAGGGACTGATGTATGAGGCTTGACTGCTGTTGCAGCCAAAACCTCATGTGATTTTACCTGTCAGAATTACCAGCCAGCAAACTAGCATCCGCTGTCATCACACCCAAGAAAACCGTGTGCAGGAACAACAGATCAGTCGTGATCAGGCAGAGTGGTATTTCAGGCGGGAATACCGCTCAAGCAGACAGGTATCTCACAAAACATATATACTGCTCTGCCTGATGCATATTCAGGCCCTAAGAGTCTTATTTGGTCATTACTTGTTCTTGTCTTTGTGAGCAGGTTCTGTTCTAGGATGTATGTCCAATTGAGTTTTTTGTAGTTGTAGGAAAGTAGATTATCATTTGTGGTAGACAAGTGCCCATCTCAAAGAATAAGGCCACCACTGGCTAGATGTCACACAAATTAAATAAAATAAATATGTGCTCAGTCCCTGGCAACGTAACACAAAGCAGTGAGGCTTAAAACAAGGCAATGTGTACAATATTTAAGCTGTGTATACACAGTAGAAAAAGTCAAACAAAACACAATAAAACTCCACAACCAATCTTAAAAGAAAAAGTACAATGTTATGAGTAAAATGAGAACAAATGACAACAATCCAATTAGGGGAAGCAGAGATATTTTAAAAATGTAAGTAGAAATAGTGCCAAAAAGCATAAAGTGACAATGGTAGTCTATAAGAGAGGTAGGCCAGGACCTAGGTGTGATTTCATGTCAACCGCAATGGAGCTCTGGTTGGATACACCAAGTGGATTGGTCCCTGTGGTTAAAAAAATTGGAAAAGTTTCTTAGACTAACTTCAGAGAGGGACTTTGTTAATTTTTGATGAAAAGCATTGACATTTCTTTTCAGGCCCAACGCAGAAAATCACTTTTTGAGAAGAAAAATCTTCTCTCAGCAGGCTACCACTGAAATTGTAACCGCCGCCACCATGGAACCGAAAGCTGGATACTAAGGATACGTTTGTATGTTTGTATGTATGTGGCAATTCTATAGCACAAATGTTGCCAAAATGAAGCAGTGTACTCTACATGGTAAAAGGTAAGCTTAAAGTAAACAAGTAACGTGGAAGCAACCTGGGTTGTAGACAGTTAATGTATTGTGATGTAGTGTTCTTAAAAAAAAGTGAGTCTTCAACTCTTCCCTAAATTGAAGCATTGTTGGGGAGGTTCTGATGGATATTGGGATGTTGTTCATGGAATATCGTAACATTTTTTTTGTCACCTACCTTACACTTTTTATGGAGAACCAAATGTAGGAGAGTAGGATCTGCCTCTTATGTTGCCCCCACTTTTTTTCTAATGTTTACACTGGTTTCTGACTATAGTCAGGCTGGGACCCTGCTAATCAGGGCCCCAGCCTCTCTGTTCTCGCTAAACGATTTGGAGTGCACTCTAGGTGCACTAGTGATTGGATACTGTGGCACCTTATGAGTCCCTAGTATATGGTACCTTAGGTACCAAGGGCATAGGTACTCCACAGGCCTACCAGGGGCTGCAGCATGTATTATGCCACCCCTGGGAAGCAGACTAAATCTGACACCACAGGCCTGCTACTGCAGCCTGAGTGAGGAAGTGCTAGCACTCCTCACTGAGATATAGGTTCCCTATATCTCTCCTACACACACATATAACCCTATTAGTCACCCCTAAGGCAGGCCCTATCAATCCTGAGGGCAGGGTGCTTGGCTTCTATGTGAGGGGGTGCCTCTGCCTGAGCAGGGCCCCTCTGCAGCTCTCAGAGTCCATTCTCTGGTGCTGTTTGTGGATGCGGTTAAACCATATACTTTTAAGTGCATTATATCCTCGCGGTAAAATGCTAACTTTGGAATGGCTGCATCGAAACATGTCGTGTTTGGTGTCAAACACCTTGGAATACTACCCCCGCCAGTCCTGGCGGCGGGGGTAGCATTCCACCCTTCTAGAGGGATAGACATGTACCTACTGTGGAAACGCGGTAGAATCCTGCAGAGCCCTGGCATCACAAAATGGATGCCACCAGTCACAGACACTGGGCTGCCGTCCTGCTGATGACCAACACTCGCAGTGGAGGGAGCCCAACAATAGATATCCTGTCCCAAGGGGGTGTGACCACCTCCCAGACAGGGTTTAGTGTATTGGGGCTGGGTGGGTGCACTCTTAGAGTGCTTTGAAGTCCTGCACTGGGGGAGCAGAAGGCTCCTCTGTGCATATGCCAGTTCAAACCGGCTCAGGGGCTACCTGTCCCTGCTCTGGCGTGAAACTGGACAAAGGGAAGTGGGTGTAGCCACCCACTCCCCTGACCCTCCCATAGGTAGGGTCATAGAGCTAGTCCCTCCCTTTCTTTTAGTATAAGAGGGGGAACCTGTGTATTGCACCCTAGATTTCCCTGGACGACACTCTTAAGAAGAATCCCGGACCTTCGATGTTCCACTACCTTTGGAAGACTGAAGAATCTCCCTTGGAGTCAAGGAGTGACTCCCCTGCTTGGCAGGCACCAAAAACTACAAACGACGGTCGCAAACTACGCCGCTCCCGCCGGAGTCCGAAGTCCCTGCAGCCCAAAAAGTGGATTTCCTGACTTCTCAAAGGCCATCGTGAGTCCCCAGCGAAGCTGAGGCCAGTGGACCCCAAGAGTAACGAGGAACCGCGACCCCTAGGTACCGTGCACTATTGTCGAGTGCAACCCCTTCACAGCATTCCACAAACTTGTGCTTTGGACCACGTGTGGTCCCAGCCTCCAGCAGGAATCCCTCCTAAGATCAGAGGCCTACCACATCCCGAGTGACCGTGGGCCCCTGTGAGTGAATCCTCCTGAGGCGTCTTTGCGATCCCTTGCCAGCCAGATTGTGGGTCCCCAGAAGACTTCCTAAAGAAACTGAAGGGCTCCCCTCGTTGCTCCAGGCCTGCCCTGACTTACCCTCGCTGGGTGAGTCCCACAGATCTTGCTGGTCTGTGCCATTGCCTCTTCACACTTTCCCCAAGACTTGCTGTTACCAAGGCTTGTTGGCTCCGATCGAGTCGCTGACACCGCAGTAAGCTGCAGACATCATGGCACACGCCGAATCCAGCTCCTGGTTGTCGTCGACGCCTCCTGGACCTCGTGGCTGAAGAGCCAAGGCAATTGCGAACGACCTGAATCTTGCGACGACGGTGGGCATCCATCTTCCTGGCCCCGAGTCACTGCCAAGTGACTTTGAACACTGTCCCCTCTGCTTTCAGGTCTTCCATCTTCCGAATCCAGGCTTGGATTCCTCCGGACACTTCTCCTGTCACCGCAAGCAGCAAGTCTTCACTGGCTCCCATTGAAAACGACGCCGCGACCCGACACCAAAGAACACCTATGCACCCGGCTCCCTGGGTGAGGTAACTTCAGCACTACGGTGCTCCTGTGGGTGTGGGCCCTAGAACTACTTACCCTGTAAGTGACTTGCTTGTAGCGTCCCTAAAAGTGTCCTAAAACTCTAACTTTCCAAGTGCGACGATTGCGCTAACTCGTACAGGGTTCGCATCTGTGTTAGACACACCGCGTCCATCTCCTTTGCAACACTATCTAAAACTGTATCCTTCGACTCGTACTGAGTCCGATCGGTGTTCGCCTCGAACACACAAAGGGCCTGTAACTCTGAGATCTCCATTGCACTGACTCGCACAAGGTTCGCGTCTGTGTTAGACACAGCGCGTCCATCTCCCTTGCATCTCTATCTGTGACCGCGTCCTTCGACGCGTACAAGGACCGATCGGTGTGTTCGCCTCGAACACGCAAGGGACCTTAACATTGATATCCCAATCGCGTCTGAGTGCATAGACTCGTACAGGACTCGCACCGGTGCCAGGTCACCTCGTCCGTCCCATGTGGGTCTCCTACAACTACCTGGGGTGGTTCTTGGGGGTCCCTCGATTCTAGATGCCCTAGACCTAGGTCTAGCAAACTAAGATTGTGATATTCGATTGTGCTAAACTTATTGTGATAACATTTGACTTGTACATATGTTCCTGACCTCTAATCTCACAAAGAGATTAGTAGAGAGTGTTTATTAATAAATACATATATATTTGATATATATACCTGTGTGGTGTCTTTTCATTTGGTGATTCAAGAGATTGTGTGGTAAAACAAGCTGCTTTACATTCCTTCAAGACTTAGCCTGAAGGCTGCTCTCCACAGCTACCACTAGGATAGCTTTCTATAAAGGCTGTCTTAAACCTATCTACCATAAGAGTCGAATTGTTCTGGTGCAAGGTGTCCACTTTAATTAGTGAACAGCATATACCAGGCCAACTTCTCACATTGGTGGGCAGCGTGTGGGATTCCAGCTTGCTATTGTTTTACCAGAAAATCTCTATTTGAATTACTAACTGAAAACCACTATAGGTACTTAAGGTACATATAAAGTCAAGCTTAGTATCGATAAGTTCTACTGAACTTAGAGCTGTGTGCCAAGGGATAGCACACCCTTTCTACAGCTCAAGCTAGTATCAGTAGGCCACAAACTAGTGTAGGTAGTACAACACTGCACAACACTAGAATGTCCTTAAAGGGTGGAACCAGTGGATCCACTCAGCCTCAGTATAAGGACATGGCTTTCTCTGACTTGAGAGCCATGTGTGTTGAAAGACACCTGAGGCTAGGACAGAGTCCCTCAACCCTACACCTGATAGATCTGCTGACAGCAGATGATCTTAGATTGGCTCTAGGAGCTAATGGGTCTGAATCAGTGGGTGGGTCAATTACAGTATCTGGGTCAGACGATGAAAATCCGAATGACCAGGACTCTGTGATTGAAGGGCCAGGCCTCAAGGGGCCTGAAAAGGACAGAGGAATTCTCCCTAAGAGAACTGACAGAGTGGATGAGAGGCATAGGTCCCCTTCCAGGGAATCTGAGCACTCTTATCACTCTGGCAGAGAATTTGTCCACCAGAGGAACTCATACTTTCCCATAAGAGAGACCTCCTCTGAAAGAATGTGCAAACTGCTGCAGTATGAGGAAGCAAGAGTTGCCCTCAGAACCAAGCAGTTGGCACTGGATAGAGAAGCCCTGGAGATCCAGAGAGCTTCTAGACGAGAGGGGTTAGAACCCCTTGGTGGCAGCAACAGTGTCCCTAGAGGCAGAGAATCTATTCCAGACCATAGGAACCTGAGCAAGGATGTTCCTCCCTACCAGAGTGGGGATGATATCCACAAGTGGATAACTGCTATGGAGAGGGCCTGTAGAGTACAGCAGGTCCCCCAAAAGCAGTGGGCAGCAATCTTGTGGCTCTCCTTTTCAGATAAAGGTAGAGAAAAGCTCCTCACTGTTAGAGAAGAGGATGCTGATGATTATGAAGTCCTGAAGAGTGCACTAATAGATGGGTTTGGCTTAACCACTGAACAGTACAGGTTGAAGTTCAGAGACACCCAGAAGGCACAGACTCAGGACTGGACTGACTTTGTTGATTGTGCAACCAAGGCTCTGGAGGGTTGGCAGTAGGGTTACTGATTTCAAGGGATTGTATAATCTGATGATGAGAGAACAGATCCTTAATAATTGCCAGAACCAGTTGTTGCATCAGTACCTGGTGGACTCGGATCTGACCTCTCCCCAAGAATTTGGAAAGAAGGCAGACAAGTGGGTCAGAACCAGGGTGAGGCAGAAACCCCAGAACCAAGGGGGTGACACCAAGAAGCAAGATCCTAAGGGCTCTGACAAAGGTGTGGATAAGTCAAAAGACCAGAAGTCTTCACAAGGGCCCCAAAAATCTGCATCTGGTGGGGAGTCACAATCCAACAAGGGAAAAGGCCAAAAGAAGCCCTGGTGCAAATTCTGTAAACAGAAAGGGCACTGGACTTCTGACTGTAACAAGTCCAAAGACCAAACCACCACCACTCCTGCCCCTAAGGCAACTGTTCCCCCTAGTTCAGCTACAGGTGGAGGTGGTACACAGAATAAGGGTGTAGTAGGGTTGGCCCTGGGTTCTGAAGTGGACTCTGACCTAGTCAGAGTGCCCACTCAGGCAATGCTGATTTGTGAGGGAGACCTTAATATGTCCTTCCTAGTGAGTCCCAGTAATCTGGGCAAATACAAACAGCAGCCTGTAATAAATGGCAAACAGGCTTTGGCATTTAGGGACACAGGTGCTAGTGTCACCATGGTGGCAGAGGATCTTGTGGACCCTGGACAGATCATCCTGGGCGAAATGTACCAGGTGACCAATGCAAGCAACGTCAAGACCAACCATAGTCTGGCAGTTGTGAATTTCTCCTGGGGAGGGGTAACTGGCCTCAAGAAGGTTGTAGTCAGTGCAGACCTCCCTGTCGAATGTCTATTGGGCAATGATCTAGAGACTTCAGCCTGGTCTGAAGTAGAGTTATGGACTCATGCTGAGATGTTGGGCATCCCTGCAGAGGTATTTGCTGTGACCAGGTCACACAAGCAAGAATGCATGACACTGAACCAGCTCTGGATCCTGGAACAATGGACCAGATGCTTCGCAAGAGGAGGAGCAGTAGGGTAAAGGCTGTGCCTTCCCCTCTGTCTCAGATCACAGATTCACCCCCAGAGGGAGGTGAAGCAGATCCTGAAGAAGGAACTGCCCCAGAGGGACTTGAGCCTGATCAGGTTGAGTTCTTGGGGGCAGGGGGCCCTTCTAGGGAAGATCTGAGTAAGGAGCAACAGTGCTGCCCCTCTCTTGAACCCCTCAGACAGCAGGCTGCTGCTGAAGCTGCTGGGAGTGCTAGTGGGTCCCATAAAGTTTATTGGGATGAGGGACTCCTATATTCTGAGAGTAGAGACCCAGCCCCTGGAGCCACCAGGAGGATGGTAATACCTCAGAAGTTTAGGGGGTTCCTCTTGACCCTAGCACATGACATCCCTTTAGCAGGACACTTGGGCCAAAACAAGACCTGGGACAGGCTTGTTCCACATTTTCATTGGCCACATATGTCAGAGGACACAAAGGAGTTTTGTCGCTCCTGTGTCACATGCCAAGCCAGTGGTAAGGCAGGTGGCACAACAAAGGCCCCCTGATACCACTACCGGTGGTGGGGGTACCCTTTGAAAGGGTAGGGATTGACATTGTTGGACCCCTTGACCCTCAAACTGCATCTGGGCACAGGTTTATCCTGGTGGTAGTGGATCATGCCACCAGGTACCCAGAAGCAATTCCCTGAGGACCACCACAGCCCCTGTGGTGGCAAGAGCCCTCATTGGAGTTTTCTCCAGAGTGGGTTTTCCAAAGGAGGTCATTTCTGACAGAGGTACCAACTTCATGTCAGGATATCTAAAAGCAATGTGGAAGGAGTGTGGTGTAACTTACAAGTTCACCACCCCTATCACCCACAATGCAATGGTTTAGTTGAACGCTTCAACAAAACCTTGAAAGGAATGATCAAAGGACTCCCAGAGAAGCTTAGGCGGAAATGGGACCTTCTTCTTCCTTGCCTGTTGTTTGCATACAGAGAGGTTCCACAGAAGGGGGTTGGTTACAGCCCATTTGAGCTTCTGTTTGGGCATCCTGTGAGAGGTCCACTGTGTTTGGTAAAAGAGGGCTGGGAGTTACCTCTCAAGCCCCCAAACAAGATGTGATGGACTATGTACTTGGTCTCCGCTCCCGGATGGCAGAGTACATGAAAAAGGCAACCAAAAACCTGGAGGCCAGCCAAGAATTACAAAAAGCTTGGCATGACCAAAAGGCTGTACTGACTGTATACCAGCCAGGACAGAAAGTGTGGGTGTTGGAGCCTGTGGCCCCAGCAGCCCTCCAGGACAAGTGGAGTGGCCCCCATACAATAGTTGAACAGAAGGGAGAAGTCACCTACCTGGTGAATCTTAGAACTCCCAGGAGCCCCCTGAGGGTGCTCCATTTCAACAGATTAAAGCCATATGTTGACAGGGCTGACATGGGCTTGCTCATGGCAACTGATGAGGACCAGGAGGAGGAGAGTGACCCTCTCCCTGACCTGCTC
The DNA here is from genome assembly GCA_963921515.1 of Calotriton arnoldi. Classification (NCBI taxonomy): domain Eukaryota; kingdom Metazoa; phylum Chordata; class Amphibia; order Caudata; family Salamandridae; genus Calotriton; species Calotriton arnoldi. The sequence goes on from CAWUFW010016323.1 coordinate 87,144, forward strand.
TCTCAGAACCCTGATGATGGGTCAGTAGATGGTGTTGCTTTGGCAAGCAGCCTCACCGACCATCAGCAAACTGAGTGCAGACAAGTTCTGCAACAGTTTAGACATATGTTTAGCCTGACCCCTAGTCAGACTTCCTGGTGCACCCACGAGGTGGACACTGGAGACAGTCTGCCTGTCAAGAATAAAATCTACAGGCAACCTGACCATGTCAGGGACTGTATCAGGACTGAAGTCCAGAAAATGTTGGAGCTAGGTGTAATTGAGCCTTCAGATAGCCCTTGGGCTAGTCCAGTAGTCCTGGTACCCAAGCCTCATACCCAGGGTGGTAAGAAAGAAATGAGGTTTTGTGTAGACTACAGAGGCCTCAATGCAGTCACTAGGACTGATGCCTATCCCATACCAAGGGCAGATGAGCTGATTGATACTTTGGCCTCAGCCAAGTATCTAAGCACGTTTGACCTGACAGCTGGCTACTGGCAGATCAGGTTAGCTGATGATGCAAAAGCCAAAACAGCATTTTCTACCCCTGGTGGGCACTACCACTTTGTGGTAATGCCCTTTGGATTGAAAAATGCACCTGCCACTTTCCAGAGGTTGGTGAATAAAGTTCTGACAGGAATGGAAACTTATTGCTCAGCTTATCTAGATGATATTGCTGTCTTTAGTTCCTCCTGGCAGGATCACCTGGTCCACCTCAGGAATGTTTTGGAGGCCCTGCAGAAAGCAGGCCTCACTATCAAGGCCACTAAGTGCCAGATAGGGCAGAGTCAGGTTGTGTACCTGGGCCACCTTGTAGGTGGAGGCCAGGTTCAGCCTTTACAGAGCAAAATCCAAACCATAATGGAATGGGTTGCTCCAACCACCCAGACACAGGTGAGAGTCTTCTTAGGCCTGACTGGGTACTATAGGAGGTTTGTCAAGGGATATGGATCTATAGTGACCCCCTTGAATGATCTGACCTCAAAGAAAATGCCAAAAAAGGTTCAGTGGACAGCTAGCTGACAGAAGGCATTTGAAGACCTAAAGCAGGCCATGTGCACTGCCCCCATCTTACAGAGTCCAGACTACACCAAAAAGTTCATTGTCCAAACAGATGCTTCTGAGCTGGGTGTGGGAGCTGTACTGTCTCAACTGAATGATGAAGGTCAAGACCAGCCAGTAGCTTTTATTAGCAGAAGGCTGACCCCTAGAGAGAAACGTTGGTCAGCTAGAGAGAGGGAGGCCTTTGCTGTGGTATGGGCCCTGAAGAAGCTGAGGCCATACTTGTTTGGCACTCACTTCATAGTTCAGACCGACCACAAGCCCCTCCTATGGCTCAAACAAATGAAAGGAGAAAACCCAAAACTTTTGAGGTGGTCCATTTCCCTACAGGGGATGGACTATACAGTGGAACATAGACCTGGGACCCAACATGCCAATGCAGATGGACTCTCAAGGTATTTCCACTTTGAATACGAAGACTCAACTGGTCAAGGTTAGTTTAGTGTCCCTGCGTTTGGGGGGTTGTGTAGGAGAGTAGGATCTGCCTCTTATGTTGCCCCACTTTTTTTCTGATGTTTACACTGGTTTCTGACTATAGTCAGGCTGGGACCCTGCTAATCAGGGCCCCAGCCTCTCTGTTCTCTCTAAACGATTTGGAGTGCACTCTAGGTGCACTAGTGATTGGATACTGTGGCACCTTATGAGTCCCTAGTATATGGTACCTTAGGTACCAAGGGCATAGGTACTCCACAGGCCTACCAGGGGCTGCAGCATGTATTATGCCACCCCTGGGAAGCAGACTAAATCTGACACCACAGGCCTGCTACTGCAGCCTGAGTGAGGAAGTGCTAGCACTCCTCACTGAGATATAGGTTCCCTATATCTCTCCTACACACACATATAACCCTATCAGTCACCCCTAAGGCAGGCCCTATCAATCCTGAGGGCAGGGTGCTTGGCTTCTATGTGAGGGGGTGCCTCTGCCTGAGCAGGGCCCCTCTGCAGCTCTCAGAGTCCATTCACTGGTGCTGTTTGTGGATGCGGTTAAACCATATACTTTTAAGTGCATTATATCCTCGCGGTAAAATGCTAACTTTGGAATGGCTGCATCGAAACATGTCGTGTTTGGTGTCAAACACCTTGGAATACTACCCCCCGCCAGTCCTGGTGGCGGGGTAGCATTCCACCCTTCTAGAGGGATAGACATGTACCTACTGTGGAAACGCGGTAGAATCCTGCAGAGCCCTGGCATCACAAAATGGATGCCACCAGTCACAGACACTGGGCTGCCCTCCTGCTGATGACCAACACTCGCAGTGGAGGGAGCCCAACAATAGATATCCTGTTCCAAGGGGGTGTGACCACCTCCCAGACAGGGTTTAGTGTATTGGGGCTGGGTGGGTGCACTCTTAGAGTGCTTTGAAGTCCTGCACTGGGGGAGCAGAAGGCTCCTCTGTGCATATGCCAGTTCAAACCGGCTCAGGGGCTACCTGTCCCTGCTCTGGCGTGAAACTGGACAAAGGGAAGTGGGTGTAGCCACCCACTCCCCTGACCCTCCCATAGGTAGGGTCATAGAGCTAGTCCCTCCCTTTCTTTTAGTATAAGAGGGGGAACCTGTGCATTGCACCCTAGATTTCCCTGGATGATGCTCTGAAGAAGAATCCCGGACCTTCGACGTTCCACTACCTTTGGAAGACTGAAGAATCTCCCTTGGAGTCAAGGAGTGACTCCCCTGCTTGGCAGGCACCAAAAACTACAAATGACAGTCACAAACTATGCCGCTTCCGCTGGAGTCCGAAGTCCCTGCAGCCCAAGAAGTAGATTTCCTGACTTCTCAAAGGCCATCGTGAGTCCCCAGCGAAGATGAGGCCAGTGGACCCCAAGAGTAACGAGGAACTGCGACCCTTGGGTACCGTGCACTATTGTCGAGTGCAACCCCTTCGCAACGTTCCACGAACTTGTGCTTTGGACCACGTGTGGTCTTAGCCTCCAGCAGGAATCCCTTTTAAGATCAGAGGCCTCCCACGTCCCGAGTGACCGTGGGCCCCTGTGAGCGAATCCTCCCGAGGCGTCTTCGCGATCCCTTGCCAGCCGGCTTGTGGGTCCCCAGAAGACTTCCTAAAGAAACCGAAGAGCTTCCCTGGTTGCTCAAGGCCTGCCCTGACTTACCCTTGCTGGGTGAGTCCCACAGACCTTGCTGGTCTGCGCCATTGCCTCTTCACACTTTCCCCAAGACTTGCTGTTACCAAGGCTTGTTGGCTCCGATCGAGTCGCCAACACCGCAGTAAGCTGCAGACATCGTGGGACACGCCAAATCCAGCTCCTGGTCATCATCGACGCCTCCTGGACCTCGTGGCTGAAGAGTCAAGGCAACTGCGAACGACCTGAATCTTGCGACGACGGTGGGCATCCATCTTCCTGCCCCGAGTCACTGCCAAGTGACTTTGAACACTGTCCCCTCTGCTTTCAGGTCTTCCATCTTCCGAATCCAGGCTTGGATTCCTCCGGACACTTCTCCTGTCGCCGCAAGCAGCAAGTCTTCACTGGCTCCCATTAAAAACGACGCCGCGACCCGACACCAAAGAACACCTATGCACCCGGCTCCCCTGGGTGAGGTAGCTTCAGCACTACGGTGCTCCTGTGGGTGTGGGCCCTAGAACTATTTACCCTGTAAGTGACTTGCTTGTATCGTCCCTAAAAGTGTCCTAAAACTCTAACTTTCCAAGTGTGACGATTGCGCTGACTCGTACAGGGTTCGCGTCTGTGTTAGACACACCGCGTCCATCTCCTTTGCAACACTATCTAAAACTGTATCCTTCGACTCGTACTGAGTCCGATCGGTGTTCGCCTCGAACACACAAAGGGCCTGTAACTCTGAGATCTCCATTGCACTGACTCGCACAAGGTTCGCGTCTGTGTTAGACACAGCGCGTCCATCTCCCTTGCATCTCTATCTGTGACCGCGTCCTTCGACTCGTACAAGGACCGATCGGTGTGTTCGCCTCGAACACGCAAGGGACCTTTAACATTGATATCCCAATCGCGTCTGAGTGCATAGACTCGTACAGGATTCGTACCGGTGCCAGGTCACCGCGTCCGTCCCCTGTGGGTCTCCTACAACTACCTGGGGTGGTTCTTGGGGGTCCCTCGATTCTAGATGCCCTAGACCTAGGTCTAGCAAACTAAGATTGTGATATTCGATTGTGCTAAACTTATTGTGATAACATTTGACTTGTACATATGTTCCTGACCTCTAATCTCATAAAGAGATTAGTAGAGAGTGTTTATTAATAAATACATATATATTTGATATATATACCTGTGTGGTGTCTTTTCATTTGGTGATTCAAGAGATTGTGTGGTAAAACAAGCTGCTTTACATTCCTTCAAGACTTAGCCTGAAGGCTGCTCTCCACAGCTACCACTAGGATAGCTTTCTATAAAGGTTGTCTTAAACCTATCTACCATAAGAGTCGAATTGTTCTGGTGCAAGGTGTCCACTTTAATTAGTGAACAGCATATACCAGGCCAACTTCTCACACCAAATTTCTATTATCATTTTGCAATGACAAATGAACAAAAACTTGTACCCCATCCTGATTCACACAGCAGGTCCCATATCTAGATAAACAGTACAAAGATTGCCTCCTTGTCCAATCAAAGCAGCACTGCTGAGTCCAGAATAAGTCAGCCATCAACTCCATATCTCGGCATGCTTACGCGGGCAGCCCCAGGCCCGGTTGATAGGCTCCTCCAGTTTGAAGCACTAGTCCATTGCCAAGTCCTCCAGTTTGAAGCACTAGTCCATTGCCACACACCCTTGGGACGGTGTGTGGCACTCCGGAAATGTGCTATGTTTCCTTTAGCGAGCAACGTACCCATGCCCAACAACATGCGTTCTCCCCAAGGTCCTCTGAAATCCTCCAAGATTCCCAGCAGCTCCAGTTTAGGAGAAAGTTCCACTGGCCTTTCCAGTACCTTGGTCAATATCTTTCAAATGGTCGACCAGTACCGTGCAATACTGGGACAAGCCCACACCACATGGTAAAAGTCAGCATCTGGGGTTGAACACCAGTTACACTGCCAGGAGGATATCCTACCTGCCTTCCAGAGCCGCATCGGGCTAAGCTATGTAGCATGCAGATAATGGAGCTGGATGAGCATTAGGCGGGAAGAGATGGTAATCGATTGGGGGGGGGTCATTGGTGCATCCCTCCAGTCTGCATCATGTATACATGTCTTACCTTTACGTACATGCACCCTGCCTTGTGGGCTACAAGGCCGATATAGTGATGGCTTACTAATTATTAAAGGATGGTCTTTACCTGTAAAAAGGGTTAATTTAACAGGTTGCACAGCAGGTTTTAGACTGCAGCAGTCAAGCTGCACAGGATGGCTCATAGCCATGTTTTCAGTGTCACTCTAGCGAATGGCACAATAGGAGCTGCAGCCCATAAGTGGCATTTAACTTTCCATCCTATGGGTGTATTTCTGCACCACATGCTATTATGGCCTCACAGGAAAGGTAAATGGGCCAATCACGTTGTGTGGCAATTTCTGCATGTTTTAGGGGTCAGACCACATACCTTGGGCACTGGATAGCAGTGCCCAGTGTTAGAGTTCAAGATCACCAGCAGGTGATTCTAAAACAAAATGAAAAACTAGGGGTGACCACCCAAAAAGGGGTCACTTTGCAATGTTAGTATTTTTTGGGACTGTTGCTGTGTTTCTTACAATATCAAAATAATTTTAATGTGTATTGTTATAGTTCTGCTCAGCATCCATAATTGGAGAATCCCTGCAGACCTTTGGTTCATACTTGGAGAACAGCAGGTACGTGAGCTTTTGAGCTGGATTCACACTTAGCTAGCTGCTGGTTTCTTTTTCACCAGTAAATCAGGTCACAAAGTTATGCAGCACAATATCTGATTGAAACAAACTTTCACTGGCCTTACCGTTTATTTTAGGCCCACACTTACTACAAATTTGAGTGGATGCTCTCACAACTCAGCACAGTCGAAGAAACATCATCAATTTAAAGGCTGGTGTAAGCTAAGAAGCATAGAAACAGCACAGATGCATACTCTAGTAATTGTGGGCCTTAGTGCCTATGTAATACTGTGGAATAATAGAAGCAAATGATTTTGACTGTTATTCCAGAGTTCTTAATCAAAAAGGCATGCAAAGCGTAATTAGAGTTATTGGAGAACGTGTTTTATCATGTGGCAATGAGTTACAGCAAATTCATCAGTTATAATAACCTTGGTTAATCCTTATGCTGGTGCAATAACATTTATTTTTTGTGAACTCACTGACACAATAGTAAGGCAGATTTCCAATTTTATTTAATTCAATATAGGTTTTGGATAAATGAAAAAATTACTAGCTTGCCGATTTCAGTGAACTTTTTCATTAGTGCAAAAACACATACAAAATTCAACCACACTTTAAAATACTTAACTACTTACACTTGTTACCTTGAATGCACCAATCAGTCCACTTAACATAATAAAATGTAATTAATCTCTAGGATAAAAAATACTTGCCCATTTATAATTCTCCTATTCAACACATAATAAGTGGATGAAAATTTTTTTGTTATGTCACCATCTAGCATTACACTTGACAAAAAGCTCAAAATACAGAAACGGCACAGTGTAGTTGTTGGACTTGGCCCTTTTGCTGGGTTATCCCCAAACTTTTTGCCTTATTCTGCCTATTTTTCTGACCTTTTTGTTGGCTTTAGGACTCTGGGCACTTAACCACTGCTAATCAGCTCTAAAGTTCATGTGCTCTCTCCTCTAAACATGGTATGATTGGTTTACACCTGTTTGGCATATTTGATTTATTTGTAAGCCCTTGTAAAGTGGTATACCATATACCAAGGGCCTGTAAATTAAATGTTACTAGTGGGCCTGAAGAACTGCTTGTGCCACCCACAGAAGACTCATGCCTGCTACTGCAGGGGCTGTGTGCACGGTGTATTGCCACTTCAACTTGGCATTAAAAACGACTTGCCAAGCCTTAAACTCCTCTTTTATTACACATAGGTCAACCTTAAGGTAGGCTCTGATAGCCCTAAGGGTAGGGTGCTGTGTAGATAAAAGGTAGGACATGTGCCTTATGTGTGGCATGTCCTGGTAGTGACAAACAGCCTATTGTGTTTTTCACTGCTGTGAGGCCTACTCCTCTAATAGGCTAGCATTGGAAAGTCACTTATATACTTTTAAGTGGTAATTCCTGATCAAAAAGGAGTGGCGTTGCCATGTTTGGTATGTTTAGAATAGTAGCTATAAAAATCCTACTTACAGGTTTAGTTGGATTTTACATTACTATTTTAGAAATGCCGCTTTTAGAAAGTGGCCATTTCTCTGTGCGTATGATTCTTTGTGCTTTGTAGCCTGACTCTAATACACATCTGGGCTGGGTGACAGCTACACTTTGTGCCAACTTTCTCAACACGTACCACAACACAGGAAAGACTGGGTGTGACAGGGGATACATCTGCATACTGATAGACTTCCTTGGCTGAGAGAAGGAGTGGTGGTTCACACATACATCTGAATAGGCTGTGTCCTGCCCTCAAACAAATTTACTCCCTACTGATTGTCTGGAGCCAGGGCTGGGCTGAAAGGAATTGTGCACTCCTAAGGTTTTTTTTAAAGTCACCCCGTCATCAAATACATTCTTGAGTATAATTACTGGGGCTCTGACCCAATGTTTTTAGACACTGCATGGGACTTGTAACCAGGCACTGCTGGCTCTACAATCTGCACAATGCCAGAGGACTGCTGTGCTGCCAGGAGGAACCACCATTTGGACACCTGCTTTGTTGGGCTGGCCTGCTGGAAGGACTGCTACTCTGAAACTGGACTTTTGTGCTGGCCTACCTGCTGCTCTCTTTGTACCTCAAGTGTTCTCCATGAGCTTATTGGTTTGCTCCCTATACATGCAATCTCAGGGCCATGGAAGATTGACTTTAAGTGTCTCTACTTGGGGGACTGTACCTCTTGGGAGTCCAGCAGTAGTAGGCTACTTGAGTAGCTGTGATCGACTGCCCCTCGTTTCAGAATCTACAGATCAGCATGTGGTGAGCGCTGCTTACTGCCAACAGAAAGTGCGAGTTGAGCGCTTTTGTGTCATACGGAGGGATCCTCGTGTGCCCATCTGCTTTGTTATCATTTTGAGTTCCCAGAGGGATCCTCATACCCCCAACTGCTTTGTTGTCCACTTCGAGTTCCCAGAGGGATCCTCCTGTGCCCAGCTACTTAGTCCCCCCCAGCGCCCCTGCCTTTGTGGCGTGTTGCGCCTGCTTTGGGCAGCTGTGGAGCCATAACGCTGAGTAAGGGAGAAACCATCCTGCATGGGTCCCAGCAAGGGAACCGCACCCACCCTTCCCTTCATGAGGGCTGGATCTCGCAGACGCAGCACATCTAGGGAAGCCACACCCACCATGCACACTGAGAGTTCAATGCACCAGCACAGCTGTGGAAGCCGTTCCACGCATACCCCTGCAAACTCTGGACCTACCAGTCGGGGCATTCTGATCCATCACAGAATTGGGGGCCTTCCTTGTTCCAGACGGAAGGCCTAGAAGGTGTCCGTATGTGTCTGCACCGCATTAGTTTGGTTGCTTGGGCAGTGCGCTGTAGTACCGCATATGGCTGAGTGGATGGGATGGAACTTTTCTGTCATTCAGCAAAAAGTGATCCCAGATTACCTTATCATGTTGAGTAAGCACACAGGTGCTCCTGTGCCCTTCATCTTGTCCACAAATGCACGTGTTTCGGTCAGACTCACAGGATTTGCCGTGACCAGCCTAACAGGAGTGCAGGTGGGCTGGGCCCTATGTTTTTATGGTTATATGTCGTGATTTGTGTGCTTGTCTTTAAACCAGTCTGCATTACCTACAAAGTATTTATGATATATGTCATTTTTAGCCTGTAATGATCAGCATAACAAGTACTATCTAAATAATTGTATTGTTTATGATTTATGTCGTTTTTGGTCTTGTGCTATGTACAATATAGAAAGCTAATTTTTATACAATCCTGTGTAGAGTCTCTTTTGTGGTGTATTCAGTGTGTTGCACAAACGATTTACACATTGCCTCTGATGATAATCCTGCCTGCTCTGCGCCAAGCTACCTGAGGGTGAGCACAGGTTATCTTTGGTGTGTAACTGACTTTTTTAAGTTTGAAAAAGAAGTTTATTGAAAAAATGCAACTTGGCATACATATTTAACAAAAGCTGCAATATGTTAATATAATCATAAATGGTATGATGGCTTAATAAATAAACAGCAAAAACCAAACAGTTGCATAGGTAAAAAGGATACAATAATTAGAAATAAAGGGAGAAAGGCAAAAAAGGGGGGGAGAAGATAGTAATAATCTGACCATAGGCTAATGAGGGAATAAGAGAACTTAATACAAGTAACTGACTTGCTCTGACTAGAGTGGTGGGTTTTGCCTCGCTTAGGTGCATACCCTAGACAACCAGAAACCTCATTTCCAAAAGTAGTTTGCAAACATCCTACAGTTTTGTCTTAACCCTTCCTCTAGGGGCAGGTAGTGTGAGAGGTTATAACAAAAAATACAACTGATGAACAAAGGTTGATACCAATGAAAATGATATATTCATTCAGATATCTTTAACAATGATTCTTTTAATAGATATGTTGGGTCTGGTCCCATAGTGACGCATTTGGGAATGCATCATCACGCCTCCGCTTTTAAAAGCTGCATCTGGGCCACTTTGATGTAGCCACAGGCATTTGCAGTGAGGGATTTAAGGCTGTTGGATGACAGTTTGCTCCTGCTTCCTCAGACGATTTCATACTACTGTCAGGTTAGTGGCTTAGCAGTGGCTACATTTATATGATTTTCTTCCCCTAATCAAAAGTTTAAGCTTGCCTATTTTAATTTTAGGTACATAGACTGCAGGATTGCTTCTTTGGTGCAATTGAAATGGATTCATACCCCCTTATGTTAGATATTGCAGAATTTGAGTGTTTACGATTCCAGGATTGTTCTACTGAACACTGTATATTATACGGGAGACAGCGTTTTCAACGCTGGTAATACCACGCGGGTAGATAACAACGCGGACGTTACATCGTCTGCGTTGTTACCACGCATGGCATTACATCGCAAGTCGTTTCAACGACTTACGCTAGATGGCGCGCAACACCAGGGAATGTGTTGGATTTTAAATCCAACACCTTCCCTGCTGTTGCGCTAACTGGAGTAGGAATAGTAATTTATACTATTCCTAAGTCCAGCGCGCCATCTAGCGCAAGTCGTTGAAACGACTTGCGATGTAATGCCATGCGTGGTAACAACGCGGACGATGTAACGACCGTGTTGTTACCTACTGCGTGGTATTTGCTCTCGGTGTAACATCACATATTCATATTATACAACCAGTAGACTACTATAGTAAGATTTCCATGCCTTTTTTGATTAAAGGCTATAATATTCATATATTTTAGGACTCTTTGACTTTGCGTCCATTTCATTGCCGCCTATGCCGGTAAGAAATTGCAGCTGGTGTTCATACAATTGATAGCAGACAGCCACCATATAGTAAAACAGGCACCTTTACTGGTGACATGAGCCATATCTCCTCACTCTTTGGATTATTATTGGTTTTTGTTTGCACCCGATTGATGTTTGGCTTGGCAAATTCACAGTGCAATATTAGCATGTTTCTGAATATTTCTTATGGGTTTTTGGTGTACTTTCGACGTGGATTGTTTATCCTTTCTCTCTCTATATCTATAGCTATATAAAAATATATATATATATATATATATATATATTTTTCCACACAATCGGATTCTCCTAGCGGCGCGCTCAAGTGACGGGTGCAATCGCGATGGGGCTGAATCCAAGCCCAATATTAAATTATTCTCCAAAGATGCAACGCACTCCAATTTCCAGTTTTAAAGCTTTATTGTTAGCTTAACTGGCTCCACCACGCGTTTCAGCCCAACGAGGCCTCGTTGGGCTGAAACGCGTTGGTTGGAGCCAGTTAAGCTAACAATAAAAGCTTTAAAACTGGAAATTGGAGTGCGTTGCATCTTTGGAGAATAATATATATATATATATATATATATTTTTTTTTCTTCTTTTTTTGTTTTGTTTTGTTATAAAATGCATTGGTTATGGTTTTAAGGGTCTGACATTGTTTGTCTGCTGTCACTTGGTCCTGAAGGAAGATGGTCTCATGGATTTGTCCCTAATGAGACCGAAACGTCGACTTTTAAAACAGTATTTTAGATATTAAAAATCAACAATAGGATTACCTTAGAACATATTGAGTGGCTTCTACACCTTTCTAGACCCCATTGTTAAATATGAAAAATTGTGTTCAGTGGTTGTTATCCGGTTGGTGCTTGCACTTTGTATTGTGCCCCTTTATTTGTAATATATGTTCATATTGTGTTATGTCGTACTGTATATCTTACATTACTCTATAGAGAAAGAACATAAAAATATTCTCAGTAATTATGTTTTACTTTGAAGTAAACCATGTCATCAAATATTATCAAGTGTACATTGATTTGCCTTTGGATATGATATTTCTCACCAATTCTTGTGAATAGCTAACTTTTATTAAATAATTCCTACAAGATGTTTGTATGTTTTATGATTCTCAGTACCCATTTCCTGGGGGTAGGTTGGGTTGCCATGTGCTTGTTTAGTTACTGAAAACTGTGCATTTTACAGATAGCATTTAAATGATGATTATGATATGTTATCTATAAAGCACACTAAATACTTACTGGTTAATGGTGGTGCCCAGCATTAGGAATAGACAATGTATGCAGGAAGGAAAGGTAAAATATGTGGCATTATGCAGTAGATTCACTGGCTGTATTACATTTCTAATGTGTCGTTTAATCACATTGATACAAAATGGATTCCAAATGCTATGCAAAATAAAAGGTTTCTCAAGAAACAAAATATAGACATTCATCAGAGCAAATAATGATATTGTCTTGGTATGAAGCTGAGCAACCCATCCTTCTAAACAAGTAAACAATCATTCAAAAAGAATAAGTCTGTCTTTGGCCTCCAGTCATTTGGCTTTGGCAATATGTGTTTTGTTCTGTCAATGGTTTTTGCAAAACTTTATTGTTCGGGAAGCGTTCAGGCTCTCATCACTCTAACAAAAAACATTGGATAAGGGAAGAAATATTTTTTGCTCTCGAAAAAAACACATTAGTTTAGTAGTCCCTGACACTAATGGGAACTTCTTTGTGTATTAATGTGCTCCTTGTGGAAGGGCAGCATGCCATAACTCACAGTGACGTCAACCACTGGCTGAAGCAGGCTGACCCATAGCCTCTTTGTGTATGCTGCAGTGGGAGGAAGAAAAATGTGATTAGCACGACAGACCATGGATGAAGAAAGCTGGCTCGCAGCGCTCTGAAGTATATTGTACATATACATTTAGAGAAATCAAAAGGTCTTGGCTAATGTCAGACCTACAAAGTGTGTTTTACAAAAAGTGTACACATGTAAACTTCTGTGCTGCTGAGGAAAGCGGCAAGGAATAATCACATAAATCCATCAGCCAGGCACCTTGCTAGTGAAATGACAAATTAGATTCTGTGAGGAAGCGCAGTCTATAGTGCAGATTAAAAGCACAAAACTATGAATGGTTATGGAATGCAGCAGCGTGTCCCTATCTAAGGGGTTCATTTGGACCCTGACAGTGGACTATTTACCGTATTTAGAGATCCCAGCCTGACAGGGATCCCTGTGCTGTGAGGGGAGAAGCTCTGCTGCAATTCCCCTCAAGGCACTACAGGTCTGCTGAGCCATCGTCATTTATTTATTTATCGAGTTTTATATAGCGCGAACTAGACCCGAAGGTATCAGAGCGCTTTACAGAGATATCACAGCAGCAATCACATGAGATACATGTGGAGTGAATAAAAATGCATAGTGACACTATATAAAAATAGAACACAATATATTGTAGGACATGTGGACAAATAGTTCAGAGGTAGTTAAGGTAGGGTGAAGTGGACGCACAGCGCTGGCACAGCAGCCCACAATGGTTGGATTGTTAATATAGCACCAGCATTCCTACAGTAAATATAAAAACAGCAAAGATCAGTAACAAGACCCCAAGCTGAAACCATTACACAAAGGGGGGGAAATCTCTCCTATGCACTGACAAACGAACATAAAAACAAGACGCTTACATAACACGAGCAAACTCTGGTGGTCTAAGTCGTGGTACTTGAATTGGTCAGACACATTGCCCCAAATGTCCCTGAATGTTTTGAGGGCCCCAATTCTTTGTGTGTAAAGCTTTTCTATTTGCTTAGCCTGTTTCATTTTGCCTCCCCATGAATCGAAGGTGGGGACCTTGCAGGACTTCCACTTCTGTAAGATTAAGGATTTGGCTACCAAGGTGGCAATAAAGAAAAATTGTTGCTGTCTTGAGGTAACTTGCCTGTGTGGGGCCGATATACCAAATATCGCCCCGAGGGGGCCTGGGGTCATGTGAACTTGAAGCTTATCGCTAATCGACGAGAACATTTTAGTCCAAAAGCGAACAAGGGCTGGGCAGGTAAAACATATATGAATCCAGTTGCCTTTGTCATGTTCACATCTGAAGCATGCAGTTGAGTTAGAGGAAAAAGAAATTCTGGATGTGATAAGTGTAATACTACATCCATTTGGAATAAAAAGGCATTCTTTTATAATTTGCACCCCTAATGGCTTTGTGAGCCATTTGATTATACCAGATCCAAGAGCTCTGATCTATCTTACAACCTATGGAGATTGTGATCTTGGTCAGTGCAGTGGGGACAACCGCTTTGTGTAATCGCTGAAGAAGCAGGCAGTACCAGTTGCCTACTCCAGTAAGCTGTGCACAAAGTAGGCTTTGCTGATACCTCGCACTGGGGAACTGGTTGTTTGCTGATTGTTCCACATATAATGATTAATTTGGAGATAGGAGAATGCTAGTTCGGGGGGGTGGGGGGATAGCGGGAATGCTGGTGATCAGTTGTTCCCAGGATTTCACTGTTCCGGTCAGAATAAAATGGCTAGCCTAAAAAAGCCTGCCTTTTCCCAACCCCTAATAACTCAGATCTCTAGATGTATTGTATTGTATAGACATAGATCTCTAGATGTATAACTAAAAGAGTACATTCACTTATATACATATGGGGATGAAACTGAGGGAACTGGAATTCCTCTTTGAGTTTCGTATATCTAAAATCCAGAATGTGTGGGAGCTTATATCTGGTAGGCTTAGGCAATTTGGGGATCTTCTCATGCTTAAAGCAAATGGTAAGCAAATTTTCAAGTGGAGAAAATGAGTGATGGTCATCCAGCCTACATAGGGCGGCGATCACCATTATGACCATGTGAGCCTATGAAGGACGGACTGCTAGGTCAGGGATTCCCATTGTCAGAGCTCTGCCGGCAGTGACTCACGTGTGCTTGGCAGGGTGGGAAGACCGACACTTAATGGAGGTCTCCCTCTTCCACCAAATGTTAAATGACGGCTTAAGACAAGAGACACCCAATGCATGCTCTTCTGCCTGACGGAATTGGGGATACAAATGGATAGACTTCTGATCTTTTTATGTTGTGATGGGTGCATGTCTTTAGGCGGTTTTATAAGCTGGGTATCTTATACCATTTGCATCCTGTGAGCACAGGTATTTGCTCAGAGGACACGTGCTATGCATATTTAATTTATTTTACTTGCCTTGGGTAAAATAATAGCATTCATCGTATTAGTTCATCATATTAGTTACTCAAACCTATCATCTTCTGTCAACTGATTGGCCCTTGGAATATGCATAAAATTAAGAGCCTTACTAAAACTGTATATTTTTTTCTGACTGCTACTCTGAAATTAGCAGTAGAATTTCATGCCAGATATTAAAAATGACAGCTTCTTTAATTTTAGGAGACAGTCGATTTGCTGTCAAAGATAAAGAAAAATACCAGCGTTTGCAGGATCCTGTATATATAATATCCATTGTTAATATCATAATTAATACACAATTACAATTTCAGAGGTCTAATATATACCAATGAGATTTATTTAAAAACAATAATTTCCTACACTATAACTTCCAAAAATCAAGTACAATACATCATGGCAAATTATATATTTTCTTTTGTTTCACAGAATTAGTTTAAAGTTTAATTTTCAGGGTTCTGACACACTACAGGAGGGTCTGGATCCTATATATTTAATAAAGGTTGCAAGGTTGGGTGGTCAAAAACAAAATTGTTGCCTTTTTAGAATAATGATTTCAGTATTTTGGAATTTCTAATCATAAGTCACTTGGTTATTAGCACCCAAACATCTAGTGGTATATGTGCAACCACCATATTATATGCCAAGTATTTCTTGAGCTTCCCACACTGCAAGTGCGGAGATCCATCATTTCTCCCCTTGTAGTGTAGCTCCTAGTTCCCTAATAGGCTCTGCGCATTGGAATAATATATCCTATAGGTTTGACATAGGACTAAGGTCGGTATGTCCCTATCGAGTATATTAAACTTAATTACTTGTGCCAGCTAGCTCAGAGGCCACTAGAAACTCCTTGACAACAAGAAGGGAGTAGTTTCTGGCAGCCGCAAAACATGACCAATATGTTTTCCTTTTAGAATCAGAATGTGTCCCAGAGTCGTGGAAACACTAGATAACTATTTCACTCAGCTCAGTCGTGCATGCTTAGTTTTCCTCAGAGTTACACAGAAATAATAGACGGGCGTTTTCAATAAAAGATTTATTGAACAGTCTTGTTTCTGGTGTAAGTATAATGTGCTGTTACGATCACAAGACAGTATGCGAGATAAATAATGTACAGGGTGAGCCGTAGAAATAAATAATACTGCGATAGCATTATTTTATAGTACAAATGCTGTTACATAAATAACACAGACTAAAAATGCGAGTACTCATACGATGCAGTGCTAAGCTAGTTCTACCCCAGTGTACCTAACCTAACCTAGGTGTAGGACAAGGTATGAAGTAGGTGAAGTATTCCTTACTATGGTATACTAAGAGTTTGTTAAGTCTAGTATGCCTAGTATGCCAAGAGTCCCTCTAGGTTCTTATCAGCTCCATACCTGAAGAATGAGAGAGGTTGGAATCTCTTTGCCAGACTCGAACTCCAACACCCCGCAAGGGAAGTCAGATCACTGGAAGCTGGAAGCTGGGCTCTCTGAGTGCAGGGAATGGCAGCGTCTTCTCAGTGCGTCAGGCCGGGATACGGGCTCCTCTGAAGTCGAGGTCTCCTCTAGTTTACAGGGGCTAGGGAAGGTATATTTATACCTGAGAGTACCTTAGGAATGTTAGCATTGACGTGAATTGGACAACGAAAGACGTCATGAATGAACCCCTAAGGAATAATGGTTCATGCATAATATATGAGTCCTTGAAGAAATCAATAGTCCTGGACTAGGGAAACTCCCGCAGCCTAAGGGTCTGTTCTTCATGAACTCGTTGTGACGTTAGGGTGGACGGATGTCAGAGACCATGCCTTTATTTGGAGTGCACGGTTTAATGCCTAAATAAGGCCTGGGATTCTATGCCTATATAAGGGCAGGGCGAATTGTGCCTATATAAGGACAGGATATTGGAAAGCCTGTTATGGACACCCTAAGAGGAAATACAACACCCACTCCTCTTTCGTGTGTATGATAATACTAAAATGCTAAACATTAAAAATACTAAACATTAAGAATGCTAAACATTAAAACGGAGTACCGCATATTTCTAAAATTTTTCATAAAACCATTTAAAAAAGGCATTTCTTTAAAAACCTATTAGAATGCAAAAGGTACTGTACATTTGAAGCATTGCTTTTCATTACAGGCATAAAATTCGAAAATAAATGCAATTGAAATGAAATAAGCAGTAATATTTACATTTGACAAAAATTGATCGATAAGTTATTCAAAAATCAAAGTCATTTTATGTCATGAAAATTAAATGAACTGTTTTTAGACACATAAGATGACTAAATGTCTTTGGAAGGACCGCCAAGTCTGTACTATAAGGCTAGTTCTACTTTAAGCAGATTGAAGTACCATTTTCGTTCGAAAAATGGGAAAAAAGTTCAATTTTGGTAGAGTTCCAAGTTTTTGAAAAATGAAGGCCAAATTGTTGCTGTATTTCTGGAACACTGTATGCTGAATCAGAGTCAGTTTACGGGTCTGGTGTAAACATTAGATCGTCTATTTCTATAGACAAAACATCATCCACTGTAGTTGGTGTGAGTTGGAACACCTCGTGAAGTAGGTTAATTGCACAGAGATGTGAAGCATTGCTTTCAATTGTTGCAACATTCGCGTCCGTTGTTACCTGTGTGCCTGTAGTTCTTTCTCGTACCTCAGCAGCTGCCGGAAGCGTCTGTGAGATCTCAATGAATGCTGTCATCAGGATAGGAAGCCGCTGGGGACAACACATAGCATGGGCTGTTATCTGGTCCAGCAGAGTATCGACGTCCGTTGGCGCATCCGATGGAAATGTTAGACAGGTGTCCAACACGCATTCTACACCGCATAGCAGGCATCGTAGAACAGGTAAGATGCAATCTTGCCAGATTGGTCTAAAGGACAGGAACCATGTGGTATTAAGGTCCCGTAGACGATTTATGCCCAAAAGCTGTACTATTTGCTCACGGCACTTTCGTTCAAGGAGAGCTTTCTCCATGTCGCTCGGAGTGATGTCGGCGAATTAGCTGGCCATAGCGAAATAGCAGGAAGAGAAATAGAATTCCGGCAACGAGTGCTAGAATTAATGGTATGCCACCAAACACCGAATGTGCAAAGTTCGGGATGATTCCGAGTATTGCCTGGAAAGATGCTAACAGACCCGAGCAGATGCCCTTAAATACATGTACAATTCCTGTTGTATCAGACATGTTGAAAATTCGTCCTATCATTTCCACGAAATGTATAGGGCAGTTTGTACGTATTAAAGTCTGTATCTCAGCCGAAGTCCTTGCAATTTGCAGATCATAGGTTTCTATGGCCGAGGTCAGAGGCACTGTTTGTTATAAAAGCATGGCTTTCATTCTGCTTAAAGTATCAAATCTTATAAAAGAGACGTTCAGCGAAGGCCATAAAGGCGACTCCCTGACTGTGTCTATTGGGGCAAACAATACTTGCATACAGCAAGTGACCCTGGAGTTGACCGTTACTAGATATGGGATACCTGGCAGCATGCCACAGCAACTCTGATCATTCAACATGAGGTAACTCCCATTAGAAAGTTGTCTGAACGTTGGATTAATCACAGCAGCTGGTGTACCCTGCTGATGGCAAGACAAATTTGCCACAGAACCATTACAAGCCCCGTGCAAGGAAATGTCCTGACATACTAGTGAACCGCTTGGTGCACGTTTACAGTTTTTACCGCTTAAAAACACTTCACGATCCCCGCTCCAACATCTATATGTATACGGTAAAGCCCAAGATGTCTTAATGTATTCCTTACCCAACCTTTCATATTTGCCTGCTTGCATTTGTCTGAGGCAATACCGAAACTGAAAAGTAGTCACAGGTAGTGTAATTTTGCCATGAATAAGCCATTCTGTAGCTGGTTTTTCTGCCACTGTGAATGGTAACTTTTCCAGTTTTTCAATGCTCAGCACTGTATACTCTGCTCCTCTCTGTGCCATTTCGATCTGTTTATCAGTTAGATTGTATTCTGCAAACAGAGCCGTTGTGTTGATGAAACGCCAAGGCACATAGCCCGCTCGCAATGATTGCAGCGTCCAGCTTAATAACATAATAGAACGTATTTGAGATTGGCCTTGTTGTAACATCGCCAAATCTTGTTCTAGAATGTCGATAGCAGAGGATACAATGCCGTCCAATGAATATATTCTGGAGGACAAAGTTGTTAACCCATTGTCGACCACAGAGAGTGTTTTCTCTAAATTAATACGATCAAGTTCACGTATTCGTTCTGCGGCCTCTATCTGTGACACCTTCCAAGCTTCATTATAAGCAGCATAAATGCCGGCATATATGAAACGTTTTTGACGTGGTTTTCTTGGTCCAAGCAAGAAATCCCTAAGATCTGCGTCTTTTGCAAGTAAGGATAAGTGTTGTTTCACATCCTGTAGTGTAGATGTATGCAGCCAATCGAAGCATAATTTCCCTACACTGTATGTTGTTACTACCCCCGGATGTTGTCTTTGGACGTATCTTGGGTCTGGCCTATGAATAGTAAAGCCCTGAGTTTTATTCAGGAATCTTTCCTGACAGTTATTCGTGTCTATGGGCCAGATCAACCATTTTTTCCAATCAGGATTAGATCTGTTGAGTTGTAGTATATTGTCGACTGTCACCACTGCTTGTGTTACATTATTTTTTGCAGGAGTTGGTACAGAAGGTGTGTTCATCTCTTTGATCTTGGCTAATCCAAGACAAGATGTTTGTTGGATAGTTTCATTCAAAAACATTATTTGTTCAGGGATGATGCAGGCTCTGAATAAAGCTTCTATCCCCTGTACTTGCCATTCTTTAGTACCCCACAACGTTTTTGTGTCTATTGTGTCTTTCCAAAAGTCGAAACCCTGTCTAGACAGTTGGGCATTGAATAATGCAGAATAAATCTGTTTTGTATTTGTTAACATAATTTTCAGTCCTGTTTTGTTTACATTTTTATAGTAAAACATTTCTGGATCAGATGTATTGTAATCTGAAAAATATGGAAATTTACTGGCAAATGTTTGTGAACTACCTTTAGGTGGTGTAGGACAATGTTCCCATTGGTTAAACATAAACACATTTCTTGGATATGCATATGTATGCAAAAAATGATGACCATAGTGATTATAACAATACAGTTCTTCATAGTCTGATGAACCCTCTAAATATTCATTTTTAGAAAATGCAGCAGATTTTTCTAGGTCAAACATAATATCAGTCACAGTCTCAAAGTCCCAATCATCAGAATAGGTACTGGACGTGATTAGATCACTTAGTGAAATTTTAAACAAACGTGGAATGTTCAATTCTTCCGTTGCACCGAATATATCAAAATCTGTTTTGTCCCACACTATACCATCGTGTATAGGAACAGCTGTGATGTTCACTGATGACAAGTCTCTTGCTTCACGATGGGAAGATTTATGAGGTTTCAAAAGTACGTTTACGTCTTTTCCTTCAGTGTTCACATGGATGTATCTGCCACTTATAAGCACGCTTACAGTTGTTACCAAAGCTAGCCAGAGCAGGAAAACAAAAAGTCCAGATGTAATCCAGAGTTCAATCCATGGAGAAACCAAATAAGTCTTTTTCAGAAAGTGAAGAAAGTCTTGTATTTGCTGCTTGAATTTCAATGACACTGGCGTCGTTTCAGGTTCACTCGGATCTTCTGAGAACGTATCAAAGTTAATGAAGTAGCCAGAAGCAGTTCTGTCAATTGTTGGAATTGCATCAGGATTTGTTGAAATCACTGGAACCAGTTCATCACTTGTTACGTTGGTGTAGACAGGTGTATTTGGACGAACTGTTACTTGTTCTTCAAGAGGGATGAGTTCCATAGCGTTGTTGCATAGTCCTTCATTTGTTTCAACTGAATTCTCGATTGTTATCAGTCTTTCAGTATGAACCTCTTGGATAGTAGCGAGAGGAGTGCTTTTGCTACTAGGTCGGAGTCCACGAGGCCTACTATTTAGTATTGGCCACATACTGTGGTTTGATCAGGTCGATGGACAAAAATCTTTTCTCCTTTCTTCCAGCAAGGGGCGGCAGTAGTACTGTTCTTGTTCCTTGAACTGCTAGGACAGGTACTGGTTGTCTGTAAGAAGGTCCAAATTCCTTCTTGTCCGCAATTTTTTCTCTGACTAGATCCCCAACTTTAGGAATCCAGACAGGCCTTGCTGGGACAGCCGGTTGATCCCCAGTGGTGGTTGACTGTAGGAATACGTTGCTTTGTTTCGTTCTTAATTTGTTTAAGTCCTGTAAAACAGCCAAACGATCTTTGATATCAAAGGGTTTATTTTCCACCACTGTGCCTACGTTTTCTAAGTCCGGTACCCACATTCTTGTCCCAAATAGGACCTCATATGGAGTGACCCCCTAGAGAACTTCTTGGCAGGTTATTAAGTGCACGTTGAACTCCACTAAGGTGTTTGACCCACCCGTCACCCGAGCCTAATACTCTAGCTGTTATAGACTGCTTTATGTCCCGGTTTTTCCTTTCCACAACCGAATTTCCCTCAGGATGGAATGGAGAGGAGTACCGCAATGCAACGCCCAGACTGGCCATGGCGTCTTTGTAAGCCCGAGAGCTAAACGCAGGACCCTGGTCAGAATGTAGCGTGCCTATTGCGTATATGCCGATAAAGACTCGCAAATCTTTTATAACAGTTCGAGCGTCAGCTCAGCGCTGAGGCCATAACCATAGGAACCTAGATTCAGTATTTGCGGGAATGCCTTTGTCCAGTAGGACGCAGGAGCGTAGACAGTGGAATGCTGTCTAACAGTGGTGTCTGTACTGGGCTGCCGCATTCGCAGCATGGTTTCTGGTGGCTCTCTCGCTGTAATTTACAGTCTAAGCAGTTGTTGATGAATATGTGAATTTCTGTATTCATCCCAGGCCACCAGTACATCTCTTTTAAAGTCAAGATAGATTTAGAGATCCCTTGATGTGACAGACCCTCCCCCAAATGTGTTTCATAAATCAAGGCTGCTCTATGTTCCTTGTTTGGTATTACCCTACTATCCCCCACTCCAGGGATTCGAGCAAAAGGAACGTTGTTCGCATCAATTACATAAGAGTACTTGAGTGGAAACTTTTTTGGTAACGCTGCACTGCTGCCTTTGCTTGATGCATTGACAGCCAACATTATCTCACCGTCTATTTTTGTTTTTGAACGAGTGATCGCAGCTACGGAAGCCGTTTGCACAGCCCCCTTTGCGGCTTCGTCAGCCAATGAATTCCCTGCAACGTGAACGCCATCACGTTGATGACTCAGTGTGTGGATCACGTGAGCCTTTGGTAGTTCGTTTTTCAACTGAACTACTTGTTCCCAAAGCAATTTGTGCTTTATTGTGCCACCTTTCGCATCTTTGAAACCATTTTCAAGCCAGTTTTGTATATATTCATTATACGACTGCACACAGTAAAAGGAATCGCACACGATTAGTGTGGGGAATTCTCGATCTGTACTTTCAAGTGCCAGTTTGAATGCTTGTAGTTCAGCTCGCTGAGCTGTACAATCTCCTAGAGACTGCGTTTTAGTGACCATAGGTCTGAAGATGCCATTTCGCATGCGACCTTTAACGATAGCACACGCTGCACTGTAAGCTTGCTTACCCCCTATTGCGGGTTGTGCGGATCCGTCAGTGTAAATTATGAATTCGTACTGATCGAGAGGCAGAATTTCAGTAGGCAGGGGACATTCATGTTCGTACTGCAGGAAGGCTTGTGTTTTTAAATCTGGATCAAAAACATATTCAACATCTGTTGCAGCAAGAGAATTAACCCATTGTATCCATCTTGGATGCAATGCCTTAGCATTTGGAATGCTTGCTTTTGTAACCGCTTCTAAAGCAGGTACTGGGGTTACGATAATAATGCGTTTCCCTTGGGCTAAGGCTCTTTCTTTTGCTACAGCGGTTTGAACTGCTATTAGAATTTTTCAGTAGAACTGAAGCGCATTTCCGCTTGTGTGTACAAGTGTGATTTATACGCTATTGGTATTTTTTCACCCTCATTGAAAGTTAAGTAGGTGAATCCGCATTGACCCGAAATTATTCGGATCACCAAATTTCGTTCACTTACGCGTGTTTGTAAGTGATTTGTTGCTAACATGTTAGCCTGGAGTGAACGCAAAATTTCTGTGTGTTCCTGTGTCCAGTTTTTGATTGAAAAATCAGGTTTGATTAATGCGTAGAGAGGTTTAACCCTTTCTGCATAGTTTATAATGTATGTTCTTCCAAAATTTAAGAAACCCAGGATGGATTATAAGTTTTTTAGCGTTTTTGGAGGTTGGAGCAGCGCACACTTTTCTAAAAAGTTAGCTGCCAAGCTCTTGCCTTCACTTGAAAGCTCATATCCTAGAAATAGGACATTGAGATGGGCAATTCTGGACTTTTTAAAGTTGAATTTGTAACCCTCAGAGGCGAATCCCAGTATAATGGTGCTCACCCTGTTCAAGTGTTTTACTAGGTCATCGTCTGTCAGATATATGTCATCGACATAGGACAATGCCTCATTGTCATAAGTTTGTAGTAACTCCATTACCCTCGCTGAGAATAAACCTGGGCTATTTTTGAACCCTTGTGGGAGTTGACAAAAGTGACGCTGGGTCCCCATTATGGAGAATGCTGTTAAGTACCTGCTTTCAGGTGCTATGTTTTGACAAAAGAAACCATTTGAGATGTCTAATGTTGTTTTATATTTTTTACGCACAATGTTATTCATTAATGTTGTGCTATGTGCATTTTGCACTGCAAAAGTTTTAGAACAAGTGTTTAGGTGTCTGTAGTCCAAAACTAGACGATATGTTTTGTCTGGTTTGGAGACAGGAAACAAAGGATTGTTCATTGAGGAGGTGCATGTTTCAATCACCCCTTGGTATTCAAGTTGATCTAAGATCTCCCTGACCTGTTTTTTAGCTTCTTGCTTAATACGATACTGCCGTTGTGCAGTTGGTTCATGTTTCAGATGTATTGTATGGTGAGGTGAATCCTCATCCCATCCTACATGATTTTTATATAATGCTGGGGCCTGGGCCACTGCCCATTTCCTGGCATATGTATATTTTAGGTGAATTGGAATATGGTTGGAGAAGGCAGGCATAATTATGTCCTCGCCGTGTGGGCACTCCCTGACAAATTGTGGTGGCCAGTCCTTTTCTGCTAGAAGTATGTCATAGCCCTTTGATAGTCTTTCCCAAAAAGTGCTTTCACCTGTCTAGGTTTGTCTCCCTCCATCCGGAGTGTTATTTCAAATAACCTTTGTGGAGTACTAACCCTGGTGTCTACAGTCTCTACTGTGATGTACTCATTCAAGTCCACTATCTCCAGAAGTTCCCTCAGGTTCTGGCGAACTATTGTGACTTCTGCTGCACTGTCCAGCATGGTCTGAGCCCATTCTCCGTTCTTGAGTTGTGATCTCAGTATTCTCGGCATGTCTTATTTTTAGACCTGCTACCTTCTTTTTGGAGAAATGAGGTTTTACTTTAGTTTTTGGAGCGTGTTTGTCGTCTTTCGATGTCACGCGTTCTTCTCTGTGTTCCGTCCGTCCTCTTCTTTCCGAAGTCTGTGGTGAGATCTGAAAGGGACGAGAGGAACGTGTATCATTATCATGATACCTATCAGGTTTTCTCAAATTATCCCTATTCCTGAGGTTATACCTCCTTTCAGAGGGCTCCTTTTGAGGAGACCTACCTCGGGATTGAGAACGTTTCTCGTTTGATTTTTGTTTAGTAGACTCCCACTTCTTTTTAGAAGATGTAGGAGTTTGTTTTATTGAGTCCTTCTCAGGACTTTCAGATAGTTTCGGCTTCAGTGGTCTTCCACCCAAACTATCTCTGCCTAATTCTGCATAAGATTGTTCTATAATTCTGGGTAGCTCAGTTTGATGTTCTGTAACATCGAATTCCCTCAATTTTTGGCGGATCGCCACTGCTGCTGCCTCCCCTTTAATATTAGATAATATTATTGTTGATACCTGCTCGAAATTTTTTAGTAACTTCATACCTAAATTTAGAGCAGGCTCTGCCCCATATTCATTTTGAATTTGTTTTAGGACATCAGGTATTACCGCAATTGACGGAATACCATGTGTTTTAGTATAGATGGCAGCAAAGACTGAGCCCCAAGTGGTGCAGTCTTCCAGTTGTGGTGTGATCCCCATCGGTAAACTGATTGTTAGGATTCTGTGTTTCTCATGTGGGCTAGTATTTGGAAATACTGCTTCGATTTGAGTCATTTTTTTGAGCTATCCAAAACGGAATTTGCTCACGTTTTGTGGGCATTTTACCCATGACTGAGTTGAGAGTCTGTGGTGTAATTTTTAGTGTATTCCCCTGTTGGGGAGTTGGATTTGGATATGTCAATGGTGGTCGGACTGTAAAAGTCCGCATGACATATTGGACCAATTGTCTGTATATTTTTATTAACTCTTTTATTTGAGTATGTAATTCCTCATCTGTCATTATATCCAGTTCAGGATGAGGTGTGTAGCCGGCTAAAATCGGCCATGTTGCTCCTGGTCTACCTAGTGGACCGAGCCTGGTAATGTTTTTGTGATGTTTTAGGGCGCCTTTAAACCAGAGCTGATGCTCTTGGTATGTTAATGGAATTTCAATATCCTCGAAAGGAATGTATTCCTCTGGTAGATCATCTTCTTTGTAGAAGTGAAATGTTTGTGATGTTGGATTGCATTCCGGAAGTAGTACCCATGAATAGAATACCTCTGTCTGAAATGATTCATGTGCCTCTATCACAAAAACTGCTCTACCTCCTCTTGGCGATAGGCCATGTTTTATAAGTTTTAGAGTTATGGCTCTTCTTTAGTTTTGAGGGATGTGTACCACACCCTCCTCGGTTTCATTTAAACCTGTAAGGTTAAAAAGTGCTGCTTGGGCTGCATCAGCCGCAGCTCCACCGTTTCCGGCTTCATTTTCACCGTCAGGCATTTTTGTTGTTTGAAAAATGTAGAACAAGTTTCAAGGAAACAAAGATTAGGTGCACAATATTTTGGAACACTGTATCTTTCAACGTTGAGCAAACCAAACAGCTAATATATATAGGGTGCTTCCCTATGTAGCCTTGGTGGATACTTAACCCTGCCCACTCCAGACGTCTTTTGGAGTATATGGGTAGGGGTCTTTGAGAGAAAATAGCACGGCTGAGTTACTCAGTATCCAAAGTTGAATTACTGCCTAACCAAACCGTTGGGCGCCATGTAGTGTAGCTCCTATTTCCCTAATAGGCTCTACGCATTGGAATAATATATCCTATAGGTTTGACATAGGACTAAGGTCGGTATGTCCCTATCGAGTATATTAAACTTAATTACTTGTCCCAGCTAGCTCAGAGGCCACTAGAAACTCCTTGACAACAAGAAGGGAGTAGTTTCTGGCAGCCGCAAAACATGACCAATATGTTTTCCTTTTAGAATCAGAACGTGTCCCAGAGTCGTGGAAACACTAGATAACTATTTCACTCAGCTCAGTCGTGCATGCTTAGTTTTCCTCAGAGTTACACAGAAATAATAGACGGGCGTTTTCAATAAAAGATTTATTGAACAGTCTTGTTTCTGGTGTAAGTATAATGTGCTGTTACGATCACAAGACAGTATGCGAGATAAATAATGTACAGGGTGAGCAGTAGAAATAAATAATACTGCGATAGCATTATTTTATAGTACAAATGCTGTTACATAAATAACACAGACTAAAAATGCGAGTACTGATACGATGCGGTGCTAAGCTAGTTCTACCCAAGTGTACCTAACCTAACCTAGGTGTAGGACAAGGTATGAAGTAGGTGAAGTATTCCTTACTATGGTATACTAAGAGTATGTTAAGTCTAGTATGCCTAGTATGCCAAGAGTCCCTCTAGGTTCTTATCAGCTCCATACCTGAAGAATGAGAGAGGTTGGAATCTCTTTGCCAGACTCGAACTCCAACACCCCGCAAGGGAAGTCAGATCACTGGAAGCTGGAAGCTGGGCTCTCTGCGTGCTGGGAATGGCAGCGTCTTCTCAGTGCGTCAGGCCGGGATACGGGCTCCTCTGAAGTCGAGGTCTCCTCTGGTTTACAGGGGCTAGGGAAGGTATATTTATACCTGAGAGTACCTTAGGAATGTTAGCATTGACGTGAATTGGACAACGAAAGACGTCATGAATGAACCCCTAAGGAATAATGGTTCATGCATAATATATGAGTCCTTGAAGAAATCAATAGTCCTGGACTAGGGAAACTCCCGCAGCCTAAGGGTCTGTTCTTCATGAACTCGTTGTGACGTTAGGGTGGACGGATGTCAGAGACCATGCCTGTATTTGGAGTGCACGGTTTAATGCCTAAATAAGGCCTGGGATTCTATGCCTATATAAGGGCAGGGCGAATTGTGCCTATATAAGGACAGGATATTGGAAAGCCCGTTATGGACACAATAAGAGGAAATACAACATTGGCAGCACATGATATGCATAGAGCAGGCAGCTTATTATTCATCTGGTGACTAGTGATGCTGCTAAGGGACATAGCTGCCTGACCTATTGTCGTCAACTATTTATTACATACCTAGAGTGGGCTTTAGTTCCACCCAGAGAATAATTTCTCTCTCAGTTCACTGATGTGTCTTCCTGCCTCCTTTGGCATGCTTGCATTGCAATGCATAGGGAACTATTTTACATCTCAGTACAGTAAATCATCACACAAATTCCGCCAGTGTTAGGAAAGGGACGGACTTAGTCAATTAAGTACATTTGGTAATCAACAAAAGGCTTCCACCTGCTGCACCATGGACCTCATTCCCTGTGCTACGGGAAATGGGGAGATTCTACCTTCCGGTTACCCCGGGCAACTCGAAAAGAGGATATTTATGTTTATGAGGGCACATTTAGTGTATTGGTGAATAAATGTCCTAGGATTGGTCAGAAATCCTATTTCGCTCCTTGGGGTGTTTCTTCTCTTGATACAATGGTAGACGCTACCTTTTCTCTCTGTAATTCTTTCACTTCCTCTTGCTCTCTCATGTTCTACTTTCCTTAAAATCCTAGTTCTTTATTTTTTTCTGCTTTCCTTCTCTTTCATTTCTCTCCTTTTTTTGTCCCTCCATCACACTCTCCGTGTCATAGTCTATTTCTTATCTCCTGTTTATTTCTCCACGTTCTCCGCCACCCTTTCTCACTCTCAATTGTTCTATCCCATTCTCTCTGTTCTGCCCCCACCTTTCTTGTCTCTGGCTCTTTCCATCTCTGGTGCTCTCTCGTGTCTCCCTCTGTCTTAGTCTCTCTCCTGTCTGCCGTACTGTGTATTGATCTTCTTCTCTTGTTGCACTCTCGTTTTGTCTCTCTCTCACCCACCTAATTTCTCTCTCCTCTTGTCCCTTCCCCCTCTTTCGTACTGCTCTTGTAAGGTTAATAATAACCATTTGATGGGCAAACAGACCACTTGTGAGAGAGAGTACTTAGCAGCTGATATTTTTTTTTAAATGTATGTCTGCAGTTTTTTTTATATAGCGCGAACTCGACCCGAAGGTATTCGAGTGCTTCACATGAGCACCAGTTACATTACACAAGGACACAATCATTTTTGGGAGGCACGAGGAGATTAAGGGGCATATTAACAACGGCCAGCGATAATTATCACTGGCCGTGCTTAGCGAAAATTATATTATCGCTGGCTATCTCTGGCATTTATCGCCCTGGTAGCGCGCTATTAACAACGCGTTACTCCAGGGCGATAAAAATTCCAGAGATAGCGATAGATCGCCTTTTGCAGGGAACATCGCTGGTTTTCCAGCGATGTTCCCTGCAAAAGGGCGTATAACCTTGCTGATACGACCCACAGGGTCGTATCAGCAGAATCCACCTCCTATGGCTAACATAGGTAAGTCGGGATATAGCAGACGTTAGATTTTGGCGAAAACGGCCGTTTTGCCAAAATCTAACGTCTGCTATAATCCTGTGGGCTGCCTTGTAAATATCGCGATGTGCACATCGGCGATATTTACAACGTAGCCCATCTGGGGTACACTCAGTAACGCCCACTTTGCATCTCATTTGAGATGCAAGGATGGGCGTTGGGGGAAAGGGCGATAGTGCAGGGATTCACGCGATAGCGTGACCTTGCTGATTAGGCGATAGAATTATCGCCGCTTCCGTCCGAAAACGGACGCTAAAGCGGCGATAATTGCTTATCGCCTCGTTGTTAATATGCCCCTTAGTGATTTGCCCAGTATCTCAGGATGTTGAGCCGAATTGATTGATTGATTGAGCCGATGCCAAGACTGGAACGCCGTTCCTCAAGTCTAAAGTCGGCAACTCTGGCAGTTACGCCACATCCTCTCCAATATCTAGTACTTCCCTTGGGCCCAAGGGGCAGAACCAGCACGGGTCGTCACGCAAGCACGTAGCGAATTAAAGTGCAAATGTTCCAGCAGGACACAGTTTTGCCATTGCCAGCAGAAATTAAATACTTTAAAATGCGCGATTGTTGACATAATTTGTGTATTACAGGCGGGGCAGAGGACACTTAGAGCTGGGAGAGAGAGGAGGATGTTTAATATACATTTTCAGGTCAGTGGAACCAGAGCATTTTGTAATAAACGTCTTTTTATGTTGTTGGCCGAGAGAGGCAGGAGAGCGCAGCTCGCAGATTTACTGCTCTGTAAAAGCCCGTTAAAAGGCTGCGTAGACACCGCGCTGCCTCTTTGATTTATTCAGGCTAGTGGGATGTCTCAAGGCAGCTCTCATCTTGCCAAAGTCAGATTTTGTATAGTTTACAATGGCGGTTTTCTCTACTATCGGTCTTTCAGATGGACGAGGACATATGGGAAATGGGGAGATAGTACAGGCCATGACAGTGATAGGCCTGAGGGTTGAGGCATTCAAGATGGCTGCCTCTGAAAAGAACTCGTTAGATCAGCCATAGGTCTGCTGACCCTTCCTAAGAAAAGGAAGTGGGAATGGAGCGGAGCCGACCACATAACTGTGCCACCTTCTTCTGAAAACCAGGCCAATAAGGTGTGGCAGAGTGAGCCACAAAGAAGACGCACCTGCTCCGTAAAAGGCAGTCGTGTAACATTGGAGCAGTGTCAGCCATGTCAGGCAAACCTCCCACTAAAATACTGATGGGGATGAAGCATAGTCCGCCACATCTCGGTTGAGCAGCTCTCTGAAAGTGCATTTTGGATGGGCGACAAAGAGTCAGCTATGCATCAGTCTCACCTGCTTCTGCAAGGTGAGTAATGGTGGGCAGAATCTGTGAAGTCATGTGAGCCTTTCTCTGAAAGATCAGGGGCAATGGGGCAAAGTTAGCCACGTGAAAGACTCCTGTGTCTGAAGATCTAGTAAAGTTGGGTCCCAGTCAGTCGCATACCTGTTAAACTTCCATCTGAAAGGTCAGTAGGGATGCTGTAACGAGTGGAAAGCAAATGACATGAGCAGGCAGGTTCATGCAATCAAGTCATGATCTTCGTTATCCCGAGTCGAGAAGCGTAACAGAACTGCGTTCAATGCAGATTTTTCTGTCATAAGTTTAAAGGAATCATCTGGAGAATCAAACCGATACCCTATTGGCTAATCACCCGAGAGGGTATCCAGGTGCTTGCAGGCCCCAGAGGCTTATTCGAACAGCCAGGTCTTGAGGGCCATTCGGAATTCTGGAAGTGAGGTGATGGTCCAGAGGTGCTTGGGGAGGCTGTTCCAGGTCTTTGCTACGATGTGGGAAAAGGAGCATCCTCCACTTTTGCTTCGGTAGATGCAGGGAGTATGGGCAAGTGAAGGGAGGTGGAGCGTAGTCTTCTCGATGGTTGGTGGAAGTTCAGGCGGTGGTCAATGTAGGCAGATCCTTGGCTGTGTAGAGCCTTGTGTGCCTCAGTCAGCAGCTTGAATTGGCATCTCTTCTGTACAGTGAGCAAGTGGAATTTGCTGTAGGAGAATGATAGTAGGTTTCAAAACCCAAGCAATCATCATCAAACAGGGGGACATTCTGGAATGCCATTGCTGGTGGTTGTTATGGTTGCAGAAGTGGGTAAAGAGGACTCTCTTTTTATCTACACTACATGGCCCACTTAGTGGCATATTTATTAAAATGTCATGCAATTCATGGCAGCAAGCAAAGTTGCTGTGCTGCGTTGTGTGTACGAGGGAGAGCTGAACAGCAAAATGTCTGCCAAAATATAGCACTCCTCAGCTATCTCTCTGCGCAGGCCCACTTGTGGCTGCCAAGCACTAACACGGGCCCCGTTACACCATGGTGCAAGGTTGCCTGCTTTACTAGCAGGACTGTTTTTGTGCAAGAAGGGATACCTTCCTGCACAATAAACAATCCATAGAGGCATATTCCTTTTTCCATGTGTGTTGCAGAAGGCAACACCCACGGAAAGAGGAAGTAACGAGAAATAAGGATATTTCTCTGTCTTACGCCTCCATAGAGTAGGTGCACCATTTTTGCACAAACGCAGGTTTACAAATCTTTGTAAATCTGGGTTTGCATCAAAATATATGGGTGGATGCCTTTGGTGGATGTATGGAAATGCCCATGATTCACCATGTAAATGCCTACCTAATGCAAAGTAAGACAAGGCAGTGCTATGGGAGAGTGCAAGATCCGAGATGAAAGTGAAACAAATTATTCTGTGAAAGAAGTTGTAAATACTGGTGATGATGCTGAGAGTGTTCAAAAATTTTAAAGAAGACATTAACGACCTAAGAACAAGGATATGAAAAGAACAACAAAGTAAATGGTATGGCTGTGGTAGTGAAGCGCATCTCTCTGATAGTCAGAGATGTTTTGCTAGATTTGTGTCTTGTAAGAAGAGTGAAAGAAAGGTCATTATGCTTGTTTGTGTCATGGTGGTAGTGTAAAGACATCTACAGTGAATTATTTGGATAGTGGTATGAAAGTTGTTTGGAGCATGAGAGATGATGGAGATGTTGACTGCAAGCCTTTAAAATGCCTTATGGTGAAGTGAGAATAGGTAGTAAGAGTGTGATAGTTTTGGCAGATCCTGGATCAGCGTACACCAGGGTTGGTGATAAGAATTTGAGTAACATATTTGGTAACTATACTACTGACCTGTCTGACATTAATCCTGTAGGTTATGGGTGCGTGAAAATTGATGTTCTTTGATTTTTTGTGATTGAAGATTCAATTCTGAGATAGAGAAACTGTAGATAAAATATATGTTTCTAAGCTTGGTGATAACTTGTTGGCGTGGAAGCACCAAAGTGATATGGGAATAACACTCAATCTCAATTCAGCTGAACATGTGTTATTATTATCAAATGGTGATTCTTGAGCGATATTTTGTCTGAGTTTCCTAAAGTGTTTGATAATGTTAGAACTGATCAAGAACTTTGAGGACACAATCTTTTTAAAACTAAATGCTGAATCCTTGTACTTACAATGTTAGGAAGGTTCCCAACATGATGATGGAGGATCCACTTAAAGATGGTCTGAAGAGGTTGATAAAACTTGGGGTGATTGAAGAAATAGAGTCTTTCAAACTGGCTTGCCCCAGTAGTTCTGGCACCAAAGGATGGGGGCAAAAGATAAGAATAGGTGTTTACCCTTGTGGTTGTAATAAACATATTTGGGTAGATCATTAACCTCTACCTATTCTTTTGAGA
This sequence comes from Calotriton arnoldi, assembly GCA_963921515.1. NCBI lineage: Eukaryota > Metazoa > Chordata > Amphibia > Caudata > Salamandridae > Calotriton > Calotriton arnoldi. The sequence goes on from CAWUFW010016323.1 coordinate 119,456, forward strand.
CACTGATAATGATCAAGGGTGCAAAACTCTATTATGTAATGCAGTGCTTCCCAAACGTTTTAGAACCTTGACCCAATTTTTAGAACAACAAACGTTCGCGATCCACCTAGCTTTAATGGACCCAGGCAATTTTTTAATGTAACTAAAGCATCCTATGGTAATGCACTGTCATTAACAAACAGCACATTTTAATTCAATCAATCAATCAATCAGGATTTGTTAAGCGCTGCTACTCTCCCATGAGGGTCTCAATGCGCTGGGGGCTGCAGGTCCTGATGGGCAATGAGGTTCAGTCGAAGAGCCAGGTCTTGAGATCCTTCATGAATTGGGTCAGCGACGGGGATAGCTTGAGAAGGAGAGGCAGGGTGTTCCAGGTTTTTGGCGGCGAGGTAGGAGAAGAATTTTCCTCCAGTCCTGGTCTTGCGGTTCTGAGGGACGGTAGCAATGGCAAGTTTGGCAGAGCGGAGGTGTCTGGTGGGTACGTGGAATGAAAGGCGATGGTTCAGATATGATGGTCCAGCATGTCTGAGGAGCTTGAACGTGACTCTTTTGTTGACTGGGAGCCAGTGGAGTTCTCACAGGTGTTCGGAGATGTGGCTGCGTCGTGGGATGTTGAGGACCAGTCTGGCTGCGGTGTTCTAAATGTTCTGTAGTTTTCTGAGAAGTTTCTGGGTGACGCCTGCGTAGAGTGCGTTGCCTTAGGCGAGTCTGCTGCTGATGTGTGCATGGGTGACCGTCTTTCTGGCCACAGTGGGGATCCATATGAAGGTCTTTCAAAGCAGATGAAGAGTGTGGAAACATGATGAGGAGAAGGCATTGATTTGGCGCTTCATCGTGAGTGAGGAGTCCAGTATGATACAGAGGTTTCGTACATGGTCTGTGGGTGTGTGGGGGGTCCTAATGCAGCGGGCCACCAGGAGTCTTCCCAAGTGGAGATTTTGGGCCCCAGGATGAGGACTTCGGTCTTGTCTGAGTTGAGCTTGAGGCAGCTGTCTCTCATCCAGGTAGCGACGGCCTTCATCCCTTCATGGAGGTTGTTTCTGGTGATTGTGGGCTCGTTGGTGAGAGAGAGGATCAGCTGGGTGTCGGTGAAAGAGACAATGTTGAGTCCGTGGTTCCTGACTATGGCCGAGAGTGGGGCCATGTAGACATTGAAGAGGGTGGGGCTCAGGGAGAAGTCCTGGCGGACTCCGCAGCCGAACTCTGTGGGTTCTGTGAGGAACGGTGGTAGTCTGACTCGCTGTGTTCTACCGGTGAGGAAGGAACAGATCCAGTCCAGTGTTATCGGGGATGCTGGCGTCGTGGAGTCTCGTGCTTAGGGTGCGGTGGGAGACAGTGTTGGAGGCAGCCGATAGGTCCAGAAGGATGAGGGCTGCTGTTTCTCTCCGGTTGTGGAGGGAGCGGATGTCATCGGTGGCAGCAAAGAGGGTGGTCTCGGTGCTGTGGTTGCTTCGGAAGCCGGATTGAGAGGAGTCGAGACGTTCTTGGCTTCGATGAACTCAGAGTTGGACGTTGATGGCCTTCTCGATTACCTTGGCTGGGAAGGGGAGCAGGGAGATGGGTCTGAAGTTCCTGAGGTCTGTCGGGTCGGCAGACGGTTTCTCCAGCAGGGGGTTGATCTGGGCATGTTTCCAGTCATCAGGAAAAGTGGCGGTCCCAATAAGGCAGTGTTAGAAGGTGGTTCTGACACACTGGGCTGCCCGGATTTTTCGCTTTTTGAGCACCTATTTGTTGAGCTTTTACTTGGGGAGAGCCTCATAAGTTGGGACTCACCCCCAGTGAACTCATGGTGAAAGAGACTGCATGTGGATTTTACTGGTGTCCCCCTAGCTTGACTAGGCAGCTGCGCAGCAGCTGGAGTAAGGGGCACGGGGCTGGTTACGTGCAGACACATGTGTACATGCGTGTGCACATGTGTAGGGGCTGCGCAGGGGAGATTCGTAGCGTGCACAGCCCAGGAGCAGCTACAAAGTGAATGGTGTGGCAGGACTTATGCAGAATTGGGTGGTGACATGGAATAGGCTTTATACACTGGGAAGAAATATGCCAGGGAAAGTCGGTGTGTTTTACTGTGTTTTTCACTTCATTATTCCCCTATGGGGAAGTGGAGCCCATGGGCTAGTGTCACTTTCCTAAGGCCTACAAATTCCAGACACGCACTAAAGTCCACTGTAACGGGTGTGAGGAGAAGTATTCTGCAGAGTCCAGAGTCATATTTGTACTGCTTTTGGGTCATCCAGAAATGTTATATTCCTCTGAGTCAGCTCATAACCAGGGCCTGGCTGGGGGCAGACCCCAGCAGCCTGGATTAATGACCTTTCTTCCCAGAGCGAAGACCTTCCCTCCCAGGAGAGAAGAGGGGTGGAGCTACAGGCTAATCCATCAGCAGCTGTCACTGGGTGCCAGGCACCAAGCTGCACCAAGGCGAAGGCAGCCCTGGGGGGAAGGGGCTCTCAGAGTCCATGTGGCAGGAGACCCTGGACAACGCCATTTTGAACAAACCCAGAGGCCTGGGCAGGAAGGAGGGAGCAGGGGCAGAGAAGTGATGTGTCGCTGTGTGATAAGGCAAACAGAGACTTCCTGCCAGCCCCCTCCCCAACTTCTTAAAAGAACTTGCACAGGAAGAGGAGCTCTCTCTGGGGTGTGGTCTGCTGAGGCAGAAGGTGCTGGAGCCTGGAGCAATGGGCAGTTGGAAGGAGCAACCCCCTGACTGTCCCAGGTTCCTGAACAGCGCCAGGAAAGGAGACCAGGACCAGTGCGCAGAAGCAGGGGCCTCTGCGTAGGGAGAAGAGAGGCCCAGGAGGAGAGCCAGGCGGAAGGCTGGCGCAGGGAGCCAGTGAAGATAGCTCCCTGCTGAAGGCACCCTCCTTGAGACCAGGAGGGTGAAGGAAAGTGCTCCCAGTGGCTGGGGAGCGCCGCCAGGAGCAAGAGGAGGCAAAAATGGTGCAGATCGGTACCCTGGGGGCTGAGAGATGCCCCCCAGAAGGTAGGCGACCTTTGACCTCCAAGAAGACCGACGACGAAGCGCGTGGGGCTCCGCCGCCAGTCTTGAATGTGCCCCCGGGGTGGGTCAAGTCCCGGGGGCTGCCCCGAACAGAAGCTAAGGCGGGGAGCGCCATCGCGCCCCAGTGAAGGTGGTGAAAAGGGGCCCGGGATCCCAACTCGGGGCTCCGCTGAAGGCGGGGGGTGCTGTTGCGCCCCCGTGAAGATGGAAGTCTGGGAGCGCCATCGTGCTCCCTGTGAAGGTGCCCCTGCGGGGTGCCAGGTGCCCACCCTGGCCCCCGCCGAAAACAAAGCCGGGGAGCACCATCGTGCTCCCCGTAAAATAGGGAGAGGGGCCCGGGATCCCAACTCCGGGCCCCGTGTGAGGAGGAGGCGGGGGAGCGCCGACACGCCCCCCACGAAGGTGAAAGTCGGGGAGCGCCGTCGTGCTCCCCATGAAAAATGGACCAAAGGGGCCCGGGACCCCATCCCCGGGCCCCGAAGAAAGAGAAGTCGGGGAGCGCCGTCACACTCCCAGTGAACTATGGCCCAAGGGGCCCGGGACCCCATCCCTGGGCCCCGAAGAAGAAGAGCAGGAGGCGGGGAGCACCATCGCGCCCCCCGCGAAGAGGTCTCTAGGGGCCCGGGACCCCATCCCCGGGCCCCAAAGCCAAGCCGGGGAGCGCTGTCGCGCTCCCTGTGAAGGTGTGCGCGGGGTGCCAGGAGCCCACCCTGGCCCCCGAGGAAGAGCCGAGGTCAGGGAGCACCGTCGTGCTCCCCGGGAAGGAGTGCCTGGGGGCCCGGGACCCCATCTCCGGGCCCCGTGAAGGAGGAGGCCGGGGGAGTCGACGCATCTGCCCGCCGGAGCGGGCAGACCAGAACTGAATTGCCGGGTTCCCGCGGCAGCACGGGAGGGTGCTGGCCAGGCGGGGAGCCGGCGGGGGCAGTCGGGGGTGGGCTCCCAGGGCTGCCCTCCAACGTGGAGAGCCTGCAGGGGTCCTGGGTGGGACCGGGACCCCGAAAGCAAAAGGAGGAGCCAGGCGGGGAGCCGGGGGGTGGGCTCCACGAGCCGCATACAGTCACCTGGGGGTCCGGGTGGGACCGGGCCCCCCATCGAGGGCAGGAGATGCGGCGAAGCCGCCAGCAGCACGATCGCGCCTCCCTCTGAAGCAGCGGGGGAGCCGCTACTATAATATGCACGGGGCTGCAAGAAGCGCCTCATAATGCTTTGCAGGCCGGTCGGCCTGCAGGAACCAGACTGCTTGTTTTTCTGCCGGTGGTGGCCCCAGGAGAACGGGGTCACCACCAAGTGAGTGCCAAGGTGCAGGGGGAGCTGCTGGAGAAGCGCAGTCTCCCCCAGCACGAAACGGAAAGTCCCCCCACCACGAGGCCTACTATTTAGTATTGGCCACATACTGTGGTTTGATGAGGTCGATGGACACAAATCTTTTCTCCTTTTTTCCAGCAAGGGGCGGCAGAAGTACTGTTCTTGTTCCGTGTATGGCTAGGACATGTACTGGTTGTCTGTAAGAAGGTCCAAATTCCTTCTTGTCTGCAATTTTTTCTCTGACTACATCCCCAACTTTTGGAATACAGACAGGCCTTGCTGGGACCGCCGGTTTTTCCCCAGTGGTGGTTGGCTGCAGGAACACGTTGCTTTGTTTCGATCTTAGTTCATTTAGATCCTGTAAAACAGCCAAACGATCTTTGATATCAAAGGGTTTATTTTCCACCACTGTGTCGCTACATTCTAGATCGGTCACCCACATTCTTGTCCCAAATAGGACCTCATATGGAGAGACCCCCCCTAGAGAACTTCTTGGCAAATTGTTTAATGAGCGTTGGACCCCATAAAGATGTTTGACCCACCCATCACCCGAACCTAATACCCTAGCTGTTATAGACTGCTTTATGTCCCGGTTTTTCCTTTCCACAACAGAATTTCCCTCAGGATGAAACGGAGAGGAGTACCGCAATGCAACGCCCAGACTGGCCATGGCTTCTTTGTAAGCTCGAGAGCTAAACGCAGGGCCCTGGTCAGAATGTAGCGTGCCTATTGCGTATGTGCCGATAAAGACTCGCAAATCTTTTATAACAGTTCGAGCATCAGCCGAGCGCTGAGGCCATATCCATAGGAACCCAGAGCAAGAATCCACTGCGACCATGATATATTTATAGTTACCGTCCCTTTGCAAGGGACCGCAGTGGTCCAGGTAAACACAAGCTAATGGTTTGTCTGAAATTAACAGGGGTGTCTGCGCAGGACGTTTCACTGTGGAGACTTTCATCTGTTGGCATATTTCACATTCCAGAACATAGTTCTTGGTCTGCTTCCTAATGCCAGGCCACCAATATCTTTGTTTTAGTAAAGATACTGTTGCAGAAATACCTGCATGGGCAGAGGCTATCCCTTCATGTGCTGCTAGGATTAGTCCTAATCTGCGTTCCTTGTTTGGAATTACCCTATCCCCCACTCCAGGGATTCGAGCAAAGGAACGTTGTTCGCATCAATTACATAAGAGTACTTGAGTGGAAACTTTTTGGTAACGCTGCACCACTGCCTTTGCTCGTAGCATTGACAGCCAACATTATCTCACTGTCTATTCTCGTTTTTGAACGAGTGATCGCAGCTACGGAAGCCGTCTGAACAGCCCCCTTTGCGGCTTCGTCAGCCAATGAATTCCCTGCAACGTGAATGCCATCAGGTTGATGACTCAGTGTATGGATCACGTGAGCCTTTGGTAGTTTGTTTTTTAACTGAACTACTTGTTCCTAAAGCGATTTATGCTTTATTGTGCCACCTATTGTATCTTTGAACCCATTTTCAAGCCAAGTTTGTATATATTCATTATACGACTGCACACAGTAGAAAGAATCGCACACTATGAGTGTGGGGAATTCTTGATCTGTACTTTCAAGTGCCAGTTTGAATGCTTGTAGTTCAGCTCGCTGAGCTGTGCAATCTCCTAGAGATTGAGTTTTAGTGACCATAGGTCTGAAGTTGCCATCGCGCATGCGACCTTTAACGATTGCGCACGCTGCACTGTAAGCTTGCTTACTCCCTGTTGCGGGTTGTGCGGATCCGTCAGTGTAAATTATGAATTCATACTGATCGAGAGGCAGAATCTCAGTGGGCAGAGGACATTCATGTTCATATTGCAGGAACGCTTGTGTTTTTAAATCAGGATCAAAAACATATTCAACATCTGTTGCAGCAAGAGAATTAACCCATTGTATCCATCTCGGATGTAATGCTTTTGCATTTGGAATGCTCGCTTTAGTTACCGCCTCTAAGGCCGGAACTGGGGTTACGACTATAATGCGTTTCCCTTGGGCTAGAGCTCTTTCTTTTGCTACTGCAGTTTGAACTGCTGTCAGTATTTTTTCTGTTGAAGTGAAGCGCATTTCTGCTTGTGTATACAAATGTGATTTGTATGCAATTGGTACCTTTTCACCCTCGTTAAATGTTAAGTAGGTGAATCCGCATTGACCCGAAATTATTCGGATGACTAAATTGCGTTGACTTACGCGTGTTTGTAAGTGAATTGTTGCTAACATGTTAGCTTGGAGTGAACGCAAGATTTCTGTGTGTTCATGTGTCCAATTTTTGATTGAAAAATCAGGTTTGATTAGTGCGTAGAGAGGTTTAACCCTTTCTGCGTAATTTAGAATGTATGTTCTTCCAAAATTTAGGAAACCCAGGATGGATTGTAAATTTTTCAGCGTTTTTGGAGGTTGGAGCAGCGCACACCTTTCTAAAAGTTGGCTGCCAAGCTCTTGCCTTCACTTGAAAGCTCATATCCTAGAAAAAGGACATTGAGATGGGCAATTCTGGACTTTTGAAGTTGAATTTGTAGCCCTCAGAGGCGAAGCCCAGTATAATGGTGCTCACCCTGTTCAAGTGCCTATCCAGGTCATCGTCTGTCAGATAGATGTCATCGACATATGACAATGCCTCATTATCATAAATTTGTAGTAACTCCGTTACTCTCGCTGAGAATAACCCCAGGCTGTTCTTGAACCCTTGTGAGAGTCGACAAAATTGACGCTGGGTCCCCATTATTGAGAAAGCTGTTAAGTACCTGCTTCCAGGTGCTATGTTTTGACAAAAGAAACCAATTGAGATATCCAATGTGGTTTTATATTTTTTACGCACAATGTTATTCATTAATGCTGTACTATGTGCATTTTGCACTGCAAATGTTTTAGAACAAGTGTTTAAATGTCTGTAATCCAAAATTAGATGATAGGTGTTGTCTGGTTTGGAGACAGGAAACAAAGGATTGTTCATTGAAGAGGTGCATGTTTCAATCACCCCTTGGTATTCAAGTTGATCTAAGGTCTCCCTGACCTGTTTTTTAACTTCTTGCTTTATTGGATACTGCCTCTGTGCAGTAGGTTCATTTTTTAAATGTATTTTATGGTGAGGTGAGTCCTCATCCCATCCTACATGATTTTTGTATAATGCTGGGGCCTGGGTAACTACCCATTTCCTGGCATAAGTATATTTTAAATGAATTGGAATATGGTTGGAGAAGGCAGGCATAATGATGTCCTCACCATGTGGGCACTCCCTGACAAATTGTGGTGGCCAGTCTTTTTCTGCTAGAAGTATGTCATAGCCCCTTGAAAGTTTTTCCCAAAAGAGTGCTTTCACCGGTCTAGGTATGTCTCCCTCCATCCGGAGTGTTATTTCATATAACTTTTTGTGGAGTACTAACCCTGGTGTCTACAGTCTCAACTGTAATGTACTCATTCAAGACCACTATCTCCAGAAGTTCCTTCAGGTTCTGGCGAGCTATTGTGACTTCTGCTGCACTGTCCAGCATTGTCTGAGCCCATTCTCCGTTCTTGAGTTGTGTTCTCAGAATCCTCGGAATGTCTGATCTTCAGACCTGCTACTTTCTTTTTTGAGAATTGAGGTTTAGATTTATTTTTCGGAACGTGTTTGTCGTCTTTCGATTTCACGCGTTCTTCTCTATGTTCTGACCGTCCTCTTCTTTCCGATGTCTGTGACGAGATCTGAAAGGTACGAGAGGAACGTGTATCAGTATCTTGATACCTGTCAGGCTTTTTCAAATTATCCCTACTCCTGAGGTTATACCTCCTTTCAGAGGGCTCCTTTTGAGGAGACCTCCCTCGGGATTGAGAACGTTTCTCGTTTGAATTATGTTTATTAGTTTCCCACTTCTTTTTAGAAGCTGTAGGAGTTTGTTTAATAGAGTCCTTCTCAGGACTTTCAGATAGTTTTGGCTTTAATGGTCTTCCACCCAAACTATCTCTGCCTAATTCTGCATAAGATTGTTCTATTATTCTGGGTAGTTCTGTTTGATGTTCTGTAACATCGAATTCCCTTAATCGTTGGCGGATCGCCACTGCTGCTGCCTCCCTTTAATATTAGATAATATTATTGTTGAGACCTGGTCGAAATTTTTCAGTAATTTCATACCTAAATTCAGAGCAGGTTCTGCCCCGTATTCATTTTGAATTTGTTTCAGGACATCAGGTATTACTGCAATTGATGGAATACCATGTGTTTTAGTATAGATGGCAGCAAAGACTGAGCCCCAAGTGGTGCAGTCTTCCAGTTGTGGTGTGATCCCCATTGGTAAACAGATTGTTAGTATTCTGTGTTTCTCATAAGGGCTTGTATTAGGAAATACTGCTTCTATTTGAGTAATCTTTTGAGCTATCCAGAATGGAATTTACTCACGTTTTGTGGGCATTTTACCCATGACTGCGTATAGAGTCTGTGGTGTAATTTTTAGTGTATTCCCCTGTTGAGGAGTTTGATTTGGAATGGGTAATGGTGGTTGGACTGTGAAAGTCCGCATGACATATTGTACTAATTGTCTGTAAATTTTTATTAACGCTGTAAGTTGAGTAAGTAATTCCTCGTCTGACATTATTTCGATGTCAGGATGAGGAGTGTAGCCGGCTAGAATTGGCCATGTTGCTCCTGGTCTACCTAGTGGACCGAGCCTGGTAATGTTTTTGTGATGTTTTAGGGCGCCTTTAAACCAGAGCTGATGCTCCTGGTATGTTAGTGGAATTTCAATATCCTCGAAAGGAATGTATTCCTCTGGTGGTTCATCTTCTTTGTAGAAGTGAAACAGTCTTGTTACTGAATTTGATTCAGGAAATATTACCCATGAATAGAATACCTCTGTCTGAAAGGATACGTGTGCCTCTATCACGAAAACTGCTCTACCGCCTCTTGGTGGTAGGCCATGTTTTATACGTTTTAGAGTGATGGCTCTTCTTAAGTTTGGATTGATGTCTATAACACCCTCCTCAGGTTCATTTAAACCTGTAAAGTTAAAAACTGTTGCTATGGCTGGGTCAGCCGCAGCTCCACCGGTGTCGGTGGCATTTTCCCTTGGACATTTGTTTTTTGAAAAATGCAGAAAAGTTTCAAGGAAACAAAAAGATAAGGTGCACAATATTTTGGAACACTGTATCCTTCAACGTTGAACAAACCAAACAACTAATATATAGGGTGCTTCCCTATTTAGTTATGGCAGATATTTAACCCTACCCACTCCAGACGTCTTATGGAGTATGTGAGTAGGGGTCTCTGAGAAAAGCACGACTGAATTACTCAGTATCTAGCGTTAAATTACTGCCTTACCAAACGTTGGACGCCATGTAGTGTAGTTCCTATTTCCCTAATAGGCTCTGCGCATTGGAATAATATAACCTATAGGCTTGACATAGGACTGAGGTCGGTATGTCCCTATCGAGTATATTAAACTTAATTACTTGTGCCAGCTAGCTCAGAGGCCACTAGAAACTCCTTGAGAACAAGAAGGGAGTAGTTTCTGGCAACCGAAAAACATGACAACTTTTGTTCCCCTTTAGAAGCGGAACACGTCTCAGAATCGTGGAAACAATAGATAACAGTTTCACTAAGTCAATCGTGCATGCTTAGTTTCTACAGAGTTACACAGAAAGGAAAGACGGGCGTTTCAATAAAAGGGTTTTATTGAACAGTCTTGTTTCTCGTGTAAGAGATATGTGCTGTTATGATCACAAGACAGTATGCAAGATAAATAATGTACAGCGTAAGCAGTAGAAATAAATAATACTGCGCTAGCATTATCTTTTAGCATAAATTCACGTACATAAATAACATGAGCTAAAAATGCGAGTACTCATACGATGCATCTCTAAGCTAGTTTTACCCCAATGTACCTAACCTAGTCTAGGTGTAGGGAAAGGTAGAAGTAGGTGGAGTATTCTCTAGTCTGGTATACTAAGAGTATGTTAAGCCTAGTATGCCAAGAGTCCCTCTAGGTTCTAGTCAGCTCCATACCTTGAGAATGAGAGAGGTGGGAATCTCTTGCCGGATCTGGAACTCTAACACCCCGTGAAGGGAGTCAGAACACTGGAAGCTGGATTCGTCTGCGTGCAGGAATGACAGCGTCTTCCTCAGTGCGTCAGGCCGGGATACGGGCTCCTCTGAAGTCGAGGTCTCCTCTAACTTGCTTGGGCAAGGGAAGGTATATTTATACCTGGTAGGTGTCTTGGAATGTTAGCATTGACGTGAAGTCGGACAGAGGAAGATGTCAGGAATGAACCCTTAAGGTATAACGGTTCATACATAATAGATGAGTTCTTGGAGAAATCAATAGTCCTGTGCTAGGGAAACTCCCGAAGCTTAAGGGTCTGGTTTCTAAGAACTCGTTGTGACGTTAGGGTGGACGGATGTCGGTGACCATGCCTGTATTTGGAGTGCACGGTTAATGCCTAAATAAGGACAGGGATTCTATGCCTAAATAAGGGCAATGCGAATTGTGCCTATATAAGGACATGAATTAGGAAAACCTATATACGGACCCCTAAAGCGGAATACAACACCCCCCCCTAAGTCTCCTTGGGAACTAGAAGAAATAACCCCTCAAGGGCTCAGCCAGCATGATAACTCTTCCTGGGCTGGAACTTTTGTTCTACAGCTGGAAGAGGAGTGAGAAGTGCACCACGGGATGAAGGACTGAGCTGGGGATGTCTGGAGAAGGGCATCCCTTGGAGCTGAAGAGGTGTAATTGCACCAGAAATGCATTTACTAATGTTATTTCTTTTAGAGGGACTGAAGGTCACATGTGTAATGTGAGGTACCTGTGTAAGGTGATGTCATAAGCAAAGTGGGGTTATGTTGCCAGACATTCCTGCTAGGGTGTCTGGCTGTATGTACTTAATCCGGTGATTTCATCTGTGATGCCTTCTAGGGGCTTTAATTGCAATGCATTATAATGATCAACTAAGGTGATGAGTACTGTCATTCTAAAGTGCTGCTTAAACATGTATTCTTGCTGCTGTGTTTAAGTGAAGTACAACCCAGACTGTTAGCCCTGAAGATGTAAGGGTGCATACTGTATGGACAATATGAGATGCTCAGTCAGGGTTATGTGTCACCAGGAAAGGTGTACCTATTTTTAATGCTCGTTGAGATAATGGGGTGGGTCGGCACTGGGATGGTGCCAGTGCGCAGGGCCCTCGCTCCAGGTTATGTTCAACACACTGCATTAGGGGGCAAGATGATGTGCATACATGGGAGTGGTGGTACTAGACCCCACCCCCTTTTGGGAGGGGTGGAAATGTTATGCAATGTCACAAAGTAATTCCAACAGCTTATGTATATTTGTAAATTGTTGCATAGTATTAAGTAGTGTGTGTGTTTAATAAATGTACTATTACTTTTATAAAGCAAAGTACAGACTGGACAATCAATTATTGAGTTTTATTGCTGCGCACCTGTAATGGCGATTACTAGCCCACACCACCTCCCTTGAGTAAGCCTCAGACTGCTCTGCAACGCTACCCTCTGAGAGTCAGGCGCTACAATTGGGTGTTTGGTTCCCAGTGAAGGACAAATGTAGTCATGTTATTTGTGCAGGCCTCACAGATACTGCCTCGTTTTCCAACAGGCAGTTAATGGTATGGCGTAATTCGGGTGTGATGGAGGTGGCAGCTCTATGGAAGATGTGGTGCAGGCAGGGGTCCGAGGGTGCTCAGGAGTGAATGCTCTTCATGGTCTTGAGATTGTCATCCGTGGTGAGTGGGGCCCAGTTGAGCAGGATCTGTTGGGGTGCGGCGGCGTCACGTTTGGTGGTGGCGGGAGTGATGGGTGGGTCTTGGGTGTCGAAGCTGTTGTAGATCTGCTTGATCTTGTGGTGGAGGTAGGTGCCTAGTTTGTTGCAGAGGTCTTAAGAGGGTGGGACTTCAGTGGTCTCGCTGTTGGGTTTGGTGAACAATTGAAATGGCCACTTAATGTGCACACATATACAGTTTTACTGATAAAACTATACTGCACACAATGATAATGCATGGAAATTGGGTCTCAGTGAATATTCATCATTTGTGCATCATCAAGCAAAGTAAGTGTATTGATTTCTTTGATACTATTAAAATCTTTGTTTCCATCACGCTTTAGAATTACCCAAAAAAGTGCTTCATTCTAGCTTTCCTAAATGCTGAATGTGTACAGTTCATTTACAGATATTTACATTCTGTTGTGTGTCACAAAAAATGACATCCTACAGTCTTTCATTTCACACTTGCTGTACCCCATCACGTAATTGACATTACTTTTCTTTCTCTTAGTGCAAAGTGAGAGAAGTTTGTAAACATCAATCCCCATTTTAAAAAAGCAGCAATTTCTCAGAAAACATAGAGGGACATGATCAACCGGTGGGTCGCAAATCCAAGTTTGGGAAACACTACCGTAATAGATTTATCATCAACATTTCATCACGTTCTGCTGCACGTGAAGTCAGAACATCTCACACTGTTTGTTATGCCATTGGGAGCATATAGGGCCAGATGTACGACCCTAAATTGCATGGCCAAACGGGTTAGGGACCCGTTTGCGCATGCAAAAACGAATAGGGCCATGTACAATTCCTATTTAGCAAATCGCGATTTATTTGCAACTCGCTAAATAGGAAATGCGACTCGCTATTAGGAAGGGGCGTTTCATGGGCATCCATTCCTAATAGTGACTCTCTACCCCATGTATGAATGTTTTGCGACCGCAAATGCAGGGGAAAATATTTTTTAGGGCCAGGCAGTGGTCCCAGGAACCACTACCTGCCCTTAAAAAATGAAACAAAAACGTTTCATTTGCTTTTTTTAAATGCAGCCCGTTTTCCTTTAAGGAAAACGGGCTGCATTAAAAAAAAAAACTGCTTTATTTAAAAGCAGTGCCAGACATGGAGGTCTGTTGAGCCCAGCAGGCCACCATCCCTGGGAGGGCCAGCCATTCTCAATGGGGTGGCAAATTGCGAGTGCCTCATGAATATTCATGAGGCATGCAATTTGCGATCCCATTGAGAATCGCAAACATTCTCTCCGACACTGTTGTACATGGCATTTTGTGACTCGCAAATTGAGAGTCGCAATCGAGCGCAATTTGCGAGTTGCAAATTGTCATGGTCGTACATCTGGCCCATAGATTTGAGTGCATGCCATTTGGCTGACATCCACTGCAGCTTGTTTCCAGAGGTTAATGAAAAGTTTGTTGGTGGGTCTTCCCAGAGTTTTTTTTTTTCAAGATGATATTTTAATCTATAGGAACGACCACGGGAAACATTATGATACTCTCAAAATGGTTTTAAACAGGTTACAGAGTGCTTGACTCACTATTAAAAAAGAAAATGTGAAATCAGAGTATCAATCAATCAATCAAATGTCCTTTATTCTGTTTCTGTATAAAACCATCAAAATATTCTAAAACCGTACATAGTGTTGAATATAATCTGATGCAAATTATTCATGCAAAAATCACATAAATAACAAGTCTAGCTTTAAAATCTCATACAATACATAAAAATATATTATAAAATGCATATAAAGAAAACATTAAAACAAGGTAGCAGAAAACAAAATTAAGCACCAAATACCTAACTGTTCTGGGTATATCACCAACGTGCCTAATAGGCACTATACTGTCATTTAGAAAAACTACTGTCAGTTAGTCACAACAGGCTCTAAGCCTCAAAGCTGATTTTAAAAAAATTAAGGACAAAGAAGACAGTATCACCAGACAACAATTGTAAATAAATAAAAGCTGGTCACACCTGCTTAAACTCCAATCTTTTTAAAATGGGGATTATAAACGTTTTCCGCGGAGTAACATAATACTTATAGAACATTAAGAAATGAAGCATGTCCTGTGGAGACTTACTGTCGCAGCCACAGGACTCTAAAATCTGACCTCTACTACATCCACGTGGCTGTGCCAGCAAAAGGTGGAAGAGATCAAAGTGAAACCTGGTTAGTAAGAAACGCTCATAGGTACTGAGAGGCCCTAAAAGATATGACTCAGTCGATTGTACAGTTTTCAGAATAATAAATTTACGGACACTGGGTTTCCTCAGTTCGCACTCTTCCCTGCCCAGTATCCTCTGTTTATAAAAAGTCTCGGGCACCCAGCCCAGGTCTTTCTTAGTCACTGTGTGTGGGCTAGTAAATAAGTCGGCTCTTCCCAGTCTTTCAAAACCTCTCTTTATATAATTAAGCCACAGAATGTGGTGAGCATGATCAAAAGCCCTGCACTCCTTCAAGAACAGTTTACTTAAAGACGGACCTTTGTTTAACCAGGTCTTCATCCATAATGTTAAAGGACAAAGAGCCAACAGATCAGAAAGGTAGGGCATCCCCAGTTCTTCTAAATTCAGAGTAGCATCTGTTGCATGCCTAGGTCACACTATTTCCAGTGAAGGTGTGAGTCCTAAATTAAACCTTGCAAAAAGCATTGTAGAGTCACCATCACCTGTGAATCCAGACAATGTGTGTTCTTTCCTTGAACTGGCTGAAATTTGCTCCAAGTTTGTGGCTAATTTCCCTACTTTGTCAATACCAGTAAGGACATTGTTAAAAAAAAGAACTTTCAATGGAGCAGTTAGTGTGAGTCAGCATTGAAGCTAGTGCGAAAAGTTATTGGTGCACTGCCTACCTTAGGTCATTTTGATGTGTGTAGGAAGACAATTTTATCTACTGAAGCAAGTATGAGTGGTTTGGGTGTGATGCTGTCACAAATTGTGGATGGTGAGGAAAGAGCAATTGCTTTTGCTTCTCATTCATTGAAGGGTGCAGAAGAGCGATAATCAGTCATTGAGCGTGAAGCATTGGCTATTTTTGGGTGATACTCCATTTCAATGTTTTTGTGAAGTTTACTTTTCACTGTGAGGCCTGATCACCGTCCTTTGACACAGATCTTTACATGTAACTCTTCAGAGTTTGACACACCCAGATTAAGAAGATGGAAATAAGGTTTAGCAAAATTTCATTTCTGTTTGGAATATTTTTCTGGGACAAGGAACTATGGGACCAATTTTGATGTTGGTGGACGGACTAATCTCCTTATCTCCTTAGGCCTAGTGGAGGGCTCTGCGTCCGCCAGGCCGAGACTAGTCCATCTGCCAAATTTATAAATGACTGCCAAGCTGGTGGTCATTTATAAAGCATTGGCAGGGAACTGCTATCACAGCCTTTTCTGTCAATGCATTTTCCTGCTTGGTACAGAGCTCGGTCAGTGGGACGGAGCCCTGCACCAAACAGTTTACTATTATTACTTTCAAAAAGAAAATTCCATGGTGAGGGGATCACAGCCATTTTCTCTGCCCCTTAACACCTGGGTTTTCTGGTAATTTTGTCCATCTAAATTAGGTGGGCAGAGTGACAGGTCAGCCTCCAATGGCCCTTACTCCTCAGGGCTTTTGGAGAGGATTAATCACGGCCGAGAAGGAGTAGTCTCCGCCGTGATTAATCCCAAGGCCCACCAACATATACATTTTGCAGACGGATCGCATTTTTGGCAATAAGGATACTCTGTTGGCAATTTAATAGAGTATCCTTAGTCTCCAAGAATTAAATAGGGCCATATGCAATGGACTGTTTGTCCCAATTGCCTATTGAAGGAGAAGAAAATGCTGAAGAACCTTCTCTTGTGAGTTGGGTAATGAAGATGCAATTGGTAATGAAGCGTTGACAAGTGATGGAACTTTGAATGCTCTGAGGGAATTTGTGATAAAAGGATGGTCTGACTTTAAGGGGATTTCTCAAGAATTGAGAGGGTTTTGTAATGTGCTTGAGGAAATTTGCATCAGGAAAGACAAGATATGCAGAGGTGATAGAGTCGTACCACCTGTGACTCTGGGAGATAGATTGATTTATTTGGCCCATGAAGGGTACCGGGAAGAAATGTAAACAAGTTTAGGCTTTGTGGGTGATGCTGGTGGGCAAGGTTGGATCATCAAGTAGAGGAAGTGGTGAAAGATGGTTGGTAATGTGCTTGAATGATTAAAACAAATCTATTCGCATTGCTCCGCTTTCACCAATAGAAATTGCTTCTCAGCCTTGGATGAAATTAGGACGTAACATGGTTTGTCGGTTTGATTAATGACCTCATAATGAATGTTATGTTGAATTATTAGTGGATTACACATCAAAGAGGGTGGTATCCAGTTATGTGTCATTCCAGTGAACATTAGAACAGTTAATGAATTTCTAAAAAATTCTCTTGTGAAGGTATTGCTGATTCGAAAGTAATGGACAATGGGGTAGAGTTCGTGTCACATGAAATGTGATACGTTTTGTCTGGTCTTTTTCATATAAAGACAACATTATATTCTTCACAAGACAATGGTCTTGCGGTGCGGGTAAACAGGATAGTGAAATGTTGTGCTGAAAGGGCGATTGACAATAGGATGTCTCTTAAAGAAGTGTTGCTTGAAACTTGGTGGCACATCATATTACCCCCTAATTGTGTTACTTCTGAATCTCTGTTTTTCTTACTCAAATGCGGGAAACACTCTTCGAAACTTAGCCCTGCATAATTGAATTTGGGTAAGGTGAGGAAGAATGATGTTCCCTCTGAATGTGAGATTTCTGTTAAAAGGGAACTTTATCAACAGAGTTAAAAGTCTCGATATGATACCAAGTATGCATTGAATAAAGAACAGTTGGCGGTTCGAGACACTGTTTTGTTGAAAAAAACTGGTTTTGTTAAGAAAGGTTTGTCTAAGTTCATGGGCCCTTTCAGGGGAGGAGCTTGATCAGTAAGATTTGGGGGGGGGTGAGCTTCATATTTTCCTACAATCACGCTGGCATATCATGTTAAGATACATTATAGGACAAGGAAGGGGAATGAGAGGGGCCTGAGGGGCAGTGGATAGGAAAGGAATGCAGATTGGAAGGAGTACATAGAGAGACAACACAATATTTTAGAAAATAACCAATATTTTTGAGGACTTTGAAAACAGAGAGGGAGAGAGTGTGTGTGCGTTTTTGTCTGTGTGTGTGTAAAATTCCTGGTGAAATCTGCCAGACATCACCATACCCGACTGAAAGCAGCTGTACCCAACTATTTATCGGAAAATACATTTATTAGGGAGTGTAACACCCCAAACACCCCCCTTGAAGCTACACCCCTGAGTCCTTTTCTTATCAGTGAAGTTAAAATGAATGTGGTTGTTCTTGATTCCAGTGATCCATGGAACATGTCAAGAACTGCGAGATTTCTTAGTGTGTCTTCTTACACTGATTCCAACATTGTTGATTCAGGTTTTACTATGGAAATTGAGACTTCCATTCCAACTGATGATAATGCTGGGTTAAACAGACCAAAAAGATTGTTTTAAAATAAGCCACTTTGGCATGAAAATATCCAAATGAAAATGTTTGTTCCAACTGTTATTGTTCATTTGTTCTTTGTATGAGTGCTTCCTTTTTCAGTAACACCTGTAATGTATGCTGGCTTTGTAACTAGTTTTTTAAATTTGTTTTTCTTTCCCAAGCGTTTATTTACCTTCACAGCATTTTTCTTCATACAGCTTAACCTTATTTTATTTTTTGCTATAGTAAAAAGATGTGTCACGGTCCATGTATTGCCATGAGGGCTGCCACTGCAGTGGTAGAATCTTTAAGGTTTCATAGGGTTCTGGGTTGTCAGTGGGGGGAAGTGACAGTTACTGTTAGGACCTTGAACTGCACAGCTGGTGATTGTGTGGTCTGTGCTTAAGAAGATTAAAGCAACTAAAATCCACTTACCTATGTCTGACTTTTCTGTGAAGTGGATCTAATACTTACCAGACGATTTCATTGATTAATTCAGATTTCTAGTTTTTGAGGTGGAACTTGGCTGAGAGCCAAGATGGGCGCATTCACTTAGAGCTCCTTGATTGCCGGTCGATCCAGGACAATGCTTTGTCTGAATGTGCCCCATGCTGCATGATTTAACGGAGGAACAAAGGCATTGGGGAGAATGGGTACAGCTGTCTTTCTCAGACAGTGGAAGTGTATTGTGTTCATTCCTGTGACTGGAGGGTGGAAACCCAGACACCAAAGTGATGGCGGAGTGAGACTGAGACAGAGCTTCCTTTAGAAAATCTATAAGAACCTTTAGTAAGGCATTGCTGAATAGATTTTCCTGAGCACTGCCATTTGGTGGATGGTATGGAAAGGGTTTTACTCAGGAGATTCTTTAGTTAAAGGTGAGGAGGTTTCTAGGTAGCACCTGCCCTTTTGTCAGTCCCTGATTTCTATTTTAGGTAGTCTGATGACAACCAAGTGTAGTCTCTTCACACATCATTGTGCCCATGTTTTTGATATTCCTGTTTGGAGCCATCATCATCCCAACCTGCAGTGAGGGTCATCACCTTGCACAACGGGTGTGTCTGCACCACAGCCACAAACTGTCAAGAGATGAGCATCTAGGGGCTCTGAGGTTTGTGAAAAGAGGGAAGAGAAGCCTGCAAGAAAACAATACCATGCAGGCAAGCCTAAAACTCAACTCAGACAAGACAGAGATCATCATTTTTGTAAACAAGCCCTTCCCTTGGGACGACACCTGGTGGCACTCCGCACTCTATGCCGGAACCACCAAACAGCTCCTCAACTGCCTCCAAACCATCCAGAACTCGGTGGCAAGACTCATCCTTAACCTTCCCAGAAGAGCCAGCATCACCCCTCACCTCAGAGCCCTCCACTGGCTCCCCTTGCAGAAGAGATGCCTCTTCAAGCTCCTCCCTCATGCCTATAAAGCCCTCCACAAAAACAGCCCCATCCACATCAACAACTACCTGACCTTCTACCAACCGACCAGAGAGCTCCGCTCCACCACCCTCGCCTTAGCCCACGTCCCACACATCTGTCAGAGCCGATGGGGTGGCTGTGCCTTCTCCTACTTCACTGCCAAGTTCTGGAACGAGCTCCCCTCCACCTGCACAAGTCCCCCTCTCTGAGGGAGTTCAGGATCAGCTGAAGCCCTGGCTTTTCGACCGCCACCTCTCTCCGACTGAGGACCGGTCAAACCACACAGTGCACGGAGATCCCCCGGGGTGACATGCCGCGCTATATAAGCCTCGGTGATTGATTGATTTATTGACACAAGGGTGTGAGTTTGGAGGAGGTGGAACATGCGCCTGTGGAGAATGGGGCTGAGAAGCAGAGACCGGCAGGATCACTTGAAACAAAGAACTGATCCGGGATCCTTTCATAGGCCACAGGTTAGGACAGGTACTACCAGGTGACTTTAAGTAGCAGCAGCAGGACTTGGTTGAGACAGCGTGTCCCGGAGGTGGACCACTGGCACAGCGATGTAGCGGAATGGTAGTTAGCACTAGCAGAAGAAATATACATAAAGTTTAACAGGAAAGATGATAAAGTGGAGGACAATATCCTAGTGTGGTGGGAACTGGGTGATAAGCTCTTGACCCCAGGCTCTGACCTGACCAGTGAAGATAACGATGGCTCTGTATAGTGGTCCGCCTCAGGATGGGATCCCTGGAAGGGGCACGGGCGAATGTCTGTTGTCTGTGGTGTGCACCTGTGGCTTTTCCCTTGGACATTGTCTGAACCTGATTATTGCCAGTTGGGACGCAGCTCTCCTGTCCGCTTACTGCATACTGTGCCTGTTGTTAATACTGCTGCACCGTTATTTCATGTACAATTAAAAAATAAAGGTTCTAAAAGTAGCAGCAGCAGGAATTAATCTGTGTCTTGAACTTGCTGTGTTGTAAGGTAGCTGTTCCACTCAGTTCATACACTGTTAGCATTCCTGTGCTACTGTTTTTCATTCCCTCTCTGAGTTTGATCTCTTTGTGCCTGATGTCCCAATGTCAGCCAGCATTCTCAGCTTGCAATTGACATTGTGGACTCCTGTACTCCCTTACTCAGAGAGGGTGTCTTGGTACTGTCCCGGTATGTCAATGGCTATTAATTGGAGCATGGGGTAAGTCGAATACACTTGAGTGTATTGTGTCCAGATTTATTTAAAATTGCCTACTGACTTATCTTCTGTTCCCTTAAGATTGCACTTTTCTGCTATGAGCTGCATACCAATATCTCTCAAGACCTATCAGCCAAAATCCAGTGTACGAGTTTCTGCAGAAGAGTTGTTTTTTTGTGTGTAATACCTCCCTTACCTCCTTTTCTCTTGTTGAGGTCTTGATTGAGACTCTCTAGTTCTATGTTCCCTGAGCTGCCCTCTCAGTGACAAGATTGGTGGATTATTGGTGGATTATAATCAGAAGCCTGCCTCATCATTGTTGCATCTGGTCTGGTCTCAACTTAAATAACCATTGGAAAGGGATCCACCTGAGACCAGTTCCAGAACATTAGACAGTGGATCCATTTAGCTTGTCTGTAAAATTAATAAAAAAGTGGGATCCAAATAATCTCAGTTTGCTTCTGGTTCATGTTTTTCTAGACCAAGCAAGGAAGAGCTTTGCAGAGTCCTCAAAGAGTTGGTGGGAGACCAGGGCTGGTGTCTTCATGACAGCCAGCCTCCCAGAGATGAGGAGCCATCATCTGAAATATGCACAGATTGCTGGAGAAGCTATGGGTCTGATGGCTAGTCCCTAGAAGCCTGCCTCCCCATTCAGAGAGGGATGGAGAGTGCCTGGCTCTGCAGGAGAAGACTGTCTAGGAGGACAAGCCCAATTGTGTTCCTGGTCTGTGGAGCACACAGAAGAAGTCAAATGCTAAGTTGGAGCCAGTACTATCCTGAGTTGTGAGGGGCCATACAGTTGCACATGGTTCATTGTGGCAAACTGCAGAAAGAGACTTACCGTTCCATAACAGCGTGCATTCTGCCACCCCTGCAGCGTGCTCAAAGGACTGGTGGTGCCACTGCTGTGGTGTTTAACCCAGAGGAACTGTCATCACCACTAAAACAGAAGTCCTGACCCAGCCCAGAGGCAGCAACTACTGAAGCAGAGCACCTGTCGGTCCAGGTTGTCACACATTGACCTGAAACAGGATCACAACCACCACCATGGTCGAGTAAAACCGAAGAAGACACCACTGATGTTATGAGCCCAACAAGCTACCATCCAGTTCCACCCCAGCAAATTCTGTGCTGAGCAGCTAACACAGGGCCAGCCTTAAAAAAAACTGAGCGTTTATGTTGCAAAGGTACAGAGATAATTCTACCGCAGGAAGGTACCTTTGTCAGTGAGAATTCTTTGGGCTTAAGAATTATTTGAAATGACTTAGAAGTTGCTGATGTTCTGACTGCTTAGTGAACTTACATCTCTGCTTAACCTTGCCTAAGACTGAATTAACAGGATGTGACCATATATGGTGGGGGACACTGTAGGGTTGAAAGATGGGGGTCCTAGAAGGTTTAGTATTTAACTAAGAGCCAGTGAGTGAGATCCCTGTAATTATACACCCAACTAATTGTGTTATATTCCATTCTGCTGTGACATTAAAGTACATTCTTTTTCCTAAAAGTTAAGAACTGTGCTGGGCAGTGAATTATTCTGTCTGCTGTTGGAAATCAGGCTCTCTGCCACCTCCTTCCCCCACACTACCTCTCTTAAAAGACTTTGGCTGCTCACCCTCACTACCCTGAGAGTCAAGTGTGGAAAGTGTGTACTTGGCCAAGTTTGCAGAGCCATAGTAGGACAGACCCTAAGACAGACACCATTGGCAAATCACCCCAAACACCACAGTTGTGGCCCAGTAACCCCTGTCTGCCTCATTGTCCCATTTAATGGGGTCTGACATCGAGTCTCACCGATTTGATTTCAGATATCAGCTCAATATATTGGTATTGATTGACCTTACCTTGGAGCTAGTGTTTGTGAATTCCTTCATTATGCTTTCAATTGTGATTATTTGTGCCTGTTTACCTGAGCTTTTTGGTGCTTTGGAACCTCGAACCCGTACAGAATTTATCTGGAGGACCTCGAGGAGAATATGTTCATGAAAGGAAGGTCTGTCTAAGACCAAGAATACACAGAAATTGGTTCTGGCATTTCTAATGTGGATGTCAGCCTCACCTGTACGTGGAGCACAGGTAGCACATCCCTGTCGAACAAGTTACTTACCTTCGGTAACGATATATCTGTAAGAGACGTATATTAGTTATGGATTCCTTACCTTAGAATTACCCCCAGGCATCAGACTGGATCCGGAGAATTTTTTCTTCAGCAGTACCCCTGCGCGTCGGTAGGTGGCGTCGGTCGACACCGAGTCCGTCATTGGTGTCGTGATCGCCGGAATGATGTCGCGGTATCTATTTAGACGCCACCCCTGCGCGCTGACATCAGTTCTTTACAGGACATTCCACGCCAGAAGCGCAGAGCCATGCAAGACACTGACCACAGGTGCACAAAACTAGGGCCCTAAAAGGTAGTCCCTTACTCTAGAAGTCAGTTCGCAGAACGGGGAGGATGGGTTGGGCGGTAAGGAATCCATAACTAATATATGTCTCTTACAGATATATCATTACCGAAGGTAAGTTACTTGTTCATCTGAAAGAGACTATATTAGTTATGGATTCCTTACCTTAGAATAGACACCCCAGCAATACCAGCCCCGGAGGTGGGTCTGCGAACCAAGTTCACACTAGAAAGTCCTGAAGAACGGAGCGGCCAAAGAAGCCGTCTGTCCAGGCAGTAATGTTTAGTGAACGTGTGCAATGAAGCCCACTTGGCTGCCTTGCAGATGTCATGAAGGGGGTCTCCATGTCCCAAAGCAGTAGTGGCTGCCGTCGCCCTGGTTGAATGGTCGTGCAGCCCTACTGGAGGTTCCTTTTTCGCCAAGGAATAACAAATTTTAATGCAAAGAATGACCCATCAAGAGATGGTTCGTTTTTGCATGGCCCGACCTTTCTTGGCGCCCACATAGCCAACAAAGAGCTGATCATCCACCCGGAATTGTTTTGTGCGATCCAGATAAAATGATAGCGCACGTTTTCGATCCTGACGGTGGAGCCTCTCCTCTTTAGAAGGATGCGGGGGGGAGAAGGTGGGCAAAGTGATGGTCTGTCCTATGTGGAAAGAGGTAACCACTTTGGGAAGAAAAGAAGGTCTAGTCCGGAGGACAACCTTGTCCGGATGGACAGCAAGAAAAGGAGGTTTTGAAGAAAGAGCCTGAAGCTCACTCACCCTGCGAACAGAGGTGACAGCAACCAAAAAAGCAGTTTTTAGGGTCAAGAGTCTGAGAGGATAATTATGTAGCGGCTCGAAAGGAGCGCACATAAGGTAAGTCAGAGCAAGGTTCAAGTGCCACTGGGGCATTACGAAAGGAATATGGGGAAACAGGTGAATAATGCCCTTAAGGAAGCGATTTACAATAGGGGACTTGAAAAGAGAAGGTTGATCAGGAAGGCGAAGAAAGACCGAAATGGCCGAAAGATAGCCCTTGAGAGTGCCCAGAGCAGAGCCCTGCTGGGCCAAAGAAAGCAGGAAGAGGAGAACCTCAGAAGGGGGTGCAGAAAGGGGATCCACAGCCTTTGCTGCGCACCATGCCACAAATTTGTTCCATCTACAAGCGTATAATGTTTTAGTAGAGGGACGCCTGGCTGCCAAGATAGCATTACAGACTTCAGGAGGAAGGTCGAAGGCTGTCAACTGTCGCCGCTCAATCTCCATGCAAGGAGGTGGAGGCTGGACAGGTTCGGGTGGAGGACCGTCCCCTGCTGCTGCGACAGAAGATCCTCCCAAAGGGGCAGTCTGATCGGAGGATCAATGGCCATGTTGAAGAGCTCGAGATACCAGACTCTTCGTGCCCAGTCCGGAGCCACAAGAATGACTTGGGCCCGGTCGCGCTTGATGTTCTTCAGCACTCTGGGCAGAAGTGGTATAGGCAGAAAGCCGTATAAAAGACCGCAACTCCACTCGCGACGAAAAGGGTCGCCTAGCGAGTGCCGCCTTGGAAATAACAACATGCAGAACTGCTGACATTGCTGGTTCTCTTCGGTGGCGAATAGATCTAACCAAGGCTCTCCCCACTGCTGAAAGAGACCTTGCACCACCTCCGAGTGAAGACGCCATTCGTGATCCATCAAGCACCGGCAGCTGAGTTCGTCTGCCCTGGCGTTCAGGGAACCTGCCAGGTGTTGAACCACCAAGGACATGCCCTGATGTTCCAGCCACTTCCAGAGATGAAGGGCCTCCTGACAGAGGGTCCACGACTCCACTCCGCCCTGTTTGTTGCAATGCCACATGGCGGAAGTGTTGTCTGTGATCACCTGCACTACTCTTCCTTTGACAGAAGGAAGGAATGCCTTCAGTGCTAGACGAATCGCCCGAAGCTCCAGAAGGTTGATGTGGAGCCCGGACTCCGCCGGAGACCAGAGGCCTCTGATCTCCGCCTCTCCCATGTGGCTGCCCCATCCTAGAAGTGACGCATCCGTCACTACTGTGTACTCTGGTTGGGGAAGGGAGAGGGATCTGCCGTTGACCCAATCCTGGTTCGTGAGCCACCACTGCAACTGGTGTGCAGTCCCCGCCGAGATCTGGACGACATCGGACAGATTCCCCTGATGCTGCGCTCACTGGGACTTCAGGTCCCATTGCAGAGCCTGCATATGCCACCTGGCATGATCCACCAGCAGGATGCAGGTAGCCATGAGGCTCAGCAGTCTCAGGGTCATTCTCACCGAAATCCGGGATAGAGGCTGGAACATCGGTATCATAGCCCGAATATCCCGGACTCGCTGATCGGGAGGATAGGCGTGAAAGTCTGCTGTGTTCAGAACCGCTCTGATGAAAAGGAGCTTCTGAGAAGGGTTCAGGTGCGACTTTGGCACGTTGACTGTGAACCCCAGCGAATGCAGGAGGTCCGCCGTAGTCTGGAGGTGGGCGACGACAGCCTGGGGTGAGCTCGCCTTCAACAACCAGTCGTCGAGATAGGGGAAGACTGGAAACCCTGATCTGCGCAGATGAGCTGCGACCACCGCCATCACTTTTGTGAACACCCAAGGGGCGCTGGTAAGGCCAAAGGGGAGCACGGTAAACTAAAAATGCTCGTGGCCTACCGTGAACCGTAGGTAACGCCTGTGGGCCGGCAGGACGGGGATGTGAAAATAAGCGTCCTGCAAGTCCAACGCTACCATCCAGTCTCCAGGGTCGAGGGCAGACAGGACCTGAGCCCATATCAACATTTTGAACTTCTCCTTTCGGAGGAAGCGGTTGACGTCCCTGAGGTCCAAAATAGGATGCAGGTCTTTGTCCTTCTTTGGCACAGAAAGTAGTGGGAGTAGCAGTCACGACCTACTTCTGGCACAGGGTCTCGCTCGATGGCTCCCTTGGCCAAGAGAGCCGCAACTTCCTGACGGAGAAGGGCCAAGTGATCCTCCGACATGCGATGGAGTGTAGGTGGCATGGAGGAAGGGGTAGTCTCGAAGGGGAGGGAGTAGCCCCTTTGGACTATCTGCAAAACCCACCTGTCCGACGTGATGTTGTGCCAGTGGGGGAGGTGATAGCAGATCCTTCCGCCCACTGGCAACTGGTGGCCCTGAAAGGTCGGACTAGGAGGGTTTGGAGGCTGCTGCAGAGGGGGCTCTGGTGGACTGGCCAGTCTGCTGGCCCCCAGGCCCACGGCGGTGGGTCCCACGTCCCCAGCCCCACAGATGCTGGGCAGCCTGCGCAGGCCTGTGGCTCTGGGCGGAATGTGGTGGAGCACCCCTTCCATAGCCACGAAAGGGGCGAAAAGCAGACTGCGCGGGGCGAGAGGTGGTAGTGAGGCCCAAGGATCTGGCCGTAGCCCTAGAGTCCTTGAAGCGCTCGGGCGCATTGTCTGCCTTGTCACCAAACAAGCAACGGCCATCAAAGGGTTTGTCCAAAAGAGTTGATTGGACATCACCCGAGAAGCCAGTGGACCTCAGCCAGGCGTAGCGTCTCAGGGCTACCGATGTTGAAATCGACCTACCTAGCGAGTCGGCGGTGTCCAGCCCACAGCGAATGGCTAACTTTGCTGCATTCCTCCCTTCTGCGACCGCACCGGAGAGTATGGCCCGGGCCTCCTCCGGGCACTGTGGCAGCACCTGCACAACTGTGTCCCACACATAGTGGATGTAACGGCCCAAGAGACATGCAGTGTTCACCGACCGCAGTCCTAAGCTGGTGGAAGAAAACATCTTCTTTCCAAGATTATCCAGCTTCTTGGATTCCCTATCTGGAGGAGCAGAAGGGAACGCGCCTTTGGACGTTGAGGCTTGGACCACCAAGCTCTCAGGGGTAGGATGTTGAGAGAGGAAAATAGGGGGGGCCGGGTGGTGGCGTCGGGCAATCATCCTATCCACAGGAGCCCTTGTGCTCGGCTTGGACCAAGTGCCCAGAAGGATGTCTGTGAGGGCCTCATTGAACGGCAGCAGGGGCTTTGAAGAGGCTGCTGCTGGTTGAATAACCTCAGTCAGGAGGTTGTCCTGACTGCCACCGTAGGTAGCTCAAGGCCCAAGGCCTCAGCCACCCTACGCAACACCACAGCGTAGGAGGCTCCCTCCTCCGTAGCCACCGTAGGGGGAGAAAGCCTACCAAGGTCTGGAGATGCATCCAGACCACTAGCCTCACCCAGTTCCTCTCTCCAGTCCAGCTCTTCAAGCTGGTCAGCCAGAGGGTCAATAGACCCCTCCCAGTCCTCCTCACCCTCTTCTGGCTGCCACTCAGGGCGATAAGGAACGCCAGGATAGAACAGAAGTACAAAAGTACCGGTCGGCGCCGTGTCCATGTCGAGGGGGAGGCCGGGGTCGACGCCGGCTGGGGACACAACCGGCGTTGGAGGGGGAGGCGGTGTCGTCAGTGGAATCGGTGCCGGAGGAGGTGTCGTAAGGTCGACCGGCGCTGATCCGGATCCAGGCCTGGATCCCTGGGGGCCCTGCGGCGCCGGGACAGGAGCCGCCGGCATCGAATGCCTAGAACCCCCACCCAAGTCCGCGGGGCCCGAAGGCGCGCCAGCAGGGTCGGGCTGCCCAAAGATGGAGTGGAGGGCTTTGTAAAAAGTACGAAGTTCGGCAGGGGTCGCTCCAGCTCCCGGGAAGGGAGGGAAGCTCGGAGCCGACCCAACAGGCTCCACGGGCGGAGCCGACGGACGACGACCTTCCGCATCCCGCGTTTTGTCAGCCGACAGATGGGGAGAAGGTGAAGAGCAACGTGCTTCTTCGCCTTCTTCTTGTGCTTCGACTTACCCGAAGACGAAGACTTCGAAGAGGAGTGATGGTGGTGACTCCTCGACCGGTCCCGCGACCTCCCTCTCGACCTGGAACTCGAGCGGCATGGAGCTGACTGCCGGGCCTCGAGAAGCTTTTGGGACCACTCCCACAAAGACTTTGGGTTCATGGCCCGACAGTCGGAGCACGACTTGGGGTTGTGGTCGCGCTCCAGGCACCAGAGGCACACGAGATGTGGGTCCGTGACCGACATCAACTTGTGACAGGAGTCACAAGGTTTGAAGCCGGCCCATCGATGTGACATCCCTTTCACCAGGAGTCAAACGACTCGGAAAAAAAAAGTCGACAAAAAGTCGAAAAAACTCTAGTCAAAAAAGACTAAGGGTACCGCTCTCTCCGGATCTGCGCTCGCTGGCGCAGAAAAAGAAAGAACTGACATCAGTGCGCAGGGGCGGCGTCTAAGTAGATACCGCAACGTCATTCCGGCGATCATGGCGCCAACGATGAACGCGGAGTCAACCAACGCCACCTACCGACGCGCAGGGGTAGTGCTGAAGAAAAAATTCTCCAGATCCAGTCTGACACCTGGGGGTAATTCTAAGGTAAGGATTCCATAACTAATAGTCTCTTTCAGATACATACTGCAATGTTAGTAGTGCAGGACCTATTAACAGACACATGATGAGTATGCCTCCTTAAAATGTTAGGAGAAAAGATTCAAATAATGAAGTTCCCTCAGTTGAGCTGATTAGGAAATAAACCTTTCTCTTCAGAGATCAGGTCAGGGGTAGAACCCCTTTAAGAGGCCCATGGGGCACGCAGGGACTACTGGGCTCAACCGTGGTGGTTGAGGCCTTTTACGGCTGATGTCCCAGGGCCTGACCTACTATTTATCCTGAGCAACTGGGTCAAGTACCCCTTCTGCACTTGACTCTCAGTGGTAACTGTGGACAAGCAGTGAAAGCCTCCCTCGGAGGGGGAGTGTAGATACAGACAAGTAAACACAACTCAAAGTGCACACGGTACAAACAATAAATCAATGCCCAGTCAAATATTTGCTTTAGTAAAAAAAAAGTATTTTATTTCTGACTATGCCACATGCAAAGGAATAACGACATTCATGAGCGAAAACACAATCTCCTTGGGGTTTGGGCACTAGTCATTATCAGGCAAATCCTTGTTCCACCGTCTTCATCAAAACGTGGTTGGGGTTATTCCCCATTCACTGGTGGCCACCTCCAGGGTATGTTTACTAGTAGGCCGTACTCAAGAGTTCTGCTTTGAATTTTTAGGGTTTAGTCAAAAGTGTCTATGGTGCCGCAGCACTGTTAGCAGCGAGTCCCTCGCGACCTCAAATGCCCAGTTCCAGTCTTACCCACACTGGCAGTACGAAAGCTTTCAGCGGTGCAACAAGTGTCCTCTCAGTGGGTGCTCTCGAGTACTGATCCTGTACGGCGAAGTCAGGCTGCTCTCAGAACACGCTGCAGCACCCGACAAGCACAGACTCTCTCCTTTGAGCAGTGCAGCAGGTTTGTTCCAGCGATCAGAGCTGTCCCTGCTCGGCTAGCATGAGGAAAGTCACTTTACCTCTAACGTGGGAGAGGGTTTGATCCTCCGGCTCCAAGCTGGAGCTCCAGTAAGGATGTGACATCAGAGGGTTTAATCCTCCGGCTCCAAGCTGGAGCTCCAGTAAGGATGTGACATCATAGGCGGCATCCTTGCTGTCCTCTGGGAATCCAACAGTTGCAGATCACAGTGTGTGGGCATTACCTGCCAGACACAGAAGTAATCCTCCTGTCCAGGCAATGAACCGAATTCTTGGCAACAGTAGTGCAGACAGTCCCTCCTGGCATGCAGGGTTGCCAAGTTACTCAAAGTGTGGGCGCAGACAAACAACTGACCCGCTACCTCGAGGAGAACAACATCCTGGACCCTTCCCAGTCCGGCTTCCGCAGCAACCACAGCACCGAAACCGCCCTCATCGCCGCCACCGATGACATCAGGACCCTGCTAGACAACGGAGAAACAGCAGCCCTCATCCTCCTGGACCTATCAGCCGCCTTCGACACGGTCTGCCACCACACACTACGAACATGCCTTCACGACGCCGGGATCCAAGAGAAGGCCCTGGACTGGACCACATCCTTCCTTTCCGGCAGAACACAAAGCGTCCGCCTCGCCCCCTTCCGATCCAAGGCCACCAAGATCATCTGCGGCGTACCCCAAGGCTCCTCCCTCAGCCCAACGCTGTTCAACATCTACATGGCACCCCTCGCCCACGTCGCCCGACAGCACAACCTCAACATCATCTCCTACGCCGACGACACCCAGCTGATCCTCTCCCTCACCAAAGACCCTCACACCGCCAAAGCCCACCTCCACGAAGGAATGAAGGCCGTCGCCGAATGGATGAGGACCAGCCGCCTGAAGCTGAACTCGGACAAGACGGAGGTCCTCATCCTTGGTTCCAACCCTTCAGCCTGGGACGACTCCTGGTGGCCAACATCACTGGGAACAGCCCCGCCACCCACCGACCACGTACGCAACCTAGGGGTCATCCTCGACCCCACCCTCTCCATGACTAAGCAGGTCAACGCCGTTTCCTCATCCTGCTTCAACATCCTCCGAATGCTCCGCAGGATCTTCAAGTGGATCCCCACCGAAACAAGAAAAACAGTCACCCAGGCCCTCGTCACCAGCAGGCTGGACTACGGAAACGCCCTCTACGCAGGAACGACGGCTAAGCTCCTGAGACGGCTGCAACGCATCCAGAACGCCTCTGCACGTCTTATCCTCGACATCCCCCGACGCAGCCACATCACACCCCACCTGAGAGACCTGCACTGGCTCCCTATCAACAAGAGGATAACCTTCAAGCTCCTCACCCACGCACACAAAGCACTCCACAACTCCGGACCAGCCTACCTCAACAGACGACTCAGCTTCTACACCCCCACCCGCCAGCTCCGCTCGACCAGCCTCGCCCTCGCCACAGTCCCCCGCATCCGGAAAACGACCGCCGGCGGCAGATCCTTCTCCCACCTCGCCGCCAAGACCTGGAACACCCTCCCCACCAACCTCCGACAGACCCAAGACCTACTGGCCTTCAGAAGACTCCTCAAGACCTGGCTCTTCGATCAGTAGCAGCACCACCCCCCTCTTCCCCCAGCGCCTTGAGACCCTCGCGGGTATGTAGTGCGCTTTATAAGTGACATGATTGATTGATTGATTGAGACTCTTCCAGTGTGATCACCCTCACTACAGCGACCCCACCTGGCATACGGTCTCACCGATATTGGTGGACACAAGTCTCACACTCCTGGACCAAGTTAGTTCAACGGTGGCCTCCTCTGGCATACAGGGTCACCATGGTGAGGCGGCGCAGGCCTGCCACTCCCTGCACGGCGTTCCTTGCATGGTTCAGATCACAGCAGTGCTCGCCTGGCATAAGGGGGTCGCTGGATTGTTCCTGCACACGGGCAACGACCCGTTTGGTGCTCAGCCGTCCTCCTTACACCTCACTCAGGGAGTACTCTCAGTAGGGCTCCCCATTGGACCTCACTTCCTTCAATTCTCTCCTCTTCCTCACAGGGCACAATGGTCTCAGCAAGCAGGCAGACTCTGGTGCTCTCAACTCCAGGGCAGGTGATCTTGGTGTTCCTGAGTGATATCCTCTCACCTAGCAGGGAGACTAGCAGGCCTTGGCCCTCAGTCCTGGTCACAGGCATAAGTCTTGCAGAGCTTCCCCTCCTCACACAGCCCGTCTGGCTGCTTGGCACATGACAACATTTGGGGTCTCAACCTCACCTTCTTATAGCCCATTTCCAGACACCAAAATATGATTTAGGATCTGAGTCTTTGAGGTTTTATGTTGGGGTTCTGCTTCTTTTGAAGTGTCCACTTCTCTGTTTTCTTCTTTCCTCTTGAAAGAATGTCTTCACCAGACAGACCTGGGCTTGTAATGTACCATTGCAGGCACACCTTCACTCAGTGTACATTCACAGCACACTTACTCTCCAGTACTGTTACCTCGATGCATTGGGCCACGACAGACACACATGCATTCAGCACACACATTCAGTCTGCGCACTATAGCACTGTAACTTTTCTGTGTTGTTCCAGGTTGTGCTATTTACAAACACACACACTGCAAGCATACAAACACTCACCATGTGTGCGCTGCATAACACTTCACCCTTCATGTATTGTACTTCACGCAAGCACAGATAGACACAGCACTTGCTTTCATTGAGCACGCACTGCACAGCACTACATCTCTCATGTATTGTCTTCCTTGCAGGCATATATACAAATAGTACGTGCACTAACCACACAGATACTGCACAGTACTGCTCTAGCCCTGTACTGTACTCTTCCTAGGCACACCCGCATCCAGCGCAGAGTCACTCCTCCTCCACTGTGCAGCACTCCACATCTATCTTATGCAGGCCAAGGGTTTGTTAAGCACACAGCAGCGGAACTTTTAAAAAGGTGAGTCAGCCTGTAGGGCTCACTTCATTGACTCAGGTAAAAAAGGAGCTGTTCACTACTACTGATCACTACACGGTATGCTGCTATCACTACCCTTGTGCTGCTTAACTCCGGGTGAAGGCAGTAGTCTTCCACCACTATGAGGGTAGCACTTTAGGCTCCCCTCCCGGTCCAACCAGGCAGCAATCTGTGAGACAGGCTAATGTTATGGCACACACCGTGTTCACTTATGACAAAAATCAGTATTAGGGATCTAGACAACAGTACAGTTGGGTACTCAGGGCAGGGGTACACGTCTTTAACCATGCAGATGACCATTCAGTCCCAACAGCAAGTTATTATGTTATGATTGCACAACATTGTTTGTTTAATCCTATTGCCAAATTATTGTAGGACAAAGTTGCACCAATGAGCGAAAGAAGACTATTGTTCACTGGTTTAACCCATATCATAAAATAATATCTGTATCTTTCTGCTTTCGTTATCTTGCAAGGCCCGCGTGTCCTATTCCATGAAGGAAGGCTTGATGTATCATTGTTTATCACTGACCTTACGTTGGGGTCTGGTCTGTACGTGGCCCCTGTAGTCTACTTCACCCTATGAATTCTTTAAGTGGTCACTGGGGTCCTTGCCTTGACTGGTGTGCAGGCTCTGCCCATTTGTGAAGGTCAGTGCAATGTCGTGAGATGACTGTATCATGATGGCGATGGGAGGCGTTTAGTCAACCGGCCTTACTGAATGTCACCAATACACATGCAGTGGCCTTTAAGCCCAGTTCTCAATCAGCATTGAGCTGAAGTGTTTGCATTTCCACTCTTCCTCAGACCTGGCTCAGGTTTCAGTAGTCTCCAGTGTCCTGTTCCAAGGCCTGCAATGCCATGTGTGTTTGCAGCAGGGGTTGGGTGTTTTGCTCGCTGTTCTCTTCTCCTTCATGAGTAGCCTTTCTTGATGCCTTTTAGGCACATTGACTCTTTCCCAAATGCTCCTTGGGCCTGTTACAAAGGCCAGGAGGGCCACATGTTGTTGCTGTCAGGCGGTGGGGGAGCGATGCTTTTTCCATTATTATGGCCGTTGGAGTGCTGCAGGCATCCAAAATGCATGCCTCTAGCCCCAGCAAACATACTTATATTGCACACAGAGTTTCGCTGTCATGCATGTGCAAGACATACACAATGTACACATGCACACAGGATGGCAGTGCAAGGGTCTGAGAGTTGCATTGAAGCAGAGCTTTACACAAGTGGAGCAGGGGTGTAGCTTCCGGGGGGGGGGGGGGGGTTTGGGGTGTTACAACCCCCTAATGTAGGTATTTTGTTATAAAAAGTTGGGTACAGGTGCTTTCAGTCGGGTATGGTTGAGGTGTCTGTCGGATTTCACAAGTAATTTTTTTGGGGTTATTTGACAAAATAATGTGTTTTCTCTCACTTAGTACCCCTGCCAATCTGCATTCCTGTACCTTTCCACTGCCCCTTAAGCTCCTCTCGGGAGCCCTGCTTTTCTTATTTTTTCATTATATGCCACTATGATGTTATATTATATGCCACCTGCTTGTCTTAATGTATTTTAACATTATATGCCACCATGATGGTTGGAAAATCTGAAGCTCACACTCTCCCAATCTTACTGACCAAGCTACGCCCCTAGAATGGAGCAGGAAGTCTGTACACCTTACTAACACAGCCAAAAAGTCTGTTCTGGATTAATAATTTACACAAATCAGTATGCTTCCACCAATGATTCATGTCACCAACCCAAGACATGGACAGTAGTAATATGTTGACAAAAGAGGGCATGTTTCTTGCACCCCTTCATATCACTGTGGAGGATCTGGACCTTGGCGTTACCAAGGACAGCCCTAGATTTCAGGACTTAAATTAGATTACCATGCTAGGTAGACCATCAAAGTCGGAGTACCTGTTTCACATGCAGTCAGGTCACCCATGGCAGAGGAACCCATACATACACCATACAGGGGACATTCCTGTCCAACAAATGAGATAATCTTTTTTCATACCAGTCTCACATAATCAGAAAAGCACCTAGAAGACATGGAGGAACACTTCAAAACCTCCCCAGACTGGAGTCAGAAAATATGGCAGAGCTGCAGGAATCTCGCAGATCTGAAAGTTTGGTCAAAGTGTGAAAATATGTGCTGCTATGGCATCTCAGAGGAACTAGTAAAGATTACATGAGGGACGCGCGCTGAGTTGAAAGCCTCGCTGCTGACTGTTAAGACAGCTGTTGCTGATGGTAATGCGCCGGACATGTTTTTAAGGCTTTTAATGAAATCTTATTTCAATGTAATTCATGCACTTTACTAGATTTCTGTTCTGCTACTGACCTGCATATCGGCACATCTCCTGTTCCTCTCTCCTCTCCCCGGTCCACCACGAGACTAGCTCGATTGTTGTGGAGGGAGTAGGACTTGTTTTTCACACTTCCGGTTTTGAGGGAGGTTGGCGTTTCAGCGGCCCCAACCATTCCCTACATAACCGGATACTCCAGACAACGCCCAGCGGACGCGCGCTGGGTTGAAAGCCTCGCTGCTGACTGTTAAGACAGCTGTTGCTGATGGTAATGCGCCGGACATGTTTTTAAGGCTTTTAATGAAATCTTATTTCAATGTAATTCATGCACTTTACTAGATTTCTGTTCTGCTACTGACCTGCATATCGGCACATCTCCTGTTCCTCTCTTCTCTCCCCGGTCCACCACGAGACTAGCTCGATTGTTGTGGAGGGAGTAGGACTTGTTTTTCACACTTCTGGTTTTGAGGGAGGTTGGCGTTTCAGCGGCCCCAACCATTCCCTACATAACCGGATGCTCCTGACAACGCGCAGCGGACGCGCGCAGCGGGCGCGCAGGTGGCGCGCCAAAGGCAAGCCCGTCTGCGCCCGTCCGCGCCAGGACGTCGCCAGGAGCTATAGACCCTGGTATGCTGACCTCTTCACAATGCCCCCCTTGTCATAAGCCCTACTCCAGACAAGAGCTTATTGAGTTAAGGACTGATCCATCCCTCCTCTGTCGGAACGAAGCGTGGCCAACCCTTGAAGGCCCTTTTTCTTGCCGGGTCTGTCGGATTCAGGGTTACTCTGGGGAGACAACACGAATTCATAAGGTACCCCACGCTCTTTCTCTTAGTACCACCCTCCCCACCCTTAAATCTGCCTCAGACCCTGATCCTGTTACAGACATATCGCTAGATAAGCAGCGGAAAGGATGGAAAAGCCTGCTATGTAACTTCCGATCTCTACCCAAACATTCTATGGAGATTTGGGATCTCCTGTCTTCAACACAACCAGAGTTAGGATTTCTGACTGAAACTTGGCTTAAGCCCCACTCTGTTCCTTCTATAGTGTTAGGGCTACCGGATGGTTATAAATTTATTAGACTTGACAGACCATTGAATATAGGGGTGGAATTGCTATTATACATAAAGACAGCATCAGAGTTACTATATTGGATCAGCTCTGTAACTCATCTATGGAAGTTCTAGTCTTTAGAATAGACATCTCCCCCAAGTAAGTTGGAAGGGGCGCTAGTCTATCGACCCCCAGGGCCCTTAGCTGATTTCTCACTTCAACTTACTGAACTATTAGCACCCCATGTGATTGCAGGCAGTAAGTTCTTATTATTAGGTGATTTTAATATTCACAGCGAATGCCCTTCTAACACTGATGCACAGACACTCCTGGCAGAGCTAGGTCTTATGGGCCTATTCAAACTTAATGGAGGCCCGACTCATACAGCTGGTCACATGCTGGATATAATTTTTCCAACTCGTCTGATATCGAATGTGATCTCCCCCAACAATTACCTTGGTCTGATCATTCGTTAATTGAATTTTTCATTAAGTGCTCTAGGGAATTGAAGAAATCTCATCCCGTCACCTCTCGCATTGGTAGACAGTGGAAAAAAATCACCCCAGAGAGCTTTCAAGCCTCCTTTTCTATGCCTCGGAACACTGAGTCTGGAAATATAGAAGAAGCCTTGGCAAAATACAACTCTGCTGTCTCCACGACTATTAACCATCTTGCACCACCTAAACCCCTCCCAAAACTTCATGAACGCCCACAGAATGCCTGGTACTCCCTTCAGTTGCGAGTACAGAAACAACTATGTAGGAAAAAAGAGAGATGTTGGCGCATCTCCCATGATGAAAAGGACAAAGATTCATTCTTTACCACTTTATCCAGCTACCATAAAAACCTAAAAGCTGCACGAAAAACCCACATAGCTCTACAACTAGCCCAGGCTGGAAATGCCCCCAAAATTTTACATCATATTATCCAGTCCTTTATTAAACCTAAGGCCTGTGAAAATTCCGAGGCACCCACACAAATGTTATGTGACAACATTGCTATATATTTCTCTAAAAAAATAGAGCTTATTTATGAAAAAATTATCTCCCCAGGACCTCAGCCCCTGACCCCACTTATATTTTACCAACCTCAACAGACAACCCCGCAGCTGTTAGAATGTTTTCCTATGCTGTCATCAATAGAGGTCAAGTCACTGATTTCTAAAGTGAAATTAGGATCCCCTTTAGACCTTATTCCGGCTAAAGTGGTCA
The DNA here is from genome assembly GCA_963921515.1 of Calotriton arnoldi. Taxonomy (NCBI): domain Eukaryota; kingdom Metazoa; phylum Chordata; class Amphibia; order Caudata; family Salamandridae; genus Calotriton; species Calotriton arnoldi. The sequence continues at coordinate 155,905 of CAWUFW010016323.1, forward strand.
TCTCTCTCGCTGATCAACTGTCCCCCTCGATCAAATCTCTCCTTAATCTCTCTTTGAGAGAGGGCCAAGTTCCACTAGAATGGAAAGCGGCACAGGTTAGGCCTATCCGTAAGAACCCAAAAGTCCCCCTGACTGATTTTACCAACCTCCGTCCCATCTCTCTTCTCCCGTTTCTGAGCAAACTCCTGGAGAAACATGTTAACATCCATCTCTCCAACCATGTCGAACTTACTGGGTGCTTAGATTCTTCCCAGTCTGGCTTTAGACCTAAATACAGAACCGAATCTGCCCTGCTAGCGGTCACAGATAACATCAGGATGACACTAGACAAGGGACACTCCACGATACTTGTGCTGTTAGATCTATCCGCCGCGTTCGCCACGGTGTCTCATCGGATATTGCTCAGAAGACTAGAGGTGATCGGATTAAGGGACTCTGCCCTACAATGGATGACGAGCTTTCTATCTGCTCGCTCCCAAACTGTCAACTTAGGCTCGTATCGCTCCGCTCCTATGGAACTGTCCAGGGGAGTACCCCAGGGCTCTTGTTTGAGCCCTACATTGTTCAACATATATGTTGCTCCCTTGGCCAATCTCCTACGGATACATGGGTTTATTCCCATATCCTATGCGGATGATACGCAGCTACTTTTCCCATTTGATAAATTTGATACAGCTGTACAGTTGGCCTTCTCCTCTGGGATGAGAGCCATCTCACACTGGATGAAGAGTAACTTCCTCCAGTGTAATGTGGGGAAAACAGAGATTCTGCTCTTTGGAGAGGCCCCTCTTTGTGGACACCAGAGTGGTGGCCGACCGATTTGGGTGCCTATCCTGCCCCCAAATCTACTGTGAAGATCTTGGGCGTCCGATTGGACCAAGCCCTTACAATGAAGGAACACACTGCGCAGACAGTGGGTTCCTGCTTCCACACAATGAGCCTGCTCCGTCGAGTCTTTCCTTTGCTCCCTGACTCAATTCGGAAAACTATAATACAGGCCCTTGTATTAAGTCGCTTGGATTACTGTAATGGGCTGTTGATCTCTGCCAATGAGGCCTCGCTCAATAGACTACAGGTAGTCCAGAACACGGCAGCGCGATTGGTCCTCAATGCCCCCCTTAGGACTCATTCCCACCCTCTGCTTCTGCAACTCCACTGGCTTCCTGTCCGTCAACGGATAAGATTTAAAGTCTGTTGCATAATACACAAGGCATTATTCGACCTGGGTCCATCTTACCTCTCAGAGAAATTTACTCCATATTTACCTTCTAGATCTTTGCGCTCAGGTTCCAAACATCTTTTGGTGGTACCTCGAGTCAGAAAGGCTAGACTGGGAGGAAAGGCCCTTTCACATCTTGGTCCTTGCTACTGGAACGAACTCCCACTACCTTTGAGACAATGTACAGATTATTTGCATTTTAGGAAGTTGCTTAAGACCTCCCTCTTCTGTCTCTGACTCTCTTGTTTTTGGCCTTGATTTAATTAAAGCCGCATTCCGCCCAAAGCGCAGAGATACCCCTTGGGGGGTTGATTCAGGCGCTATACAAATAAATAAATAAATGAAGGGATTCCTATGTTAACTACTAACTTTACTCTTAAATGCTGTGCTCACCTTACTCTTGGAGTTCCATTGTGCATATGGGATTGGACCAAGGAATGCAACAGAAAACACAGACCTACCTCCAGTAATCTCCTGCTTCTTGAGACATGAACAATCAAGTTAGGTCATACTATGGCAAGCAAAATGGCATTTTTTCCCTGGATAGCTACTGTGTTAATGTCTCAGCAGATTTCTCTTTTGATACCAACATGAATTTAAAACGTTCTTGGTGCTGCGACTGAGACTCTCGAAATGTGATGTGAATAGAGATTACTGGAACCGTCAACAATGTAGATTATTATAGAAGGTAAAGCTTCTGAATACACAAAGCCAAAGACCTAGAATTAGGCCTGGGCGGTAAATTCCGTTCCGCTCGCGGAATTTGCGGAATTTGGGTAATTTTGCGTTCCGCGGAGAACGCGAAATTGCCATAAATTCCGCGATTTGCGGCTTCGTGGAATTTTTTGCTTGTTCGCGCTTTCAAAATGCGTGCTCGCGAGATATTTCTCCCCGAGCACGCAAACAGCATTCGCGAACAGGAAAAAAGCATCGCGAACGGGCGAAACAAGCAATTCCGCGTGTTCGCGGAACTTTTGCGTGCTCGCGGAGATTTTTTACCGTTTCGCGGAGTTTTGCGTAGCGCGACTACGCAAATTCCGCCCACCCCTACCTAGAATGCTTCCTTGACAGTCTTGGAGCCACAGACATTGAGGTCTCAGTCGACCAGTCCAGATGGGGAGAGAACTCTTCCCGCAAAATCACAGAGATAAACCTCACTTTCAACACAAAGGTGCAGTGTTTCATTGGTGCTCCAACACAGAGGGAACAAACCAAGTACTTGAAGCCTTGGTCAGAGAATGCGACAAATTAAGATCCCCTCTGAAATAGACTTAAGGTGATGGACTAAAGTCAACATGAGGCGAGACATAATCAAGACACCTGTTACTTGGGCCTGAAAGACACACTGTCAAGCATTCCCTTCCCAGAGTGCATTCTGACCACTCTCTGTCTTTTTCTTTGTCTCCATCCCTTCCCCCCTACATATACCGATTTCTAGCTTACTGGGGATTGCCAAGCTCCAAGTCCAAGTCCTCTGCTCACCTGTCCCTCAAAAACAGACTGACTCCCCTTTATGCTAGAATGACTTACCACATCCTTCTATTGCCCATACTTATTTTTCTTGGACATTATATTTAGAATGCTAATCCCACCTGTGGTGTCTGTCTCTTGGTAGAACCTATCAGAAACTTTCCTCATCTGCACACACAACCCCAAAACATAGCCATAATACGCTTGATGCAATCTTCCTCTCAAGTCTACCTACTGTTTTTTAACCTACGCTCTGATATGTTTTCCCCTCCCCAATATCACTGTGTCTCGTGCCCCCTACACATAACGCTCATCTTGGTGTTTTTTCCCTCTCTTATGCTCATGCACATTAGCGTCCATCATTGCCCAAGATGTGCGTGGTCGACAAGCCTATCACTGACTGTAGAATATTAGCCCACCATTAAAAGACTGATTTTCTTCTGCGTTTAAACACCAGAGCACATTATGGGTTCTCTGTGTGCTGTGAGGCTATAACTTTAGGTGGTCCATCTGATAGTAGCCAACTGCCCCAATCACTGTGCAAATACTCTCTACCTTGGTACATCCCTTCCTCTACCAAAGTGTCCACCTTTGCTCTACTACCTGCTCGTTGCTCCATTTACACCTGAGTGATCCCTGGTTCCTTCATCCTTGTGTGTTTTTCGGAGACTGAGAACACCACTAAACACCACGCAGCCATGCAGGGACTGATAGCAGAACACTCCCCATGCTACTCACTATTCATTCGCTCAACTTTAATGGGGTGGTCCACTATATTAAAAGAAAGAAAATACACTCCTATTCCTTCTCCAAAAGGGAACTGATCAGCGGTAGGAGAGAAGCTCATCTATGCAGGGGAGTCAGGGCCTATGACCAGTATGAGTGGGGCGGTCCACAACAGGAAGTGAGGAGGCAGGCTGGGTCCTCATGTGGCAGACTGCTGGGCGGCGTGGCAGGCCGCTCGTTGAACCTCGACCTAGCAGAGAGAGTGGCAGATGATGACCACAAAGACGGGGGTTGTTTAAGGCCTTGGGACTGGGCAGTGTCCTGGAGAGTGAAGTGGCCTTGGATGGTTGCAGTGGGCCTAGGCTCTCCCACTTAGCCTGGAAACAAGGAGTGGCACCCCACCAAGTGGGTGGGGTCAGGTGGTTTCAGCCATGGGTGCCAAGGAAAACGATCTGTATGCAATGAAGAAAGCCACACATGTGGCCCGGGCACCCAAGTAGAAAATAGAAATGGCTACTTGGCCCACCCCTAAAAGGTCTGCAAAGAGAATCACACAAGATGGATTGGGTTAATCAGCCCTGTCTGGGGCACGGTCAAAGAGCTGTATCAGTTGCTTTATACAGGACCGTCAGCATCTTGCTACCGCTGTGAACATGCAAGTTGTATAGACGCACCGGCCTCCTCTGAAAGGAAAGAGCTGTTTGTAGCCGCAGAAGAAGTGAAAACTTTCTGTCTGTCAGACAGGCGGCCTTGACTATGGCTTGCACTGAAAGTGAGAAAGATGCCTCCCTGAAGGAGATGCTGACCAGAGTTGCAGCTCAGAAATTTGACCCTCACATTAAATTGAACTCATTTCAAATGGATGAGCCTGCCTGTAAAGATCTATCTCCAGATGCATAACCACCTGTAACTCGTTCCTATATGGAAGAGCTGTTCCTGTGTTTCCATGAAGACATATCCTGACTGAGAAAAGGCATCTCTAAAGACCTTCAAAACATCAAACAGGATGTAACAGCATTAGGTCATAGAGGGGAATCCTTAGAAGAGAACTGTGATGTGAGGGAGAAGGAGGAAGACCCACTACAGTAGGAATTCTTCACATTAAAAGACCAAAACTTGGATCTACGGCTCATCTAGAGGATCTTGAGAACCACTCCAGGCGACAGAACATCAGAATCAGAATGGTACCATAAGATGTGGAAGAGAGGGGAAATCCTGGACTACATCAGATAACCTTTTTTACATCAAGTCGAACCTTGAAGAGAATGACATTACACTTGACCGCGCACACACAGAGAGGGTTCATGTTCTCGCCCAGACAACAACCCACCAGATATCCTGATATGCTTTCACTATTTTCTGCAATAAGAGTCCATCATGAAAGCAGCTGGGACCGCCAGTCAGACCACATTTGAGCGCAACATTATTAGCATCTACTAAGATCTCTCATTCACCACTCTCCAGACATGTCGAGAATTCCAGCCGGTGACTGACTTACTGCAAATCAAAGACACCAGCTACAGTTGGGACACGCTTTTAGACATATATTCACCTGGGACAGCTTCCTACACCAAGTGAAGTCCCACACAGAAGCTAAAAATATCTTCGGTTTGGTGGACCCATTGGATGGAATCCGGCTTCCGGAGTCATCAATGGTGCTCAGCAGCCACAGAATCCCTGATTATACACTTGGCAGAGAGTGCAACATAAAAATAACAGAATTAAACCTTTGTCAGATGTGATGGCACCTGACAGGGAGGAAGTGCTGACCCAGCTGCTGGAAGTGAACTCCCTGCTGCCATCCCAGGTCGAGGGATGATGACTGGCTGGCTTCAGTTTAGGAAAAGCAGGCCAAGTGCTGTTGCTGGTGGATATAGTCCTACTGGGGCATAGAGGATGTTGAGAGGACAGATTAGGGTCTTGGTGAGAGGGAGCTACAGGCATGAAAAGCACAAGCAGAAGGGATCTAAATGCTCATATGCAGAAAAGATGGGCATGGTATCCATTATCGTCTCTGTACCACAGGGGTGGGATGCGAAGTATTTTTGCTGCTATTGTGTTTTTTAATTGTTGTTAGGTTAGGTTTAAGAAGGTCCTACTAGTTGCTTTGGCTCACATTATTTCCTAGTTATCCCCTCTCTAGTAACATAATAGATGTCCAGTCCAAATAAGTAGGCACAGTTAGCCACAGACTCCATCCTCTTGATTACAAATAGGGGGACCTGCTCAAAATAACAAGCCAAAACCATACTAGGTCTCAATGCACTGACAAAGTGGCTTGTTGTGCTCTTGTATCTGAGGGCTCCAAATATACTGAGAAAAACAGGCCTGCATGTGCTCAAGATGGTTTCCACTACTGAATCTGTCCTCTGACCATAAAAAAAGGGACTAAGTCATTCAAAGGCTACATTAAAGAGATTGTCACTGACCCTAGCGGCAGGGGCCTCACGATTAGAATAGCTTGGGGAGACTACACATTTGCGATGGCATACATATATGCCTCTAATGTGGTGCCGAGAAAGGTTTCTGAGGACGAAGTTACGCCAGATTATGCATTTCACAGGCAGGGGCCTAACAATAGGGAGAAAACTCAGCTAGTCATGGAGAGTAAATTTGACTGTTCAGTGATGACATTGGGGCACACATGAGTTCTCAAAGGGATGTAAATCCTGGCTGAAAGACATAGGGCTAATGGATGTCTGGAGATCCCAGCACCTAGAGAACAGAGACCTTTCATTTCTCTTGGCAGTGCCAAATCATATGCTGGGTTGGATCACTTCCAGGGATCTTCTTATCTACTTGACTGAATAAAGGAGATGGACATTGGGGTCAGGGCAATTCCTGGCCACGCTCCGATTTACCTGGTTATTCGGATGCCCTGGGGTCATGCATCATTTGCCAGGAAGCAACACAGAGATTGCTTCCCAAGTCCCAAATTACAGAGGCAATGTCAGCTTTCCTTAAACAACACAGACAAGATCAGAATACACACACTTTGGGGAATATTAAATGCATTTGTCCGAAGACTGTTGATCTCACTGCCACCAAGACCAATAGAGATAGGAAAGAAAAGTGGAAGGAGCTTGATGTCCATGTCAGAGCTTTAGAGAAGGTTCATAAAAGGACAGGACACCTCCATTTCTCTGCAAAATAGAGGAGGGCTTGGGCCCAATTTAAAGCATTAGATAGCGACAGAACAGATTAAGTATTGCTCAGGTTGAAGCAAACATATTACAAAGGAGGGGAACAAAGCAGGAAAGCTGCTCTCCTGTAAGCTCAGGGCTTAAACAGTAAGGGAAAGGGTGACAACCAACAAAACTCAAGTAGGGGTGATGACCAAAAAGGACACAGAAATTAAACAAGCATTTATGGTTTCTGTAATGAGTTTTACATGGCGAAGAGGTGGCTGTAGGGTACCTTTAGAGTGTGGTGCTAACATAGCTCAAAGATACGCAGGCAGTTTCACTAGACAAACCTGTCACCATAGATTAAATGATAGGCTGCATTTCAAAATTACAACCTCATAAGGCCCCTAGTTCCAATAGGTTCACTGGGATATTTTATAAAAACATCTTTCAAATATTGGCTCAAATTCTCACCCATTGTACAACTCATTTGGAGACACAGGATTAATAGCTAACTCAATTATGGAGACGTCAATAGCGGTCTTACCCAAACTGGGAAAGGGTTTAACCTTGTGTTCCTCCTTCTCAACAACATCCCTATTAAAGTGAGATGTCAAACTCTTCAAGGGGAGCATAACAACCAGACTAGGCCCTCATATGCATAGCCTCCTTGACCCAGACCAAGCTGGTTTTGTACCAGGAAGAAACTGCACAGACAACACCAAATGCATCCTCCATGCAACAGACATTAGAAGGACAAAGAAGGTAGCCTTTCTCCTATCAGTCGATCCTGAAAAATTCTTTGACAGGATACATTGGCCGTTCATCATGAAAGCATTGGCGGTGTATAGCTTTGGCCACCGATCCTGCACATGGATGTTCAGCTGCTGTAGAGATCAATTGTCAGGTTCTCTGTCAACAAAGAGGTTTCAAACTTGTCCATATTGAGTGGGGCACCAGGCAGGCTGCCCCCTATTGCCCTTCCTCTTTGCCTAGTATATGGACCCAGTGGCAATCAAGGGAGAAATCAAGGGAGAGACAAACACGTTGATGATGTCTATTTTGCCTTACCAAAGCCAGTCGTCTCACTGCCACCTCTACTGGAGGAACTTGGGCGAAATGGCTTAGCCTCTGGGTCCTAAATAAATTTGCAAAAATACCTGATTTTTAATTTGTCTACCCCCATAGATCAGAAAGTCCTTTTGTAGAAGAGATTTCAATTGAAATGGACTGATAGGCAGGCCTATCTTTTATCTAGGAGTTAAATTTCCCCTCTCTTGAGAAAACAGCACGTGAAGTTTAGAGGAAATGTATACTCTCCCTTTATAGTGCTTTCAAAGTGTGGCACATGGGAAGGTTGTCCTAGCTGGGCAGAATTGCAGCTGTCAAAATGATGGTTTTATTTAGATTTCTTTATATTGCCTCCATGGAGCGCTTTGGAGGAAATCCAACAACCAAATAATAATTTTGTGTTTGGAGGGAAGAAGCCAAGATTAGCTGCACGAACAATGTACCACTCATTAGAGGAAGGAAGACTCAGCATTCCACACATACTGAATTATCATGCTGCACAGTTTGTTAAATATCGTCCAATGGAACAATGCAAAAACTTAAAAGTAGTGGTGTTTCCCTGACCAACTAATTGCTGACAACCACATCTGGAAAGCAACATGGCTGCTGCAAAAAAAACAGATCATGAGGGATTTATTCCTCCCCTCTTACAAGAGCCACGGTCACTTCTTGGAATTCAGTGATGATTAAAAAGGCCTCTCGTCCTGTCCATCCTCAATCAAGTTGTTTATACGTAATCCAGATTTCACTCCAGCTATAGACCGGGGCGAGTACGTAGCTTAGAAAGAGGTAGGATGCAAAAGGGTGGGGGATTTCTATGATACCAAAGGTCTCAAAACTTTTGACCAAATTAAGTCTGATTTTGGGGTACCGAAGTCTGAGCTATCTGCAGATTAGACACTGAGCAACACACAAAGGGCCTAATTTATGAGATTTTGCCGTAGGACAGCGCCACAGGCATTCCTGCTGCACTGCCCTACGGCAAAAGAAAAGGGCAAGAATGTGCCGTATCTATCAAATACAGTGCATTCCTGTCCTTTTCCCCTGTGTGGGCGCACAATGGGCTGCCATGCGCCAATGCAGGCACCTTTGCACCATGGTGCAAGGGTGCCTGCATTGCGGGGATGATTATTTTTGTGCAGGAAGGGAAACCTTCCTGCATAAAAACAATCACAAGAGGCTTTTTCCTCTTTCTATGTGTGCTGCATTCTGCTAGTTGTACCTCCGTTACACCTCCGCTGGGGAGGCGTACGTTTTTGGCTCTGCCTCAGATTTCCGATTTCTTGTAAATCTGGGGCAGTGTCAAAAAGCCTTGGTTGTTGCTGGGAACGCCCACAACAACACCCATTGCACAGCCCTTTAACGCAGAAAACTGCGTTAAAGGGAATGATATTTACGAGGCAGCATTAAACCAAAAAAAGTGGCTTAGTGCTGCTTTGGAAATATGGAGCAGTCTCCTGCGCCATGGAACATTTCAAAAAGTAACGTTCTGGCGGCGCAAGGGGCCTCGTAAATAAGGCCCAAAGAATTTAACGAACAGGCACGCAGACCTATGACCCCCATACAAAAAGTGGCTAATCACCAAGCCTGATGATAAGCACATTGTGGTTGAGATTTACAGATTTCTCATGACATATGCCCATCACAGTAGGACGAATGACTCACTACAGATATGTTCTACTAGAATTTGAAAATAGAGTGGTGAATATATGAACAAATATGTGGGAAGAATATCCCTTTTAATGGACGAGAACCCTCACCCACCCAAAGGTGACATGCTTCATCATTGGGTTCCCTCCGCACATCGGGCCCGCAAGGTCCCTGATGTGGGCTACAACTCCCCACTAGGTTTAGTGGGTGGGGAGGAGCTGAGGTGTTTTAAGACAAAGGGACACCACAAAGTGAATGTTCGTGAGTTAGGGACAGAGTGCAGTTAAATTATATGTGAAGGTTAAAACTATCTCAAGGGCACAAACTATTTTATTCTGTAGTGTCTTTGGATAGGATTATAAAAGCGCAGAGGACAGGAGGTTCACAACAAATATACCTCCTCAGGTGTCAACATGTTTCTGCCTTTCACAGACTCCAATGGAGTTCTTAGGCATTTTTCAGGACCAAATCTTCAAACTAGTCACTCTGTACAACATGGAAATCTAACACACTCGTATGTGAGAAGATGGGATACTGGCCGTGTTTTGACTAGGGATGGGGGAGGGACCTAGCCCAATGGTGTGTACCTATCATAGTACAATTGATTCTGAGTATAGTCTCAGACTATAAAATCAGTCTGAGCATGACAGAGGAGTTGTTCGAGGCGAGGTCTTTGTATCACAAAAGATGTAGACAAGAACTCATCTGTCTAAAGTATGCCAAGGAATCTCGTCATTCAGACCCTGAGTATCGCATCTGAGCCTATAAATCCATCTTTGTTCCCGACGGAACAGGACTGACTCATGTTGACCCATCTCCTTCACATATCTTGGCCTGTCAATCACCATCCAGAAAAGATCGTTCTCAGAGTGGCCTGCATTCAAGCAATGTCTGGTTAATTTCATGTTGTCTTTCTTGCAGCGAATGGTGCTGCGATGTTCCCCTATTCTTACTCTGACCCTGCGTGTCGTCATTCCTACATCCTACATAAAAGAAATTGCAGGGACACCGTAAAAGATAGATAGCTCCTTCAGAATTACAGTTAGTCAAGGAGTTCAATTGCCATGGTGTCTTAAGGCCCAAGTCTATCGTCAAAGGCTTCGATGTAAACAGACAGACTGAGCAAGAGCCGCAGGGATAATGTCCCTTAGCAGGAGTGTTGGACCACAAAGTGTGTTGTATGGTGGTAGGTATCATACTACGTGGGCGTGTGTGTACGATCATGTCTTTTATATTCTGGCTGCGTTTCAACGCAAAAAGTGGTTTAGGGAGCATCGCAATTCCAGTGTTCAGGATATGCCAATTTTTGTTGATTGATTTTTTCACAATGTTTGTGAGGTGACTGAAAGTACTAACACAGACCAAACGGTTAGTAGGATTCTTGGTCACAGTGTCCAGAAGGGCATCTCGATTATTGTTCCTCGCTCGTTTTTGTGCCCTGCATATTGCTTTGATGGGATATGAGCGTTGTTGTAGATAGAAATTCAGTTTTTGTGTGTGTTCCTTACATTTTCTTATTTCAGTGCAGTTACGACGCAGTCGCAGAAATTGGCCCACTGGTAGATTATTCCTCAGAGAATGAGTGTGGAAGTTGGTATATTCCAAAAGTGAGTTGCGAGCCATCGGCTTTGTATACAGCTCGGAATAGATGGTCCCATCCTTTGTCTATAGTAGCAGGTCTAGGAAGGGCAAAGAGACTGTGCTTGACTCATGGGTAAATCTTAAGTGAGGATTCCTAGAGTTCAGCCAGATGGAGAAAGAGTCCAAAGTGGTGGTAGAACCTTCCCAGATAATGAGGACATTGTCAATATACCTCTTCCAAACCTTCAGGTTGGAAGAGTACGGATTCTCAGTCGGATAAATATGCTTCATCTCAAATTCATGCATATATAAATTCGCCAGACTGGGGGCGAATGTACTGCCCATTGACGTGCCCGTAATCTGAAGGTAAAGTTGTTCTCCATATTGGAAAAAGTTCTCTTTCATGGCAAGTGTAGCACACTCTAGAACGAAGGAGGTTGGTGTCAAGTCTGTTCGTATTCGTTCCTCTAGTAGACTTCTTATTGTATTGAGGGATTCATCCTGCGGTATATTTGTATAGAGTGATTCCACATCAAACGTGGCCAAGATGTGGGTTTCTGGATCAAATGGTATATCCCTTCATGTGTTCAATGCGTGCTTAGTGTCCTGCAGGTATGATGGCATCTCTGCAACTAAAGGACGCAAAAACCAATCAACAAACTGGGATAAAGGATCCAGCAAGGAACCTATCCCAGAGACTATAGGTCTCCCCGGTGGTGGTCTAGTTTGTTTGTGCACTTTAGGCAACACATAAAAGTAGGGTATCCCGGGTTGAGTGTTGACTAAAAAGCCAGCTTCTCCCTTGGTGATCCAACCGGACTCTAATGCACGTGTCACCATTGTCTGATTTTTCTAGACAAACGTAATGTGGGGTCAAGATTGATGCGCTGATAGTATTTCCCGTCATTCAATTGGCGAAGGCACTCCGAATGGTATGTGTCAAAGTCCATGACAACGGTAGCACCCCCCTTATCTGCTGGTTTTATGATTAACCCTGGCTCGGAGCCTAGGGAACGTAGACAGTCTTGTTCTTTTTTGGAAATATTGGAGGATGGAATTCTCGCTGAGGGTCTTAGTCTCTCAAAGTCCTTGATTACTGCCTTCTCGAATGTGGCAACTTCAGGTGGCACCAGATGGAGAGGTGGATTGAAGGTCGATTTTGGTCTTAACCGAGTGTTGGCCTCACGATCACAATCCTCTTCATTTCTTTTTCCAAAGAAAAAATTAAGTCTTATCTTCCTGAAAAATTGTGCCAACTCCGTCCGTGTGGAAAAATCATCACCCAGGTGTGTGGGCACAAAACCTAGACCCTTATTCAGGACCTCAACCTCTAGATCGGAGAGGACCCGGGAGCTAAGATTGATGAGCAAATCGTCTACGTGCTGGTTGACGGTGACGGGTCTCGTGTCATGCTCCGTGTTATCCTCTGTTCCAGCGCTGGGTCCCATTGCACCCGTTGGGTGTCTTGGTGGTTGCTGGTCCTGTTGCCTCTTCTTCTGCATACTCGCCCTCCTCTGCTCTGCCCTAAAAAAGGAAAGGAGGGGTGGCCAAAGCGCAGTGGTTGGAATTGGGGCAGCGGACAGCCCCAAGGTTGGGGAGGCCACCAAGGAGAAGAGAATTGCATATGAGGCATATCAAAACTACCTCTATGTTGACGATTTTGTGTGGTGGATGGTGCATTAGAATTGCTTGAGTCACATTCTCCTGAAGTGCTCCATTCATCAGAGTTGGATGTCCAATCGTCTGTACACTGCCTTTATCCTCTCATGCCTCTTCGGTTGTTGTTCTTGTTGGATGTCGGGACATAGTCATCTTTGGTGTAAGGGTACACTTTCTCATGAGTGAAGCGATCTAGATCCTTCTTCAATTTATTGATTTTATATTTTAAGATACCTGCCCTTGTATCCGTCAGTATGTTGTTTACTTCCTCAAGTTTTTTCTTGTAGGCAGATATCTGGACAGTCACCTTGATCTGTGACTCCAGTTTCTGTATTTCTACCATCAGCAGGTCTGCAACCTCTTTTGCTGTGTTGATCAACAGGATCATCCAATCCCTAGTGCATTTCCACGAGATTTGGGACCACTTTTTAGTAAAAATGTTATTCTCAAGAATTAGACGTGGGACATTCATGACAATCAGTCCTTGAGGTGCTATATTACCTCTTAGATATTCCGTGAGGATTGCCGCATGCATGGCGGTCCTCAATTGTTGCTTCTTCAAACTGGAGAGTTTGTTCCATTCTTCCGTTTGGTCTGCGCTAATACCCACAGTCGAGTCTAAAAGACTGGGCGTCTGCAGTATAGCTTGGATCATGTCCTCATCAAAGGCTAGTCCCAACCCTTCCGCCATCATGTGTCTCGCTTGATAGAAATTGAGAAATCTTTTGTAACTAAATTGAATCTCTCAACTATTAGTTAACAATGCTAGATCCACAGTCATTCGACTGTCCACAACAAAAATATCACACCAGGGATCCAGGGGAGTATAAAAGGAACACATCTCTCCCTCTTCAAAACGAATGACTCACTACAGATATGTTCTTCTAGAATTTGAAAATAGAGTGGTGAATATATGAAAAAATATGTGGGAAGAATATCCCTTTTAATGGACGAGAACCCTCACTCACCCAAAGGTGACATGCTTCATCATTGGGTTCCCTCCGCACATCGGGCCCGCAAGGTCCCTGATGTGGCCTGCAACTCCCCACTAGGTTTGGTGGATGGGGAGGAGCTGAGGTGTTTTAAGACAAAGGGACACCACAAAGTGAATGTTCGTGAGTGAGGGACAGAGTGCAGTGAAATTATATGTGAAGGTTAAAACTATCTCAAGGGCACAAACTATTTTATTCTGTAGTGTCTTTGGATAGGATTATAAAAGCACAGAGGACAGGAGGTTCACCACAAATATACCTCCTCAGGGGTCAACATGTTTCTGCCTTTCACAGACTCCAATGGAGTTTTTAGTCATTCTTCAGGACCAAATCTTTAAACTAGTCACTCTGTACAACATGGAAATCTAACACACTCGTATGTGAGAAGATGGGATACTGGCCGTGTTTTGAAGTTGACGCGCCAGCGACGTGATTAATTACTACGCCTTCTCCATCTGAAACAATAAAAAGAGCATGGTACTTTACATCATTATGCAAACTTAACCTCAAAGATAAACACCACTCTCCGTGTATGACTGGAAATCTCCAATGTGAGTATTGAAGTGGGATGGGTTACCTGTATTGAAGACAAACTTTGACTCTCAGTAGCCATAAGGTACCCCTCAACCAATTCGGCTCATCAAACTAAAAACAAACACAAGAAAGAAAAACAAAAACACTGATGACAATCAGGAAAGAAACCAGGCTATTTATCTCATACAGTATAAAATGCCACGCTTAGTGAAAAGATCCCTTGACAGACCAATCATGCGAAGGTGGCCTTTGAGATGATTCAGTGGCATGGGGATATAGGCAAATTCAGACTATCAGGTAAAGCTAGTGCTCCGTATGTTTATCACAGGGAGGCAGCCTTAACATCGCAAGATGTTAGGGTTAGGGGCATGTATTACCCAAGGGGCCTAACAACCCTTATGTCTGTGGTCAGGTATCTCGAGGTCAATGTGGATCCAGGACCTAAATTACTGGATTCGAAAGTCCAACCTATCGTGAAAAAACAGGCACTGTGACGGATGAGCAGTGTCTCAACCGCACTGACATACCCGTCTCTAAATGCCACACATAACAAATATACTGGGCACTATAATTCCCAAGTAGTATTAGTGGGGTCAGGTATCGAAAGAAATCAGAAACCAATACGTTAAATCAGAGAGACCAAGAGAGTCTTAAGGGTCTCCAAGACGTCGGACTGAACAGGCCTGTGCCGAACTTCGACTTGCAGTGCCCGGTTTGTAAGAAAATAAGTATAACCACCAAATTCAAAAGTTTCGGTACTCACAGTAAGACCCCAGGACAGATGAGATGGGACGTAGAGTCAGGTAGAACTCTGATGGGTAAAGAGTGGAAAGAGATCTTCTACAGAGCACATGCTATTGCACCTAGCTCATCCAACAAAGAGGCACTGACATAGCCACATACTGCCATCACACACCTGAAAGGATACACCAGTAGGACGAATCCAGGAGTGGGAAGTGCCAGAAGTGGGGTGGATCTACTGGCTCCATTCTGCACTCATTATGGCAATGTTCCAAACTCAAAAGTATGAAGTGTGAAGTGTGAAGAAGTTCTGGATGCCATAGATTTAATGTTCAATATCACATTCATCAGGCTTCTGACCTATATCATTTTAGTCTGTAAGTCAGAATGCAATCACATACATGTAAAATGTTGATTTTACACTCGATTGTACAGCTTAGATTTCAATGACATAGTTATTTATTCAAATATATTCCGCACTGATATAATATAAAACATTTATTGCATTTTCTTTATATTTCATCTTTCTCCATGGGAATGACAGCTTGGAGTGAACAGCCAACAGATGTTTTACTCCTCAGTGGTGCGCACGCCTGGGGCTTTTTCAAGTCTGCAAGTAATAAGTCATGCAACACAATGTATCCAAAAATATACCCACTTTATGGGTTCCGGAATAGCGTCCTACTCGCAGAAAAAGCGCTTCAACACCCCATTAGGGGTAACAAGCGCTATATATATGCGTAAACCTTTGTGCCCCTTCTATCCCTCCGCTATCCTTCTCAATCCAAATAACTGATTAATATCCACCACTCAAATTACTTTCATATTTCACTATACTAATTCACCACTAATCCTTTGTGGGTTCCGGAGTAGCGTGCTACTCGGCAAGAAAGTGCTTCAACACCCCATTAGGAGTAACAAGAGCTATATAAATGCAAACCTTTTTTCCCTCTTCTATCCCTCCACTATCCTTCTCAATCCAAATAACTGACTAATATCCACCACTCAAATTACTTTCATATCTCGCTATACTAATTCACCACTAATCCTTTATGGGTTCCAGAGTAGGGTGCTACTCGCCGAAAAAAAGCGCTTTAACACCCCATCAGGGGTAACAAGCGCTATATAAATGCAAACCTTTTTCCCTCTTCTATCCCTCCGCTATCCTTCTGAATCCAAATAACTGACTAACCTATCCACCACTCAAATTACTTTCATATTTCACTATACTAACTCAACACTAATCCTTTATGGGTTCTGGAGTAGCGTGCTACTTGCCAAAAAAGCACTTCGACGCCTGGTCAGGGTAGTAAGCGCTATATAAATGCAATTACAATACAATACAATACAATACACATTGCAAATAATTCGGGGAGGGTGAATAGCACACTGTTCACTTGCACTCTAAAGGAGTATAGGCACTTATTTGTGAATCAGAGTCTTGCAGGGCCTTGAAGTGCTATGTGAGGCTTTGCAGACAGACTCACATATCCACTGAAGTCCACGAGAGGAGTACTAACCACATTATTGCTATGCAGGGGCATAACATTAGCCCCCGCAGCCCCCGCAGTGCGGGGAGCCCCAGAGCTCCAGTGGGAACCCTCTGGCACTGTGAACGGGCAGCAAGGCCCTAGCCTGAGAGCTCCTGACTGGGGGCCCCACGTACTTTGCAGTGGGGTCCCCTGAAGTTTCATTACGCCACTGTGTAAAGATGATCACTGACAGCAATTGTAGAGTAGAAGTATCTTTATTCTATGTTACCATGACACCGTACAGAGAATGAAATGCCCATTCAGTCAGCAAGTCATACACCAACTGCCTACTACCCGTATGCCCGAGGTTCTACTTAGAACCCAAATACATCACAATGCCTTGGGCAAAGGAAGACGGTGCCCCCCCATTGTCATACACAGGTTAGCATGAAAGTTAATCGCAACACATTTCCATTTTTTGGAAGAAAACATTACATTCACAAAGGAAATCCTAAAGAGGAAATCTGGAATGTATATAAAATAAAACCTATTCCCACCTAGAACGATACTTTTCTGACTAGAACAAAATAATACTTTAACACCTCTTCCCTGTATAGAACAAAAGGATGCACCCACATAGGTACATAGTGCAAACATCACAATTCTTATTCACAAACAAAATCTTGCAACCTGGCAAGTCTTTTCATTTCCCTCCCACATTTACTCACTTTGTTCTCTACTTGAGATTGCACAACAATCTGTGGGTCTTCATTGTTTATGGAGTCCTGCCCTACCACATCACCGCTAGAACATCGGGCGCACTTGCCACCATCACTCTGCCCTACAGGTTCCCCTTGTTCTCTTCTTGTAGGATCCTCAGTGACCCCCACATCCGTGCCCTGTACTCCTTGACTGCACCCATTCTCTGTCAGCCAGTCAAACTTATGATTGTCAGTTGACATATGGTGGTATGCCATTGTTTGGTGTGGCCTCTCCTCCCTCTTACTCAGCGACAAAGCAAAGAAATGCCATACTTTCCCATCATTCAACAACACAGTGTTACAAAATATTTTTTCAACCACCAAAGGTTGTGTAAAATTGCTCTGGCCATTCTTCAAAATGGCAGTCCTTTTTACTCTTACCCTCTCACCTATTTTAATGTGCACAGGTCTGCCCCCATGTTTGGCATCATAATATTTCTTGCTCACATCCTGTGCATGCTTCAGCTTCTGTTTAACAGCTTCTGATGACTAATCAGCTTTCTTGGCTGTAACCCTCCGTCTAACGTTATCTTTAGTGATGGATGTTTTACCCCTTATTATCACAAACGGTCTCAGACCAGTTCATTTGCAAGGAATGTGGCGGTATGCCCACATGTTGTGTACTATTTCCTTCCTCCAATCCAAATCATTGTTGTTAGCCAGTTGCACTATGCCTTTAATTAAGAGGTTAAAAGTTTGACTGCACCATTACCAGCCAGGTTGTACAGTGAATACCATTACCCCATACAAACTTTTTTAATGTATCAGAGATTAATTGGGAACCATTGTCACTAACAATGCTTTTATATAGTCCCTCTTTCAAAAATATTTTTTGTTGAAAACAGATAACTGTACTTGCATTTGCTCTACGGAAAATATCCACATCCGGCCACTTGGACAAATGGTCCACAAGTACCCCAAGATACTACTGTTCACCATTCTGCCAAATTGGATCAGCAATATCAATGCCTAACCTCTTCCAGGGCATACTGTGACTAGTAATGGGGTGTAAAGGTGGTCTTAAAGTAGTGTGAGATTTGTCTCAATTTTCACACGCTAGACAATTCTTCACCATCCTCTCAATTTCTAGATCCAAACCTGGCCACCAGTTAGAACACTTTACTCTACTCTTAGTTTTCCCGATGCCCAAATGCCCCTCGTGACATAAGTCCAAAATCTTTGATCTAAGACATTCTGGAGGAATAATTTTACCATTCCTCATCACTAATCCTCCCTCCAAAGACAACTCATGCCTTAATTCCCAAAAGGTGCGATAACTCTTATGAACAAATGTATTTTCAGGCCAGCCATCCTTGAGGCTCCTACCAACCTTGCACAATGTAACATATGCGTTCTAGGCTTGTAACCATTCCTCTTGAGAAATGCTGGGTACCTCCTCCAGAATACTTGCAACAAAGAACGTTTCTAGATCTGTTTTGTATCCCTCCATCAAGGGTAAAGGCATGCAAATCAAAAAGTCTGCAACAACATTCTTCACGTCAGGCACGTGCTGTACCTCGTAATTATAGTCCAACAACCTTACCGACATGCGTGCAAGATGGGGAGAGGCACTATGCAACCCTTTAGTGGTTAGAATCTTCATGAGCGGTTTATAATCACTCCGTAGAGAACTTTTATACCCCCAAATGTACTGTGTGAAATGCTCCAGACCCCAGACGCAAGCTAGTGCTCCCCTCTTAAATCTGAAACACCCAAATGTCATCACAAAAGTGGTAAGACATTTGCTACTAGGATGCAGTGCTATTTGATGGTACACCACAGTGAGATCAATGGTAAAAAACCACTTGACCCCACCTGAGCGTGACAACATTTCACTGATTTGTGGCAAAGGGACCTGATCAATCAAAATGCTCTTGTTAAGATCTCGAAGGTCGACACATAAATACAACTTTAAATTGTCCTTTTTGGCTGCGACCAAAGATGCCACCCATTCAGCTTACTCCACTGGCTCACTTATACCAGCTCTTTGTAACTTGAGAAGCTCTACTTCCACCTCCTCTTTAATAGAGAAAGGAATATTTCCAAACTTGTGAATCCATGGCATGGCTCCCAGTTGAAGCTGTATTTTGTGTTGGAAATCTCTAAGCTTCCCGATTTTCCCTGAAAACATGTTAGGAATTTTTTTTGCAATATCAGTGCAAAAATCTTCCTCAGCCTATGGGGACAAAACAGGTTCAAGACTATTGAGATCTAACACAATACCCAATTCCCCCTGATCTATCCAACCCAGAACGGATGGGCCTATAGCTGACACCTTCAGCTTCCCACATGTTTCTCTCTCCTTGAATCTGAACCATAATTCTCTGTATCCAATCATATTGATAGGTGCCCCTGTAAACGTTTTGGGCGAAATGTCAGGTTTTTCTAAATGGTTCCTGACCACTGGCACAAATCTACCATGCCAAACCTCCTCATAATCTATAGTATAGGGCGACCCTGATTCTGCCACAATAGAGATTTCAACACCTCCAATGGACATCTCACATACAGGCTTCTTCCTCTTACTCTGTACACTATGAATGCCATCATCTACATGTAATACACATGAATTCGCATCCTCCTCATCGGAAGAACTAGATTCACATTCATCAACAGGATCTACATATTTTACACTCACTTCTTTTTTCGACTTCTTCTGGCACACTTTGAAAAATTGCCCAATTATCCCACACTTTGAACACTTCTGCTTACATGCAGGATAAGTTTTATCATTTGCCAAATGGTATTTGCTCCCACATCTACAACATTTTCTCCCAACCAACATCTTAGTTTTTGTTGCATTCTCCACCTTACTAGCATTAGACTCATCCATGGATTTGTGGGAAATGTTTTTAGAGTTTTTCACCCGGGTGACAACTGAACTCTTATCTTTGCTAGTTTTTGCCTTCTCCTCAGATAAGTCAGCTTTTGCACACCTCCCCGTCAACTCAGCACTCTTCACAACATCAATGACCTCTTGAAGAGATGATTCCCCTTTGGCCCAAAGCGTGTCCTGTATATTGGGATTCGCAGTCTGCATAACAATCTGATCGCGAATCAACTCATTATGGAGT
Source organism: Calotriton arnoldi (assembly GCA_963921515.1). Taxonomy (NCBI): domain Eukaryota; kingdom Metazoa; phylum Chordata; class Amphibia; order Caudata; family Salamandridae; genus Calotriton; species Calotriton arnoldi. Next base: position 175,980 of record CAWUFW010016323.1, read on the forward strand.
GTAGCAAAACGGCAAGTAAGTGCAACATTTTTAAGTGCAGCCACAAAACCCTCAATGGATTCTTCTTTTGCTAGCTTCCTATGGAAGAATTTATAATGGTTTACTGCAACACACACCTTGGGCTTAAAATAGTTAGGCAGATCCTTTAAAGCGTTCATGTACACATCGCCTTGAGCAGCTTGTCTAGGTTTTTTGTTGATCCGATTGTATACTTTCATACCCCATGCACCTAAACAAAGTAACAGAATTTTGATTTTTCCTATCCGGCATAAGATCCTCCATATCCTCAAAAGTAGAAATGTAATTCTCGAAATACTCGCGCCACTCTTCCCAATTGAGTGATGAGCCCGCTGAGGTTGGTATAAAGGATTGGGGAGGGGACAGGTTCCATACATTGCCAGACGCCATACTAATAAACGTGTCCTAAGAGAGTACTCTACTACGTAAATAAGAAGATGAGAATGCACAGGTTGGACCCTAAGATTCAAAGATACTAGTACCCCAACGTGCATGAAAGGCTAAAAAAACAGGAAATGACTAGAAACCAAAAGGGTACAATTGTACCTGCACAAATAACTGAAATTTATAAATGCAGGAAAACTAATAATTCGTCTACAATATCCACGCTAAATTCCAAATGTGCACATCACTGTGGCAGCAAGTGCGCTGAATGCTCTTGAAAGTGTGTGCATCCCTGTCAACAACCTGGAAAACAAAACGTATGAATGCTGCTTGATGAAGCATTGCAGGACACAATAAAAATGTGCTTAAAGGATCCCCACTAAATTTCAAGTGTGCGCCTTACTGTAACGAAAGGTGCGCTGAATGCTCATGAAAGTGTGCGCCTCACCGTGAGGAAAAATGAACTGTATTAGAACTAAATCCCCAAGAATCCACACCAAATTTCAAGTGTGCGCATCACTGTGATGAAAGATGCGCTGAATAATTGTGAAAGTGTGCGCATCAATGACCAAGAAAATGCGCTGTAGAAGAACTGAAACCTCCTCCGAGGCTCTACAAGGTGCACAGATAAATGCACAAAGGACACACACACAGCATGTGGAGCAATACACTGCCCTTCACCACTGTGTGCTGAATAGGATAATGCGACTCTGCAAATTTTGTAAATGTGAGCTACACTAAGCAGGGCGCTGCATGGGCTCTACGCTCCACCCACTAGTGTTTGCATCACCGAAAAGGGTAATGCACTTCACAGATGTGAGTGAGTGCACCACTGACCGATGATGCACTTTAACGTGTGTGCATCACTGAAAAGGAACATGCACTCTAATGACGGTTGAACTCCTCCAATGACTACTGAACCGCGGAATGCTAACCAGCGTTGATAAATTCGTGCCCAGATCACAAGGCAGACGGAATCCTCAAAATGGCCACCGATGTAGAGCTTGCTGTCCCAATTCAAAATGGACAGCTAAACGTGCTATGGATAATGGCGTTTCAACAGACGTGCAGGACAATGCTGATGTAAGCGCTACCATCCAAATAAGACACCAACTGCAGAAAAGTACTTTCTTGCAGATTTATTGGAGCACAGGAACCCCATGCCAGGGGCACAGACACCAACAGATCATCTTCACCAACTGACTCAGAACCCCAGTATGTCATAGTCCCCACATTCCACACCGGACATGAGACAAGTGGACAAGGGAGAAGACAGACTACATACCCAGTATATCACATCCCCCTTCTTTCACAAACATAACAAGGATGACAAAACAAACCCAAGAGGAACCCCACAAAAGACACACCACCCACACAACAAACAACACACAACCATTACCTTCTCAGCTGCTCTGGGTTTGACCACTATATGGAGATCATACTGATGGGACCAACCCAAAATGGGTGGACCCTCAGTGGCAACGTAAATTTTACCTTGCGTGTGACGCTCATGAAATACAATCTCAGCTTCGAAAAACCCTATTACACCTATGTTAGCACCTTGGTAACCTGTGAGTACAACATTGGTGTTATTCAAAAGCCTACAAGGTCACAACATTTCAAATACATTTTTGGAGATGATGGTGTATAAGGACCCAGAGTCCACCATCAAAGACACTAGTTTGTTATCAATCAGGAAATCCGCTTTGGGACGAGAACGTCTCTTAGAATCAACTGACTCTTCTTGATCCAAAAGAGTTGATGTGTCAGAGTTAACCATGAGCAACTTGTGTTCCATGAACTCCTCTGACTCCTCCACCACAGCCACTTTAGATTTGTCTGCTTTACACATTCGGGCAAAATGGCCTTTCCTGCCACATAAAAGACAGTCTTTTCCCAACGCAAAACAAGATTTCGAATCCGCAATGTGAAAATTGCTGCCACAACGATAACAGAATCGTGTGCTGGATCTGACTTGAGAAGCAGAAAAAGATCTTGGAGAAGGATTGCGAGTAAATGAAGAAGTAGCAGACTTTCTTTTGACAAAATTAATTGAGTCTAAATCACAGTCAACCTCAGAGACCTCAATGTGCTCCCTATTGCTCATTTTCTGCATTTCCTTCATGCATCTTTGTGATTCCTCCACAACTTTGGCAATTTTAATGGCCTCCTTTAAACTGGGATCTGCAGCCGCCCATAACCGTTCCTGCATTTTTTTGTTGCAGCACTGGACAATTAATTGGTCACGAATGAGTTCCTCCGTCATGGGACCAAATTTGAATTTAATAGCCAATTCTCTCAGTCTCGCAACAAATTCATCTATAGACTCATTTGGCTTCTGAGGCTGGGTGTAAAATTTGTGGCGTTGCATGACTATATTGAGAGTTTGTGTATGCGCAGTTTTGCCTCTTTGTAAACATCCTCCACAACATCCCCTTATCCTCATATACTTGAGGTAAGTATTTAAATACATGTTGACCCTCAGTGCCAAGACATCCGATTAAAAGTGCTTTTTTTCTAACAGGGGAAACATTTTACCCCCCTAAAGCCACCACATAGTTCTCAAAGGTTTCGATCCAATCTTCCCACTCAATGGGAGGATCCCCTTGTAGCATAAGGAACGATAGAGGAGGAACCACAGCTTGGTTAATGCTCATGGTGACTACCTTTAATAATTCACACAATGTAAAAAAATAAAAAAAAATAAAAATAAACAAAATGAAAATTTTCTTGAATGCAGTTCCAAAACTCAACAACAGATGGCAGTTTTACTGAGAACAACCAAGCCCTTGCTAGAGTCCCGGGCTCTATGGTTGTTATGTGGGAGGAGTGAAGGAACAAGCGAGACGAAGTCCGGTGAAATTGACAGATGGAAGAATTTCCTATGGGCTGACAGTCTGTTGAAGCAAACACTTTGTGAGGGTGCCGCAGCGTAGAAGATACGGTAAGACCATGATGACAGCGCGTGATAGCAATCCTGAAGGGAACGCGCGAGGAGTCAGCACGTGATAGCTATTGTTGGTCGCAGAGCAGAGGTGGACGGGCGAGGAGGCAGCGCGTGTTAGTTATTATTGACGCGTGAGGAGGCAGCACGTGTAGGAGATAAGCGTGAGGCCTGAGCACGAGGGGCGCTCGAAACGGGCTTAGGTAGGGCCTCGGGGACAATGAAAGGAAAAAAAAATTGAAAAATGAAAAAAACGGCAACCGGAGGAAAATGAGCAGGGCAGCACTTGAAAAGGGTTCAATAGCAAACAGTCCTACCGCACCAAAGCCAGTAGCGCAACGACGTAGGCAGGGCACAGGGTTCCATCAACAGGCTCCAAGTAGACACAGTTGTTTGGATGGAGTCTGGTGTCTGTGGCACATCCCATCCTGTCGCCAAAATGATGTAAGCTCTTCCATCCAAACAAGACACCAACTGCAGGAAAGTACTTTCTTGTAGATTTATTGGAGCACAGGAACCCCATGCCAGGGGCACAGACACCAACAGACCATCTTCACCAACTGACTCAGTACCCCAGTATGTCATAGTCCCCACATTCCACACCGGACATGACACAAGTGGACAAGGGAGAAGACAGACTACATACCCAGTATAACAAATGCGTTCCTGTGATGTGGAAGAAAGAGCGCCCCCTTATGTCGAGTCTTCTAGCGAGAGACGGTTGCTGCCGATGGTTAACCCACACAAGGTGACAAACATACAAAAGTACTTACAGGCTCTGTAGATATAGCCTGCAGCAATTTTCCATACGTAATGTTGCTGAAAAATTTACTTGTAAACTCTAACACCACAACTCCAAGAAACGCGCTGTTTTCACCACCAGCAACATAGAGCTCTGTAGTAGCCTAGTTTCCACATGCTGTCAGGGTGAAGGTAGATCGTCGGCAAATTTGAGAAGATGATCAAAGACAGTAATTGTAGAATAGAAGTATCTTTAGTCTATACCCTGACACCATACAAAGAATGAAACGCCTGTTCAGCCAGCAAGTCATACATCAACTGTCTACCGCCCCAATGCCCAAGGTTCTACTTAGAACCCAACTACATCACATTGCCGTGGGCGTAGGAAGATGGTGTCCCACCATGGTCATACACAGGACAAGATGAAAGTTAATCACAACATTCTGTTGATATGCATGGCAAAACAGGCGTTCCTGGGACTCTGGGGCAGGTAGGACGTGCCCAGCCACAGGGACTGACTATATTGGACAGGGGAACTGAGAGGGATGGAGAAGATTTACAGTTCACTTGAAGGGGAAGTCGACCTGTTTCAACCACTGTGGAAACCATGCTTGTCACTGCTGGTGACAGAATTCGTAGAGTGTTACATATTACTGGGTGAAATTAGGCTTCCATTGCCCTAGGCCTGTGGCTCTGTGGACGGAAGAAGCAGAGCAAACAATGGTTCAAAGACATGCCTAATATACTGAATTTTTTTCTACGGGACAGGACCTTTCCTAAGTTTCAATTGAGTGATCTGGGGACAAACAGGAGAGATATTGAGGTGGCGCTTGGAACTTGGGAGGGAGGGAGGACTGTTCTCTTGCTTTTTGTTAAAAGTCATTTCTAACACATAAGACATGAGGCACATGCTAAGGCTTACTCACATCTAACTGAAGAAGCCTTTAATAGTTTGAAAAACAACAAAGTAGAATTGATCCATAAAACCTGATAGTAATTTGATGAAAAAGTCTCTGCTGCATAGATCACAAGAAACATGGATTGACCCAGAGGGGATGTACATTTTTGCAAATCTCGTGGTATTTGATAGATCTATCATTGTGGCTTCATTTACGACCCCAAAACCACCAAGACAAGGTTCCTCTCTCCCCTTTCTAAGACCCTCTCGGGATTAGGCAATAGGTCCTACATGACATGTGAATGACAGAGTGCAGATCATTGATGTGATCCAAGATCATGGACTGGCCGATGCCTGTAGACTACTCAACCTGAATAAGATCTTTACATTGTTATCATGTGTCGAAAGTATCTAAATCCTTATCTCAGGTTACACCCTACCAAATGTGGTCAAGAGAGGAATCCTGAAAAATGCAATTTTTGACAATTTACTATCACATCTCTGCCTTCACTATGGTTTGACACTGCCCCCAAGCAAAGCATGGAGAAGGAATGCTCACAGATACAAGCTGCCTACTGAAGAACTACTGTTGTATGACAACATCTGAACATACTTAAAAGAAATGAGAGGCTTATGAGGCTCAGTTCTTTGGACGGTGAGAAATGCTTTGTGACAGGTATGATAATGAGCAACTCTGATATACACAAGAGAAATACTAAACTAGAGGAGTCCAAGCTCCAGTTCTCCATCAAAGTCCTTTAGGGAAAATACACTAAAATTCCCAAAGAACTAGACTGGACAAAACTGGGGCAAGCAAAGTTCACTTCAAACTCACTTTTGAGCACCAGGGCTGAATATGCCTTGTCCCCTTATTCAGATTAAGATGGCAACAGTGAGATAAAAGTGAGAAAGTAGGGAGGCTATTGGCAGCACAACTACAACAACGAGAATCACACTCTGCAAAGGCAGCCATCTTTGATTATCAAGGCAATGCAAACAATACCTAGACACAGTGGAAATATTTGCCACCTTCTACAAGACTCTGCACCACTCACAAGGAGAAGACACACTGGAGAAAGAAAATGCATCTTGAAAACGTCCAAAGACTATGCTAGGTGGTCACACCTACAACTGTCACAATGGAGGAGGGCAGAAGCTGCGAAGATGATGGTAGCACTGTGTTACTTCCACACACTAGCCTAAACAACATATTATCTCAATGTAAGAGGCTAAGGTGGATGTATAGACGACTGTGGTGTAACAACAGCCCCCGCAGCCTCCACGGTGCAAGGGCCCGAGTTCCAGGGGGGCCCCTCCAGCACTGTTCACGGACAGGTCTGAGAGCTCCTGACTGGGTCCGGAGCATGGAGGGCCCCTCCATGCACTTTGCAGGGGGGCCCGCATGTTTTGTTACGCCACTGATAGACAAGGAGGCTGGGTTTTCTTATTAATGATGCCTTTTATTGATATATTGTTTTAATGAAAATATATGATGAGCTGGATGGTTCTCATTGGTTGGCAGGCGTGAATTAACTTTCTTCTTTTTCTCTTTTGTAGGTCTTCTGTGCGAGGGGAGGGACCCGGAATCTCGGAGAAAGAAACAGCGGTAAGTAAATGTAGGGGAGGGATATTGACGACCTGTCACCACACCAAATTGTGCTTGAGATGGGAAGTAAAGGTGAACTATTTACAACGAGAAAAGAAAGAGGAAGGACAAATAAATTCTCCTCCACTAAAGTAATACCTATTGCTATATTGCTGGTGGGATGTGAGCTTGGTTGGCCTGGTTTTGGGTCTTTCACCAATTATCCCGCTTCTCTAGGAGTACTGGGCTATCAGATAAATGGGTACATGCGGTTTGGAACAGTAATACCGAGACCGAACTTGGCAAAACATAGGATCTCAAAACAACGGTCTCGTAAGATTATTCATTCATTTCCTACAAATCCCCGGGTGCCTTCTGGGTCTTGTAGTGCAGAAGAAATACACACATGGGAGGACGGTGCCACCAAACCCTTTCTTCCGTGTGCAACACTCCACCCACCACCCTTAAAAATCCCTATGCCACAACTCTCCGCAGTTATGGTGGCTCTGCAGCATCCTCCAGGCTGACCAGCAGAACCCCTTCCAGGAGGCGAGTTGTCCCCCCCCTCCCTTGCTTTACACAACTGCGGCCCTCATGCCCATCAAATCAAACCAATGACACAGTGCTTTGGTGCCAAAGAAGGTCGCAGTTTATTCAACATAACATGTTTATACTTTTGCACAATCATGGTTATCCTATTCTTAATCTTTCTTGGGAATAGTCTTCCTTTTCTTTGCAGTCCTTTTTGTTGCTGCGTGGACCCAGCCTCCTCAAGTTCCCGGGGACGGGAGGGGCCACCTGTCTGGTCCTCTGTTTCCCGGGTCAAGGCTTCAACTTGCTGCCGATCTGGGACCTGCCTGGACTGCAAGTGCCGTCCCGCTTGCCCTGCCCTTTCGTTGGCCCTCCCTGCTCCCGGGGGTCCCTGCCATGTGGCATCCCAAGGACCTTCTTGAGCATCTACTCTATCTATTATGAGGCTGAGTCCTTCCATTTTGCTCCCTCAGTACCCCTGCCGTGAGGCATCCCAAGGGTCCTGCGGGAGCTTCACATCTACCCTGTCCCTGGCGGTAGGCCGCCCTTGGCTCCCTCAGTGCCCCTGCCGTGAGGCATCCCAAGGACACTGTGTAAGCCTTCCCTCTACCTTTTAGTAATTCTCTCTTTTTTTTCTACCTTTCTTGTGTTCCTTCCGCCTCACCACCTACCCATGCGACTGCGACGCCCGTTCCTTCTGGTGTGGGTGGGTGGGATTCTTTCTTCTAACTGCGAGGAGGGCGGGTGGTTTGTGTTTGCTTGGGCCTGTAGGCCCTTATTTATCCCCCCCTCACCTCATCAGTTCTCCCCCGAATTGGGGGGTTCGCGCTTGCCCAATCCTGGTCGCCCCCTTTCGAGCACGCTATTTGGATGTGCGGGGAGGGGCTTCCCGCCTCCGGCCGGCGTTTAGCCCGGGCCCCTACTGGGTCCGGCTTCGCCTCCACCGGCCCGGGTTACTCCTCGAACCAGGTCACGGGATTCTCCTCCTCCCCCTCTGATTCCTGGGTGTCTCGGCTAACGTCCTCCCAACCCAAGTCTTCTCCTCGAGGACAGCGTCCTCGTTCTTTGGTCTGCTTCGCAGGCCTCCCTTCTCGCTCCACCACGTCCTGACTGGAGCATGGGGTTACGAACTCCAGTCCATTTTCTTCGGGTCCTCTCTCTTCTTCTGGGTTGATACTCCGATGTTTTAACCCTTTCCTCTTTTTTTTATAGGGTTCCAGACAGTGGAGGTGTTGGTGGAAATGACGGAGGGGCTGACTTGAGGTAAGGAGGGGTCTACAGGGCCAGACATCTCACACCCAAGTAGAGACTGATACCTGCTCTCCTTCATCGTGGGCTCTACCAAGCCATGACATAGGCCTATAAACTCCAGGTGAACACATATTCAGGCAGTCTCTACTTGCCCTACATGACATCCTACTACTCGGCCCACTAACTCTCCAATGGAGCTGAATTTCTACCCATCTCACCCCCAGCCTCCATATGGGCTAACATTTAAAAAGACCTAAAAGAAGGATCCCCAGATATAGGCTATGTTTTTCTTACCAGACACCCCTGTAAAGTAACTGACAGCCTGATCATACAATCTACCATTAATGCATGGATATATTCCAAAAAGGCTAAAAGTCGACCCCTACAACCACAGTGGAGCTCCCCCATGGCGGTATGCTGCAGATCAGATAGACAAAAGGAGTGTTAAGTGGGACAAAAGGGGAATGGCAAGGCATAAACACTTCACTGCATGTGGACGAGCCATTCAATGTTCTAAATTAGGAATTCCATCTGAACAGTCCACAAGCCTAGAAATATGTGCACACATATTAACATCAAGCAAACCTAACACATAACTCTGTAGGACCCCCACAGGAATATCTGAGGGAAAAAAACATGAATAATGCGCGTCATGTATGTGGAAGATCTCCTGCATTGCAAATAGAACACAAAAACCACTGTATTGCATCACCATCAATGTACCCAAAAAAATCTATGACACAGGTTATTCAACAAATTTAAAGATATTTTATTTGATCTCTACATTATTAAAATTTCAATTATCCCTCAATTATTTTTAACTACAAAGCTTTTGGTTTTTTATTCCTTCATTTTTCTGAACATGCATAAACCTCTAGAAATAAGTTCACAACCCAAACCCTTTCCTCATTCATTCCAAATACTCAACCTCATTCATGCACGTTATGTACATAGACCATGATCACAATACGTGTTGTGCGTCATACACCAGTCACACAGGTTTAGGCCTCTTCCGGTAAAACAAACACGCCCTCCAGCCTTGCATCATCCATCCTCTACGTTCTTCAGTAGGGGGTCTGCCACTACCCCACCGCCCTACTTTCATCCTAATGAAGAGGCAACACCGCTGTGCCTGTGACATGTAAATGCATTGTATTGTATTGTAATTGCATTTCCATAAAACATACAGCCTCTGACGAGACGCTGAAGCACTTTACTGCGAGTAACACGCTGTTCCAAGAGCCCAAGGTTAGTGGTGAATCCAGTGGTTATTGAGTTCAGTCCTGTGCTCTCGGTTCTTTTATGGTAAATTCAATTAATCAGGATTAGACCTCAGCTGACACCATTAACGTAATATTTCTATCGCGTTTATTGGCCCTGTATGGGGTGTTGAAGCTCTTGCCCGCAGAGGCAGTATGCCAAGAATATCAATGTCATGTGTGATCTCCTGCATTTAGTCACCAAGGGCCATATGTATGAAAATGTTGTTTTGCGAATCTCAAATAGCGATTTTTTGCGAATCGCTATTTGTGAATCGCAAAACGCAATGTATGTAGGATTTGCAAAAACATTTGCAAATCCCACATATTCCTTAATTGCGAATCGCAAATTGCGATTCGCAATTAAGGAATATCTCCCCATTTATTCCTATGGGCCTAGAGGCCCATAGTTATGAATGGCGAGACATTCGCAATTTGCGAGTACCCATTAGGTACTCGCAAATTGCTAATGCAATTTCAAGGATGCAAGGGTGTCAAAGGGACACCCTGTTGCACCCCTGAAATAAGCATGGGTGCAGATGTGGCGCACATACATGCCGTAAGGGCATGTATGTGCGCCACATGGCACTTTGAAAATGCAAAAAGTGCATTTTTCAAAGAAATCGCAAATTACCACCAACCTGTAGTTGGTGGTAATTTGCGATTCCTTAAGCCAAAATCGCACAACTTGGGTGCTTCTACATTGCATTTAAGGAATCGCAATTTGCGATTCCTTAATGCATTCGCAAAATAGGGAATCGCAAATTTTGCGATTCCTTATTTTGCAAGTGGGTTTTCCTTTCATACATTGCACACAGCTAAATTGCGATCGCAAACGCTGAAATTCTGTGAAATTCAGCGTTTGTGATCGCAATTTAGCTTGATACATATGGCCCCAAATGCAATGATGGTGGACATGCAAAGAACCCTGATCAGATTAACTTCAGGGCACGCCCCTCGACAGGGACGTGGTAGCTGGTTACGAAGCTTTGGCATTTTATCAACATGTTTATGATCAGCTGTGCCCATTGTGTAAATATTTAGGGGCATATTTATGAGTCGGGTTGTGTCACGCTTGCACCACGCAATGTGGTGCATGTGCGGCGCAAGCCCAAAATGTGATTTATGAAGCCACACAAGTCCACCTTGCGTGGCCCTTAGTGGCTTCATAAATTCAGAGTAACGCATCGTAGTGCAAATCACTGCTTTACCCTGTGCCAGGTAGGCATTCCATGGGTGTTGCATGGGAATTCTAATGCAACATCCATGGATTTTGACGCATTCTCAGATTTACCATAAGTGGGGAATGTGTCAAAATGCTACGCCTTCCCAGGTGAGGCGTAACGAGGAGATATATCTTTATTTCTCCTTGTTACTTCCTCTTTCTATATGTGCTTCATTCTGCAGCACACATAGAAAGAGGAAATGCCTCTCAGGTTTGTTTTGTGTGCAGGAAGGTGCCACTTCCTGCACAAAACAATCCTCCTGACCATGCAGGCACCCTTGCACCATGGAACAAGGGTGCCTGTAATGACGCTAGGAAGCCAAAACGGCGCCAGAGCAGGGACAAAGTCAGGAATGTGCTGTATTATTTTAAATACGGCACATTCCTGCCCTTTCCCTGTCACGCAGCTCAGCAAGGTGACTTGCTGCGCTGCACGACTTTCTCATAAATATGCCCTCAAGCCTACAATTGGTCGACATAGCTCCCGTCTTTGAGTACCACTTTTGTGTTTGCATAAGGAGTCTGCAGCAGTATACATTTTTCAGACAGATGATAGACAATCAGATGTCCTTGATGAGAGGTGGAAACGCTGTTGAGTGTTTGTTTTTGAGTTTCTTGCAGTCACTCCGTACCTCATGCGTAGGGGTGTGGAGGTACAGAGAAATATTCTGGAGCTGGAGGTGAGCGTTGCATAGTAACGGGACAGACCACCGTGAAATGGTTGCAAGGATGCTTAGTAGGTGCAGGTTGACAAATCAGTTCAAATTGTTAATTTTGGGACTGTCTGAGCCTGTGTAGTGAAAGAAGAGTAAAATGATTTTACATTTTATTGTGTGCTGCGGAGAGAACTGTGTGCATTCTTTGAAAATCACGTCTAACCTCATAGGTTTTATGTACTAATGAAAAATTTCCTAGCTAACGTAACGGAAAGTTTCAATTCTATTAAGGACTCGGAGGCGAGGATTATGCTATTCTTTTCTTCACTTTATTGAATAGCAGCCACTTTAAAGTCAAACAACTACTATTCCCATGAACCATAGGGAATAAACATAAAAACAATAGAGTGTCCACAGATAGAGTGTCCCATCAAGTGCACCAATCAGGAGTCCCCAGGGTGCTGATAGTCCTCTGTCTCTGACCATGCTTCTTTCGTCGCTCGGTCAGCCAGTAAAACCGCATCAGGAGTCTTGTTCATTCGAATCCCCTGGAAAATTAAAAGAAAGCGTAAGCGACAGGAGTGGCTAAGGTTTAGCCCTGAGGAGAGAATATGCGAAGCATGTACATGATCACAGCACAGTAAAGTCAAATCAAATCAACGGTACTTACTCCAATACGTGGGAGGGAAAGTAGTCAACCAAGTTGAACCCTGGGTGGGATAATCCTCGCCTCCGAGTCCTTAATAGAATTGAAACTTTCCGTTACGTTAGCTAGGAAATTTTTCATTCTATGTCAGGACCGGAGGCGAGGATTATGCTCATTTAAAGCTTGCTCACGACCAAATGAGCCATGTCAATAACCGGTTTGAAGTAAAACCGCTTAAAGGTGGAGTCTGAAGACCAGTCTGCTGCATTCAGAATGTCTTCTAGACGAGCTCCGAGGGTAAAAGCTTTGGAGGCCATTGCCCCTCTGGTAGAATGAGCACCAAACAATCATAAATCGATGCCCGCTTCCTGCATTATCCAGCGAACCCAACGGGCAATTGTGGGGGAAGACACCGCCTTGTGGGGCTTTTTGAGCGCTATGAGCAACTGGCGTTCTCCAGGAGGTCTCAACTCCTCCGTCATCTCCTCGTAAGCTTTGAGACATGCAACTACACATAGTTTCGGGGAGTCCGGAAAAGCGGGATAGGAGACAGAAGTCGTCCCATACTTGGTGCGTCTACGTATGGTAAACGTCACACCGTTGGGGGAGAAAATTCTACCGGACACATCCAGAGCTCTGACGTCTGAAACCCGTCTGCAAGAGATCAGACACAGTAGCATGGCTAGCTTCGCCGACAGTTCCTTCCTGGAGAGGAATCTATTCGGTTGCCAAGACTGGAATAAGTTCAAAACCCTGTTGACATCCCACAACTGAGAGTAACGAGGCTCCGGGGGAAGCGAGAGGCGTATACCCCTAAGGAGGCGACAAACTAAAGGGTGCTCTCCGACAGGGGAACCATCGACTATAGTGTGACCAGCGGAAATGGCGGATCCGAAGGTATTGATGGTTCTATAAGCGAGACCCTCCTCTGCCAGGGAGGCCAAAAAATTCAAGATGGCGCTCACATCAGCTGCCACGGGATTGATACTCCGTCGCAGACACCAACGACACCACCGTCTCCAGGTGGCCCGATAACGTTTGAGAGTGCTGTCTGCCCAGGCCTTGGACAGGAAATTCTCAGCCGCTCCCGAAGGTCCTGGGACCGCCCATCGTCCCCTGTAATCCGCCATGCCATTAGAGTCAGGGAACCTTGCTCGATCAACGGGTGAGGACATCCGTCCGGACTGAGAAGAAGTGTTGGAAAGTGGGGGAGTGGGATTGGAGAATCCCAGGAAAGTTCCAGTAGAACCGGAAACCAAACTTGAGACCTCCAGATCGGCAAAATGAGCACTATGCTCGCTCCCTGGTGTCGAACATGGGCGGAGACCCGAGTTATCATCGCAAACGGGGAAAAGGCATAGCCCGCCTCGGTCTGCCAGTCCTGGAGGAACGCGTCCGTCTGTTCCGCCAGAGGATCCGGCCGCCAGCTGAACAACCGGGGAAGTTGGTGATCCAGGCGAGAGGCGAAGAGGTCTACCGAGAAGGGACCCCAGAGGCTCTGGATATCCGCAAACACTCCCGGGTGCAGCCTCCAGAGGCTCAGATCGTGGAAGTGGCGAGAGTGGAAGTCTGCCACTTGGTTGTCCTGTCTGGGCAGGTACTCCGCTGTGACGGAGATCTGATGGTCCAGGCAGTACTGCCAGAAGTTTGCAGCCAGGTCCGAAAGAGCTCTCGAGCAAGTGCCCCCCAGATGATTGACATACCGGACCGCTGAGATATTGTCCATCTTGAGAAGGACGCAGGAATGAATCAAGTCCTTGGTCCAGCATTTGATCGCGAACGATCCCGCGAAAAGTTCCAGACAGTTGATGTGTAATTGTTGCTCCGAAGGAGACCACACACCCCCGTGGTGAAGTCGCCACACTTCGCGCCCCAACCGGATCTGCTCGCGTCGGACTCCATAACGATATCTGGCGCGGATCCGAAAATGGCTCGACCATTCCAGGCCTCCATGTTGGAGAGCCACCACTGAAGCTCCTCCCTGGCTTCCGGTGTCAGGCTCACCTTGTGGGAATAAGGGCGGCCCTTGCGGAGGTGCGCCGCCTTGAGCCGTTGAAGTGCTCTGTAATGGAGCGGACCGGGGAAGATAGCTTGAAGGGAGGCCGAAAGAAGGCCCACTATCCGAGCTAACTGTCTGAGAGAAATCTGCGACAGAGATAAAGCACTCCGAATCTCGTGGCGAATCTTCGTCATCTTGCGAGAGGGAAGGCTGAGAGTGGACTCCACTGAGTCTATTAAAAAACCTAGAAAAACTACTCTTTGGGATGGAATCAGGGTGGACTTGGTTTCGTTTATCACGAACCCTAGGTTTTGCAGGAGATCCACTGCGGTTTGCAGGTGACGAGAAAGTGTTCTGGGATCCTGCGCCATTATCAGAATGTCGTCTAAATAGACAATGAGTCTCATGCCCGACGCCCGGAGGCGCTCTATCGCCGGCCGCAAAACCTTGGTGAAACACCGGGGGCGGAGGACAGGCCGAAGGGAAGGGTGGTGAACTCGTAAGTTTTGTTGCGCCAAGGAAACTGAAGGAACCGGCAGTGAGGGGGAAAAATGGGGACCGCCAAATAAGCGTCCTTGAGGTCGAGGCGCGCCATCCAGTCGCCAGGACGGAGAATGTCGCGAAGGAGGTGGATGCCCTCCATCTTGAAGTGGCGGTAAACCAGCCACTCGTTGAATTCGCGCAAGTTGATGACCGGACGCTGACCCCCATCCACCTTGTCTACGAGGAAGAGGTTGCTGAGGAAACCTCTGGGATGCGGTAGGGTTTCTACTATCGCTCCTTTGTCTAGAAGGGAACGAACCTCCTGGTCGATTAAAATGGCGTCTGCCTCGGAAAAACAGAGTGGGCGGGGAGGTACGACCCGAAACGGAGTTCCTTGAAACTCTATGTGAAAGCCCCTGACTGTCTGCAGAACCCAAGCATCCCCCGTGATAGAAGTCCACATTGGGAAAAAATGCGCCAGACGGCCCCCCACTTTTAGAAGGGAAGAAGGGAGAACACTCACCGGAAGAATTGGAGCCGCCTCCTCCTCTGCCACCTCTGTTTCTGCCTCGCCGTCCACGGGTGGGGTAGAAGTTTCCAAAGCGGGCTTGATCTTGATAGTGTCCTTGATTGGAGCCTTGCCCTCTGTGCTGATTTGGACGGCCGGACGAGCGGCCCCTACCTCGTCCAGCCCCATGGAAAACCCGACGACGAAACACCTTCCGGATGGAAGTTTGCGCCCTATCTAGGGAGGTAAAGGTGTTAACGAACCTCCCTAGTTCTTTGATGAAGGGTTTGCCAAAGAGGCCACCCTGTGCAACTGGGCCCGCCTCAGTGTCCGCCAGGTCCCCAAGCTTGGGGTCAACCTTGATGAGAAGGGACCTGCGCCGTTCAGTGGAAAGCACGCAGTTGGCGTTCCCGAGGAACACCACTACACATTGGGCCCAAGAGGAGAGGTGTTCGGGGGATATGAGAGAGCCCGAGACCTTGGCTTCTTCTACCATATCTAAAATTTTGGTAGCGGGCCCCAAGACATCCAATAATTTGTCTTGACAGGCGCGCCAGGACCTGTCGATGCCTTTTTTGGGGTCTTTGACAAATGTTTGTAGGAAGGTAGCCATTCTGGGGTCAATGTCAGGAGTGGCGCCTACCTTCCCTTCCAAGGAAGGACGGGGACACTCTGCCCTAAGGCAATTACGAGCTGTAGGTTCAAGTGGGCGGCGGATCCGACTGGCCACATACTGGGCGACCTTCTCGGAGGGGGCCCAGTCGGAGGAGCGCGGGTGCAGGACATCGTCCGGGTCCAGCATGTCCGCACATAAGTTTAGCTCGCTAGAGGCTGGCGCCGACTTGGAAGGAAGCCAGGGACGGGACTGTTCAGGAGAGGCGTCCGCGTCCCCAGGGTCCCCGTCCGCAGAGGTAGAGGGGGCTGCTGGTGGAATGGAACTTAGAACAATTGGTTCTGTCGGGAATGACAATTGCTTTGCTCAATGTATATAATACACTCAGAACTTTCAATTTTTCAAACGTAAGTCATAATATAATTTCAAAGAACACACCAAAGAATAACCCAATTTAGCAAAAATAAAGTTATTTACTGAATATTTTTACAACTATAAACAATAATGATGACTGTCTACAACACATTAAACATATAGCAATATACAAGTGACTGTGGTGTAAAATAAGTGACTTGTGGTGATATGTGAAAAGTGCTCAACATGGGTAACCAACATCAATAGACATAAATAGACAAAAGAAAATATCAATTAGTCATGTCCATTCCTTGATGCATGAGTCCCAAACTATAGTATTAATTTTATATTCAGGTCAGGGAGACTGCATGGACTATGGATGACAATAACGTCGACGTTTCGACCCTGGGCAATAGCGCAGCTTATTAGGCGTCAAAGGCGGGTCTTCATCAGGACAAAAGGAAAGGAGTGACAACCACAAGCAATAGATGCGCGGAATCCTATTGAAAATTCAATGGGCATCCAAGTAAAACCATTGCGTGGAGGCGTCAGAGTAATTGGACACCATGACCTACACCCGAAGGTTGTGGTCTGAAATTTGAACAATACATCTATCTTCACCAGCCGGTTGAAGACGAGAAATTAGTAGAATTAAGGTTGCCGCCAAGGCGATCGTGAGTTGAAAAAGAAGCGTCCTCGTCCTGCTCAGTCTGCTGTTTTCTGACCACAACCTTCGGGTGTAGGTAATGGTGTCCAATTACTCTGACGCCTCCACGCAAATGGTTTTACTTGGATGCCCATTGAATTTTCTATAGGATTCCGCACATCTATTGCTTGTGGTTGTCACTCCTTTCCTTTTGTCCTGATGAAGACCCGCCTTTGACGGATAATAAGCTGCGCTATTGCCCAGGGTCGAAACGTCGACGTTATTGTCATCCATAGTCCATGCAGTCTCCCTGACCTGAATATAAAATTAATACTATAGTTTGGGACTCATGCATCAAGGAATGGACATGACTAATTGATATTTTCTTTTGTCTATTTATGTCTATTGATGTTGGTTACCCATGTTGAGCACTTTTCACATATCACCACAAGTCACTTATTTTACACCACAGTCACTTGTATATTGCTATATGTTTAATGTGTTGTAGACAGTCATCATTATTGTTTATAGTTGTAAAAATATTCAGTAAATAACTTTATTTTTGCTAAATTGGGTTATTCTTTGGTGTGTTCTTTGAAATTATATTATGACTTACGTTTGAAAAATTGAAAGTTCTGAGTGTATTATATACATTGAGCAAAGCAATTGTCATTCCCGACAGAACCAATTGTTCTATCTATCGTAAATACCCAGGTTGTGAGGGGCACAGGGTTACCCCATTATCATTAATGGTGGAATGGAACTGGCAAGGAAAGCCTGTTTAAGACGGTTGAATGCGTCAGGATCCACCCCAGCGTCCCTGGCACGTTTGGCCGGTGGTTGGTGTGTGTCCGTGGCAGGACCGCTAGGGGGAGGGCCTTTGGACGTTGGATAGCCGCTCCTCAAGAGGAGTCATGGCCTGCTCTACTGCCTTGTGAATAGACTCGTCAACCGCGTCATAAAAGTCGTCGTCCCATGGAAGGGATGCGAGAGGGTCCTCTTCCCATTGATCGTCTTGATAGACGTCGTCTTGAAAGGTCTCCATGAAGAGGTAAGTAAGAAACAACGGGTAAGGTATTACCAGTCAAATAAGATAGTGAGGTGGTAAACCTCCAATAAGGGGGGCTGGGTGACAGCCGGTACTATGGGCGGGTAGTGCTCGCAATTCAAGGCCCAAGAGCCTGGGACCCCAACAGCCCAGGTGCCAAATTTCTATGTGGGCAGCCTGCCAAAACGGGTCCTCGCAGAGTGAATCCGCACTACAGACTCTGCAGAAACAGAGCGTTTTTGGCCTACAACATACAGACCCCCAGGGCA
This sequence comes from Calotriton arnoldi, assembly GCA_963921515.1. Classification (NCBI taxonomy): domain Eukaryota; kingdom Metazoa; phylum Chordata; class Amphibia; order Caudata; family Salamandridae; genus Calotriton; species Calotriton arnoldi. The sequence continues at coordinate 194,038 of CAWUFW010016323.1, forward strand.
GAGAAACGCTGCCAGACGCTGCCTAATGGCACATACAGACCCGTGAAACGGGCGTTCAATGGGGGCGTGAGGGAAAACAAATGAAGTATAAATTTGCCTAATGGCAAGAAGCACAGACCCTTGTCAGGGGTGTACTGGCAGACACAGACAAGGCTCACTCGGCGCTGCAGCTCTTGGGTTCGGACGCGCTCAGGAATGCGCGGAATCCCAGGTGCACGCGCCGTGTCAGAGACGCTGTCAGGCACCCTCTGGCGGAGTCTCGCAGACACCGCAAGCCGGCACTGAGATACGGCCGCTAGGGAGCTGAGAAACTCCCACGGCTGGAGCGAGGCGCCGAGTAGCGCCGGCTCGCAAGATAAAATCGAAATCCTGTAGGGAAGGAAAAAAAAAAGGCACAAACAGGCGAGAAGTGAGGCGGGCGACGCGCGTCCATCGAAAGATGGCGCGCGCGCCCTTCACAAACGCGCCGTGAGGAGAACGGCAACCACGGACCGCCGCAGGCTGCCAAGTCGCGTATAAGGCGACATTAAAGCCTGATAAAAGACAATGCCAATAGCAAACAACCAAAGTTATTTAAGCATACATATAAAGTTCGGAAAACAATGTAAATACGCAAGAGAATAAAAGGTGACTTATCTGGGCTGCAAGCAGCGAAGAAAGAGGAAGCATGGTCAGAGACGGAGGACTATCAGCACCCTGGGGACTCCTGATTGGTGCACTTGATTGGACACTCTATCTGTGGACACTCTATTGTTTTTATGTTTATTCCCTATGGTTCATGGGAATAGTAGTTGTTTGACTTTAAAGTGGCTGCTATTCAATAAAGTGAAGAAAAGAATAGCATAATCCTCGCCTCCGGTCCTGACATAGAATTGCAGTAATATGGCGGACCTTTCCAAAGGTGGCTTGAACCGGACTGAGCAATGGAACGCAGTATGATGCTACAGCCCTTACCTACAATGTGGGTGGCATTATCCGAATAAATACTTATTTTTTAGGGTTGTGGTTATTTCTATTATCAAACATATGAATAAAGTACGCCTACTTGGAATACTAACATGCCTGTTTACTCACCAGTAATCGTCATTACTACGAGTCCTGGTCTTCCCGTTCCATTCCTGAGCCCGTCCCTCTCTCCCTGTTTCTGTTTATGGTGATTGTTTGTGTTTTTCTTCTTCTTGGGTTTCCTTGGTATTCTCAGGATATGTGCATGACGCACTTCCCCCTTTATGCATGCCGGGCCAGGTAGGAGGCCCCATATTGTGGGTAAGGTTTGACTTTGCTAGGTAATAGGTTTCTGTAGAGCAGACAAGCTGCTCCTTTGTAAGGAATGAGACAGGAAGACGGACGAGGAGGTAATGAATAAGCCAGGGTTGTTTAACGAGTACTGTAAATGTGTATTATCGAAACTACCAGGGTGCTATGCAGGTACTGCCAAGAGAGGAGTAGATTCACAGTATCTGGTTAATAAATGGCCACCCCTTCAATGGGAGGTGGTATAACCTGGGCTTCGGTTCCCCATTTATACTAATTAGACATAGATAGCTCTGAAATGCTGTTTATGCAAAATGTAGGGTTCTTTTATTGTTATATACTACTGTTACTGGAATCTCAGGAACAGAAAAACGAAGTTAACTAATGAAACAAGAGCAGTTTGCTGTACTATTTTATAATGAAGGATGTCAGTTATTTTAGAAGATATGAAAATGCTAATAATATCCGAGTTATAAAATGGCACTCCTACACGCTCCTTAGCAGGCTGTTGTTTTTTGGCACTTGTGGTGACTGTTAAAGAACAGTCAACACAATGCTTGATCGAATGCAATTACAGTACAAAAGCAAGACAATTATACAGGGAAACAAGTCATGCAGAATTCTAATACTGGCTGAATAAATTATGCAAATGATGCATTTACTTGTCACTCCTGAGACCTCCATGAAGGATTTAGATCAGAATGCAACTCTTAGTTTGAAGAAGGAGTGTGGGTACAAGGTTCTCGGCTACCTCTAACAAGGGACGGTGAAAGCAGTTTGTTAAAGGCAGTGCATAATTTGTGCCGGTGTTTGCAGGTGGTGAGCACCAGCTTATGTTTGGAAACCAAGAGTTATTTTTCATCATCAGACTTTGACCCAGAGCAAGAGAGAGAAAGATAGAAAAGGGAGCAACAAGAAGGATGAGAAAGATAGGAAAGGGGTGCCAAAGGGAGAAAGCAGGGACGAAAAGCAAGAGTGAGATAAAGAGTCAGGGAGAGACTGTTGGTGGATTAAACAAGAGACCAGTGGTGGTTGGCATGTACAGGGGGTTGGGAAAGGCGAGAGCATCCGTAAATATTAATATTAAAAAATGTACCTTAACCTACGTCCTCCGACCTCCGCTCCGGAACTCTTCTCAGGAACTGGATGCAGTGCGGGCACCAATCCTGGCGCTGCTCTCATGCAGTGAGAGCCGCTCCTGAGGGCACTGGAGCCCTGTACTTACTGTAACCCAGCTGTCTTAAGACAGCTGGATTAGAGGTTTCAAAGTGCGCATGTGTGGCTAGCCATCGCAACATGGCCGACCAAAGGGGCATGCGCACTTTGAAAAGTGCACAATCAGCCCACCCGCCTCCCAGCTGCTGTCATTCAGCAGCGGCCCCGCCCCCGTCCTGATGCTCCGTTCAGGACGGGAGGATGAAAAATAAAATGTTAATGTATTACCATTTTATTTTTCATCTTTGGGGGTAATTTAAGTGGGGCAACGCTCTAACGGAGGAGCCGCCCCTGCAAGGGGCATTAGGTGGATTCAAGACTAGGCAGCATTGGTAGTCGAAAAACTGGCATTCACCAGTGAAGGGCTCATAAGAAAAAATTTGGGCCCCAGCAACTATTATTATGTTTGTGTATATGAAAACCAATAGGGCAAGGATCATGTCTGCCTGCTTATATGTATCTGCAAGTGTCGATGTTTGCTGAGTGTCTGCACAAACAGTGCCTACAAGGTTTGAGGACGTAGGTGTTGTTTGATCATGGAGCTATGAAGTGACTTTTCTAAAGGGGTGAGTGGGACAAGGATCAGGATTGATCATAAAGGGCTGCAGCGGACAATGGTTAGAGGCCTATAATTTTTGTAACAGGTAATTTATTATGTATGCATTTTTCTTTATAAGAACATGTGATAGTCAAGGACTACGGCTGAGCCCTTGTAAAGAAAGTGGGGACAATATGTATATTTAGCTATGCAAAGCGGCATAGGCCTGTCTATGTATAAAAATAAGGAAGGCCATTGCGCATGACGTCTGTTTATAAATGGGGCTGGGACCAGGTGTAGAGCTGTCCAATTAGAAAAAAATGGATGGGAACAAGGTAGCGGGCTGTCTAGTTATAAAGGGGGTAAAGACAAAGTGTAGGGCTATTTGGGCTTAAAAGGGGTCATGAATAAATACAGGATGATGTTTAGGGGGTCTCTGCTTTTTATTGAAGTTTAGATGTATGATTTCTGCGTGATTGATTATACGAGCACGTGATCGCTAACGACTGTGGTTTACTCTTTGTAAACAAAGTGGGGACAAAACGTCTGTTTAGTTGTGAAAACAAATTTGGGAGTTGGGGACAAAGTGTGGGACTGTCTTGTTTATTAAGGGGAATGGGAACCTGTTTGTCATGATCGGTGGCAAAGACTCACCTTCCTGCGCTTCCATGCCTGCCTCGTATTATACTTTATACTCACAAGTGCTATGCTCATTTCAGGGTAGAAATGGTTAGCAATGCAAAGAGAATTTTGGCTCTGCTTGTTGAAAGGTGTAACATTTTTGGAAGACATGCTTTAGTTCGGTACCTGTGAGTAAAATCAGAAACTACATTTGCCAGGCCACAGAACTCTCATCATGTTTCAGTGGCGGCTCGCATATGGTGTGCTGCGGGGCGGGGGAGGGGCAAGGTGGGGGGATAAGTAATAATTACTTTCCTCCGTTCCGTCGTATGTCCGAGTTTACTACCCCCCCACCCTGCCCCTCCCCTGCCCCACCGCCCAGCAGCACGCCCTATTCGAGCCACCACTGTCATGTTTGGATATGATGGAGGCCATTTTGAGAGTATTTAGTATACGCGTTCAAGTGGTAAAGAGTGTATTTCCTAGGCAATCAAGATACTTTGGTGCTGCAGCCTGTACTTTTTTGCTAGACTTTGTGAAACTGTTAGAGCTTGTTTTTTTCATTTGAAAGCTTGAATGGAAGTTGAAGCTCAATACAGAGAAGTATCCTAAGGAATGAAAGCCCTGATTTAGGGGTTGGCGGATGGGTATTCTGTGAAAAACATGATGAATATCCGCCCACCCTCTTACAGTGCATTAAATTCTAATTTGTAATAAGGTGGACAGGATATCCAGCACATTTGGTATATAAGGCCTGATTTAGAGTTTGGCAGATGGGTACTCCTTCACAAATGTGACAGATATCCCATATGCCAAACTCCAAATCAGGCCTTAAATCGTTTTTTGGAAACAAACATGAATAGTTTTCAGTACTAGTTCAGAATAAATCTTGAAAAAGTGTAAAGTTTATAGTTTGTTGCACATTTTGGTTATAAGCTACTTGAGGATCCCAAATGATCATCATCGGTTTTAAAGTCTGGTGATATCTCATGCATATGTTTGTATTTAAAATAGTAATATGTGCTAGGAAAGTGATTCATTGGTACCAGTGTAAAGTACATAATCCCGATAAATGTTTATCCATATCTTCGGTTTAACAAACAACTTTAAATGTAAATGAGAACTAGAGACTGTGCACTCACAATACAGGAGATAGTTGTCTGACCTGTCCCATAAGAGAGAATGAGGTTGATGTAAACCCCCCGTAAAACCAATAGATGTATATATTTCAATTTCAGGCATGTCAGTGTTCCACCAATATCCCAGAGGGCCAGAGGCATAGAGATATTCTGGGGGTATACAATTTGCTATAGCAGTGTTCAATGAGCATACACAGAGATGAGGAAATAAAGATATAAATCATGTTTTAGATATCAGAACGACCTAAGTAGACAACAGCACCAAACCAAGTAACGACTCATGGTGGTGACATCCAGTGTCCCATCCCATTCCCTCTTTCAAAAAATCTGCTGCTAACCATCATAGTCAGATTGTGCATGGCTGGCTGTGGATTCAGAGAAGCGTGGAACAATTAAACACTCCTGTTAGAAATCAGAATTCAGGCTAGTGGATTCTGATAGAACTATAGGGCTATAGAGCTCTCTGTTCATGAAAGGAGAGGCTCAAGGTGTAGTGCTGGCTGTTTACAAACAGTTAGTGGAAAAAATGTTGGGATATCTGTTTACTGTTTATTAAGGTAGAGATGCATTACAGTTATCTAGTTGTAAAAATGGGTGTGGATAATTAGTAGATCTGTCTAGTTATTAAAAGGGGATGGAAAGGTGTGTAGGTCTATTTGTTTATAAAAGGGGTGTCTATAAAAAAGGAGAGGTGGCAAGATGCAGGCTTGCCTCTTTATGAAAAAGAAAACAAGTAGGAATAAGGCATAGGTCTGTCAAGTTATAAAAAAAGGGTCGGGGGTTAAGGTGCAACCCTCTCTGGTTGTGAAAAAGTGAGTGGACAAGGTGCATCATCAGTAATAAAAAGGGGTGGGGAACAAGGTATTGGGGAGTCTAGTTATGGAAAAGGAAGAGGGATACTTACTACCCCAACAATATTTTTGTTCCGCTATTGTAGCTAAATGACAGCCAGTATGGTCAGTTTGGACCTATGTGATGTCCAACGATCCACACAAGTGACCAATGATTGGTTGCAACATGATGCTCGTCCTGCTATAGTCGATATACTCCCAAAAGGGTATCATATTGTCTCATTTCATAAAAATGGAGCAGTCACCCAATTAATAAAGCAGCCATATGTTTTTTAAAAGTCGCTAAATGCCTGACATGGTCCTTGGAATATCTCACAGTCAATCAATCAATCAAGCAATCAGGGAATTTTGAAGCGCACTACTCACCCGTGACGGTCTCAAGGCACTGGGGGAGGGGAGCAGCTCCGGTTAGTCAAAGAGCTTGAGGGTCTTCCTGAAGATGTGCAGATTGGGGGCGCATCTGATGTCGATTGGGAGCTCGTTCCAGGTTTTGGCCGCGATGTAGGAGAAAGTTCTTCTACCTGCTCTTGCTCTGTGGATGCGCGGGTTTTCACCAGGTCGACGGATCTGAGGTTTCTCTTGGGTACGTGGAAGGAGATTCTTTCATTGAGGTATTGGGGTCCGGTGTTGTGGAGGCAATTGTAGGCGTGGGTGAGTATCTTGAAAGTTACTCTCTTCTCGACGGGGAGCCAGTGGATGTTTCGCAGGTGTTTGGTGATGTGTTCCTGTCGAGGGATGCAGAGGACAAGTCTGGCTGAAGTGTTCTGTATGGTCTGGAGTTTGCAGAGTGGAGACTTGTTGATCCCGGCGTAGAGGGTGTTTCTGTAGTCCAGTCTGCTGGTTATGAGAGCGTGGGTGACGTTCTTTCTTGATTCGATTCAGGGGGGATCCATTTGAAGGTCTTCGGAAGGATGTGGAGGGTGTTGAAACAGGTGGAGGCGACGGCGTTGATCTGTCGGGTCATGGAGAGGGAGGAGTTGAGTATGATGCCGAGGTTCTGGACATGGTCCGTGGGGGTGGTTGGGCTGCCGAGGGTGGTAGGCCACCAGGTGTTGTCCCATGCAGAAGGGGAGGGTCCGAGGATGAGGACCACTGTCTTCTCCGAGTTGAGCTTTAGGCAGCTGCTGCTCATCAGGATGCGACATCCTGCATTCCTTCCTGGAAGCTGAGTCTGGTGATGACGGGGTACTTAGTGAGGGAGATGATGAGCTGGGTGTCGTCAGTGTAGGATACTATGCTGAGTCCGTGCTTTCTGACGAGGGTGGCGAGGGGGGCCATGTAGATGTTGAAGAGCGTAGGGCTGAGCTATGATCCTTGGGGTACTCCTCAGTTGATCTCTGTGGGTTCGGAGAGGAAGGGTGTAAGTCAGATTCTTTGGTTTCTGCCGGTGAGGAAGGAGTGGAGCCAGTAGAGGGCAGTTCCCTGTATGCCGGCGTCGCGGAGTCTGGCGGTGAGTGTGCTGTGGGAGACGGTGTCGAAGGCTGCAGAGAGGTCGAGTAGGATCAGGGCCGCGGTGTGGCCTTGGTCGAGGAGTGTGTGGATGTTGTCTGTAGTGGCGAGTAGCGCAGTGTCGGTGCTGTGGTTGCTGCGGAATCCGCATTGGGAGGGGTCGAGGATGGAGTTCTCTTCGATGAATTTCGTTAGTTGGACGTTAACGGTCTTCTCAGTGACTTTGGCTGCGAAGGGGAGGAGGGAGATGGGTCAGTAGTTCTTGAGGTCCGTTGGGTCTGCCGAGGGTTTTTTGAGTAGGGGCTTGACTTCTGCACGTTTCCAGTCATCGGGGAAAATGCCGGTTTCGAAGGTGGTGTTGATGGTGCGCCACAGTTCAATTGCGATGGCGGTGGTGGCTCTGTGGAAGATGTGAGGGGGGGCAGGTGTCCATGGGGGCTCCTGAGTGGATGCATTTCATGGTTGATGCAGTGTCTTCAGTGGTCACTGGGGTCCAGGAGGAGATGGTGGGCTGGCTGGCTGGCGTTTCTGGAGGAGATAGTGGTTTTGGCGTCCGGTGTCTGTTCGTTGAAGTTGTCGTAGAGGGACTTGATTTTCAGATGGAAGTAGGAGCCGAGCATGTTGCAGAGGTCCTGGGAGGGGGTGACATCCATGGTTTTGCTGGTGGGTTTGGTGAATTCCTGGATGAACCTGAAGAGTTGGTGGGGGGAACGTCACGGTCTTGTGAGTTTTATCTTCTGGCAAGAAATTTCCCATTTACAAACCTATGTCTTGCAATATTTCCTTTTTTATATTCAGTCTGACATTCTCTACACCTAGGTATCTTTCATCCTGACATTAGTTGACCATGCTTACTATGAAGAATAATGTGTCTAGCCACCCCCTACACTTATGATTACAATATCTAAACATGTATCCTGCATTGTGTGCTGAGTATACATGACAGAAAACTGGGAGACATATTTATCAAGATGTGACGCAGCGCAGAAAGTCACCTTGCTGTGCAGCGTGACAGGGAATGGGAAGAAATGTGTTGCATTTAAAACAATATGGCACATTACTGCCTTTTCCCAGTGCTGGCGCGCAATGTGCTGCCTAGGCCCAATGCAGGCAATCTTGCTCCATGGTGCAAGGATGCCTACGCTGTAAGCAGGATTGTTTTTGTGCAGAAAGGAGCACCTTCCTGCACAAAAACAATCCCCTGAGGCATTTGGAAAGTGAGGAAAAGACAATGAGAAATTAAGATATTTCTCCTTGTTACGCCTCCCCTGGGAAGGCATAGCATTGTGGCGCATTCCCAGGTCTACCAGTAATGGTAAATCTGGGAATGCATCAAAATCCATGGGGTTTGCATGGGAACACCCACGCACCACCCATGGAACGCCTCCCTGGGGCATAGTAAAATAACACAATGCATCAATTTGCGCTGCATTGCGTTACTCTGGATTTATTAAGCCACTCAGGGTCACACAAGGAGGCCTTGCATGGATTGATAAATCGCATCTTGAGGATTGTTTCACTTTTGCACCATGTTGCGAGGTGCAAAAGCAATGCAACCCCTTCATAAATATGGCTCTCTGTACTTAAAGGAGGTTCTCAAAAGAGACAGAGATATGAAACATCTTATATTATATCCTACACAAATCCAAACACAATTGTCCAGTCTTGGATGAGGGACATTACAATCCTTGCTTCTGTTTTCAGTTCAAAGCCTCTGTGAGGTAGAGTTTAATAAATAATCTCCTGTCACCATCTATGCTCAACCAGGTTCTTGAAAGGCATAGGTAATGTTATTGGTCAAGTCCTTTCACATTTGATCATCGTCTGATTGCTGTTGGTCTCATTCCTCAGCTTTTGCAGTAGTATGGAAGCCACATTAGAAGAACTCTAACTTGTACCCCACCAATTTATCAAACTTTCAGCCCATCTCACTTCTCCATGCCAAGCTAAATTATTAAAAAAGACAGTAAGAGCATGTCTTAAGCTCTATGGCAAAACATACCACTATTTGAACCCTTTTGAGGCTCAGGATAGACTATGTACAAGCACAGAGGCAGTCTTCTCTTGTTCATTGCTAAGTTGAGAATGGAGGTGGAAGTTGGTGGTGATTATGTTTTGCAACGACATCCAATACTGTTGATCATCCATTGATGTTGCAATGCCTGTCAGAGGGTATCAACCAGGACACTGCACTGAAGAGTGTTGGATCCTTCCTCTCTTATTGATCACAGCCTCAAGCTGGTCACCATTAATTCTTCACTCAGACTGGTCAGGTAGCTTATTTCCCTGGGCTCTGCAATCTACCCTTCTTTGTTTATTATTACTAGAGGACACGAAACAGCATGCTTCATTAATGTGGGTGAGATGTTATTGTGTACATATCACTTACACAGACCCTGATGAACAAGAAAGCAGCTTTTAAGGTGAGCATCTGAACATTGTTAATTGCTATTCACCAATGAGGTTTGAAAACTTTCTGAAGCGTAATCTAACTAAGTTTGGTTCTCTTAGGACACCTGTCAGCTCCCTTTGTGTGAACGTAATTACTGGGCTTCCTCTGTGCACCAATGTCCTTTTACCACGACTGTGACACTCAATTTGATATCTCCTTGAACTTTGACCTTTCATGGGCTACCCAATTAGAGCTGTAATTGAGGCTTCTTTATTTCAGTTCAGGGAATTGAGACACATTCTTCTTTTCATCTCAATCCCTAATACTAGCAATGCTGCAATTGTACTTGTTTCTGCTAATCTTGATTATGGTGAGACATTGCATCTTGACGTTCTCGCACCATCAAACCTTTGCAACTTGTATTGGGTACAGCACCCAGAGTCCTGCAGAACCTCTGATCTTTCTGTGCCCAACATGGGGGAGAGGAAGCACAATCTCCTCTGGGAAGAAGATTGCATGGAGTGGTCTCTCCTGGATGATATACACAACCCTCGGGCACCTGATGATTGGCCAGCCTAGTACAAAGTTAGTGTCAGCCTGCCAACAGGCAGATTCCTCTGACCTTACTGTTAGAGCTGTCAGCCTTAGGGTGGTCTTCCCCTAACCTTTTGCCTGCTTGTCTCCAATTTTGCTGAATTCTTTTTTGTTGGCTATAGGACTCTGTGCACGTTACCGCTGGTAACAAAAGCTAAGGTGCTTGTGCTCAGTCCCCTAAACATGGCTTGATTTACCTATACCTAATTGGCATATTCAATTTACTTGTAAGTCCCTTGTAGAGTGGTATAATGTATACCCAGGGCCTATAGATTAAATGCTACCAGTGGGCCTCTTGACTGGGGGTGAATGTTTGATTCATCCAACATTCAATTCAACATTTGTTGCCACAGCACTTTTCGCCCTAAGTGGGATGGTTATGCCCAAACGTGGGTCCCTTGCTCGCTGTGCCACTAGATTCAAGCTAGTCTGGTTGATGAGGGCTGTTACCCCGAAACCGGTTCCCAGGATGCTAGTTTCCGGTCTAGGGAGGACCCGGCTTGGCAGTTCAGGCTGGATTGTTCCCATGAGGAACAGGGTCAAGACTGGTTTGCATATGGCTGGATCCAAACTGGGGTGGCGTAGTGAGCAAAATAACGATGGATTTAACCCAGATCTCTTGACTGGGGGTGAATGTTTGATTCATTCAGCATCCCATCCATCATTTGTTGCTGCAGCACTTTTTGCCCTAAGTGGGATGGGCATGCCCAGACGTGGGTCCCTTGCTCGCTGTGCCACTGGATTCAAGCTAGTCTGGCTGAAATGGGGTGTTACCCAGAAACCGGTCCCAGGATGCTTGTTTCCAGTCCAGGGAGGACCCTGCTTGGCTGCTCGGGCTGGACTGTTCCCATGAAGAACAGGGTCAAGACTGATTTGCATATGGCTGGGTCCAAACTGGTGTGGCATAGTGAGCAAAAGAACAATAGATTTAACCCAGATCTCTTGACTGGGGGTGAATGTTTGATTTATTCAGCATTCCATCCATCATTTGTTGCCACAGCACCAGTGGGTCTGCAGCACTTATTGTGCCACCCACCTAAGTAGCCCCCTAAAACTTGTCCCAGGACTACCTTTGCAGCCTGAATGCAGTGTTACACTGCAATATCGACTTGGCATTTAAAACCCTGTGCCAAGTCTTAAACTCCCCTTTTTATACATCACCCCTAAGGTAGGCCCTAGTAAGCCAATAGGGCAGGGTGCTATGTAATTAAAAGGTAGGACATGTGCTTTTAAGTTTTACAGGTCCTGGTAGAGAAAAGCTCCCAAATTCATTTTTCACTACTGTGAGGTGTACCCGCTCATAGGATAACATTGTGGATTCCTGATTACATTTAATAAGCTGTAATTCCTAATTGAGAGAAGGTAGATCTGTCATGTTAAGTACCTATGGAATTGTAATGATAAATCTTCTTTAATGGCAAAGTGAGATTTCCTTCTCGTAGACCTGTGTGACTGCAGCCTGTCTCTAATTGCATGTCTGGGTTGGGTGACAACTGGGCTTTGTGTATTCCCTCTATACAGCCACAGACAATGGGAGTTTAGGTGTGACTTGATGGGTCATCTTGGGAGGATGAGAGGGAAGAGCTGGGCACTGCCTCACACTTACACCTGAATAGGCAGAGTCCTGTCCATGCACAAAGGGCTGCATACCCCCCACCCGTAGTGAGTCTGGTGCCATGGCAGGAAGGGAGGACCTCAGTGCATTTATAGACCCTTTTCTGAAGTCTCACCCATTTCAAAGGAACCACTGGGTATAAGAACTGGACCTCAGACCCTACCACTTCAGAGCACTTCTGGACCTTGGATACTCTGCCAGGAAGAGGGACTGCTGTGCTGCTGAAGGACTGCCACTCTGCTGGACTGCTGCTCTGGAAGAACTGCTTTCTTGCTGTGCTGACCTGTTGCCTACTGCTCTCCTTTCCTGGGTGAGAAGGACTGGACCTGCATCCATTTCCTCCGGAACCCCGGGTGACTCCAAGGGCTAGTGGCTGGCCTCCTGATCTGAAGTCTCAGAGACATAAAAGACTTCCAACTATCCTGCTTCTGCACCTGGACTCTGCCATCTGTGAGTCTGCCCTGCCAAGTGATGTCACCCCAGTCCTGGACCCTTGGAAGTGGGCCTAAGGTGCATGCTGTAATAGAACCGACGATTTGTCACCACTGAGGAGAATGGAACCGGCGCATCACCACCTCTGAGTGGGTCAGCACTGATGCATTGCCACTGCTACGCATATCAGAACCGGCGCTTCGCCCCTGTTGCACGGATCAGAACCAGAGCATTGCTGCTGTTGTGTGGCTCAGAGATGCCTCCTCACCTTCTGAAGCACCACTGCGGGGTGCTCTACATAAAGCAAGGTCCCCGCATCCACATCGACGAAAGCCTTGACGACAACGCTGAAACTTCGTATTGCAGCCACCCCCTCATTGGAGCCTTGTCTGCGCTCCGCATCCTCATCATCAACAGGATCCTCGACGCAACCTGGACTAAGGTACTTTTGCTCAGCAGGACAAGCCTGGTCCTTGAAGCTAGCCCGCGCTCCTTCACGGTCAGCCTGAACATTTGACTTTGTCCCGGTCCAGCGTTACCAGATTTCCCTTGTTGGTACTTTGTGCTTTTTGGTGCTGTTTTCACTAAATTCTTTAGAAATCAATATCTCCGATTTTACTCATATTTTTGGTGTTAAATAATTTATATAGATATAATCTATTTTTTTAATTTGCTCTGGGATTTTTCTTGTATTGTGTTCTCACTTTATTACTGTTTGCGTGTTGCATAAATACCTTACACATTGCTCGTAAGTTAAGCTTGACTGCTTGCAACAAGCTACCCCAGGTTAAGCACAGGTTCATTTAGTGACTTTTTGTGGTTCACCCTGCAAGGGATTGTGGCTGTTGCTTGACCAGGGCTCACACCCCAGTCAACCAACAACCCCAGATCTCACATTTTCCTTGACCAAGAGCTGACCTTTTCTTGTACAAGAGCTAACACGACTAGGCACTACAGGGTTGTAGATGACGAAGAGTTGGAGGGATCCCTGGCCTAACAACTTCTAACAAAGTAAGTGGCTAGTATACTATGGGTCACAACTTGTATGGCTAGTAAGCAAGGGTGTGCGAAAATCTTTTGCAGAATTGTGTTAAATTATGTAAAATTTCTGAAGATTCTCTTAGCAGTATTTGCATGGAAAATGAATAAGAGAACATTCCTCACATTCAAAAGGCATTCCTGAAATCTGCAAGGGGGTGGCTTGAAGAAAAATGTCATCAACAAAACATTCCCAAAAATGTAGTGAAATTTCACATATCCACAATTCACAGAATTGCTCATATTTTACACGGTGCAAAATCTGCAAAATTCAAAGGCTTAATAAAAAAACTGCAGAACCTTTTCAGGTGTATTAGTGCACTGGTTGCCACCCCACTCTGCTGTCAAGGGATGGACACTTCTTGTGACCTTCCCTGTCTAGAGCCAAAAGTCATGTTTTAAGCCAAAGACTCTCGGTGTGTCTGATTTTCGGCAGATTCATCTGGGGCTAAAGAGGAAGGACCCTCAGATCTGCTGCGAGATCCTGCTTCTGCTCACTTTATCAGGATAACCATAGCATGTTTTGTCAGAATATGTTGAGTTTGAAGGTGCCCTATGTGTGTAGGTTATGTTGCTGGACCTTCATAAAAAGGTGGAGTCATGAACACATGATTTGGCCTGGGCTGTTAACTTCGCTCCTTTCACAGAGTTTGTGGAGTTTTCTGCACTCCATGCTCCGCAGAGCTTCCAGAGTGCAGAAAACTCCGCTGCGCATTGTTAGACTTGGCATCTTTGGCGTGGTTTCCCCTGACTTTTTGCCTCTATCTCCTGTATTTTTGATGCTGTGCTGGATTTCGTTTTTGCTGGCTTAGATGCTTTGGGTACTTTGCCACTACTGATCAGTATCAAAGTGCAAGTGCTCCCTGTCTAAATTGTTATTGTGTTTGGTCTTCCCTGATTGGCATATTTGATTTACTGGTCCATCCCTAGTAAAGTGCACTGAGTGTGTCGGGGCTGGTAAATCAAATACTACTAGCGGGCCTGCAGCACTGATTGTGCCACCCACATGAGAATTTCTGAAACAGTAACTCAGACCTGCCACTGCAGTGTCTGTGTGCAGTTGTTAACTGCCATGTCGACTTGGCAAGTGCACCCACTTGCCAGGCCCTAACCTTCCCTTTTCTTACATGTCAGTCACCCCTAAGGTAGGCCCAAGGTACCCCTGTGGGCAGGGTGCAGTGCATGTGAAAGGTAGGACATGCCCTGGTGTGTGTGGCATGTCCTGATAGTGAATTACTGCCAATTTCATTTTTTACTATTGCAAGGCTACCTGTTCCCATAGGACAGAATCTTATAAACATAACTGCCCCTGGGAACAAGGTAGGAAAATAAAGTTTAGTATGCCTGAACTCTGAATGTTAAAATGCATCTTTTAGTGAGGGTGATTTTTACACTCTGTGTTTGAAAATACCACTTTTAGAAAGTAGGTATTTTCTTGTTTAGCCATCCAGTGTGCCTCTGCTAGGATGAGGATTGACTGTCTGGGTTTGGAGTGTCAGGGGCTGGGGAGGAGCAGTGGCTCCAGAGAGCCTGATGAGTCAGGGCTGGGCTGAAATGACCTGGGCTGCATTTAGAGTAGGGGGAGGAGATTTCCTTTCACCTGAATGGGCCTGCCAGGAAGCTGCACCAGAGAGGAAAGAACTGGTTTTGACTGGCCACAGGGCTTCTCTGCACAAAGAGAACAAAGACATTTTGGGATATAAGTATTAGACCTAAAACTCCTGAACTTTAGACTACTTCTGGAATCAAGAAGAACCTTTGCCAAGGAGAAGAGCTGGAGAAACTGAGGAAAAGTACTGCCCGTGCTGTGTGTCTGGGGTTGGCCTGCAGTTGCTGTTTCTGCCAAGGAAAGGAGAAGGACTTGTGCTGTGTGCTGTGTCCCCTGCTTGAGAAAAGTCTCCAAGGGCTTGAGTAGAGCTTGCCTCCTGTTTTGAAGTCTCAGGAACACAAAGACTTCACCCCCAAAGACTTCACCCCCAGCTTCCCTGAACTTCCTTGCTGGGAGTTCTGACCTGCCAGGAGTGCCTGTGACTGTATGTGGCCTCTGGAGGTTGTTTCTGCTGCTGGGAGCTGGAAAGCAATGCAAAAACAAGAAAATCGATGCATCGCTCTTTTTGCGACAGTTTTTCCGATGCAATGCCGTGGTGTGAGAAGAATCTCCCTGCACCGCCGCTGTTGAAACCGACGCAGCGCCTGTCGCGGCTCCAAGAATTGACGCATTGAGGGATCGCGGCTGAAGAAACCGACACAGCCCCGCTCGACGCCGCTGCATCGTTCACTGACGCATCCCGGATTTCCACGCATTATCCCTGTGTGGCAAGTTTTCCCCGACGCATCACCCGCGGATCGACGCATCGCTTCTCCCTTCCCCCTAAAGACCAGACCCGATGCACCGCTCCCCTGTGTCCAACAGAACTGTTGCATTGCATCTACGAAGGTCTCAGGAATTGACGCATCTCTTTGTTTTTCAACGCTTCCCATCCCTGCAGCTGTTTGGCTTGGTGAATTTTGTCGCAACGACAGGTACTTTGCAAGAAATCACGCATCCATAGTTTTCTATGGACTCAGTTGCTAAAACCTTTTGAAAGTAATTTTTCTTAATACGTTTATGTTGGATTTTTGTCGTTTTGGTCTTGTTAAGTTTAGATAAAGATACTTTATATTTCTAAACTGGTGTGGTGTCCATTTGTGGTGTTATCACAGATACTGTGAGTGTTGGTACAAATACTTTACACATTGCCTTTGGGATAAGCCTGTCTGCTCGTGCCAAGCTACCAAGGGGGTGAGCAGGGGTTATCTAGAGTGGGTATCCCCCTTACCCTGACTAGAAGCAAGGGTCCCTATTTGGACAAAGGTACCTACCTCTGCCAACTAGAGACCCCCATTTCTAACATTGGTGGTCAGCGGTGCAGATTTGAACTTCTATTTGTACTTGACCCATAGTGATTGGTATACATCACTAGTTTAGTGCAGACCACTATGCAACCACATACTCTGTTTTATTTTTGGTTCTATTTTTGATCTGACCCTTGAGTTATCCACGCATCATGTCTCGGAATGGTAAAGCAGCAAGTGAGGTTGCAGATTTGGAGTTCGACTTTGAATTGTTAAGCGATTACAAGGTAGAGCAACTCTGCAAAAACTTTGGTTGTCCCATGAAGAGCCACTTTAGAAAAGAGGAGCTACAGAAGGCTTTAGGGGCCTGGTGGGAGGCCAGACAAGCTGAGGAGTTAGAGGATGCAGAGGTGGAGGGGGGTGCACCAGAGAATGGTTTCAGATCACAGGATTTGCCTGTAGGAAGAGCAGCCTCTAGGGCTGGCAGCAGTCATTCTTCTAGAAATTGGGCACCAGACGAAATAGAGGAAAGGCGCAGGGCCAGGGATCATGAGTTAGAGGTCATGAGACTAAGAGCAGAGGAGAGTAAGAATGCTCTTGCTTTGGAAGAGAAAAAGTTGGTCTTGGCCCATGAGTTGAGCATGAGAGAACTGGACATTAAAGGCAAACAAGTGGAGTCCAGTAAGAATGGTGGCAGCGCACAGCCAGTGCAAGGGGGCAAGGTTTACATACCCAAGGATGTAGTACAGAATTTCCAGAAGGGGGAGGATGTGTATGCTTGGTTTGCAGCTTATGAAGCTGCCTTGCGTATGCATGAGGTCCCTGAGAAGCATTGGGGGCGGGCCTGTGGAAGCACTTTGAGGCCACGGGGAGGGACACCCTGACACCTCTGGGGGAGGTGGGTGCCCTGACCTATCCCAAAATGAAGGAGGCTTTATGCCTCAGGTATGGGCTCACACCTGAGCAGTACAGGGAAAAGTTTAGGACCTTCAAGAAATTTGAATCTAATACTTGGGTTGAGTGTGTAAACATGTATTGCAGAACACTGGATGGTTGGATAAAGGGCAGCAAGGTAACTGTTTACCAGGGTTTGTACAATCTGAATGCTTGGGAGCACTTGAGTAGTCTGTGTGTTCCAGAGCTGCGCCAGCATCTGACGGATAGTAAGTTGATCGATCCCCAGGCAGCTTGCTCAGGAGGCGGCCCGCTGGACGCGTACCAGGGTCCACAAGGGGATTGTGAAAAACCCAGCCAAAGGTGGGAAGGGTCCCCAGCAGAAGAGTGGGGGGGACAAGGGTAACCAAAAGGAGTTCTCTAAAAGGCCCCAAAATAGTTCCCAGGGTAAGGATCTCCAGCCCCCCAGTTCTAAGAAGCCATGGCCCCCTAAGTGTAGGCAAGAAAACCAGGGTCCCTGCAGGTGCTATACATGTGGTCAGGAGGGCCACATTGCGAGGGATCCCAAGTGGCCCAAGGCACCACCAGCACCCACTGGTGCACCCTCACCGGGGTTAGTTAGTGTAGTGCTGGGGGAGGAGTTGGTTCCTAGTGAGGGTGGGGAGCCAGCTGTGATGACCCTAGTCTCATTAGGAGGCAGAGAGATGGTCCAGGAATCCTGCCTGCCGGATAACACTAAAAAGTACCTGCAGTAGGTGACCATCAATGGGAGGAGGGTATAGGCTCTGAGAGACACAGGAGCCAGTGTGACATCTGTCAGGTGTCACTGGGCGTCTGAAGAGCAGGTCATCCCCAATGTACTTCACCTTGTAGTTGCTGCGGACAATTCTGAGCGCCTGTGCAAGGTGGCGCAGGTTCCCTTTGAGTGGGGGGTGGTCTCAGGTTCCTTGAAGGTCATTGTAAGCCCGTCCATGCCTGTTGACTGTCTGCTTGGCAATGACCTGGAGAGCTCACCTTGGAAGGAGGTGGAGCGCCAGGTTCATTTAAAGATGTTGGGACTGCCTGAGTGGGCCTGTGAGACCACTCGGTCAATGGCAGCCAGTAAGGGTGATCAAGAGGACCTGGAGCCTGAAAGAGTGGCCCAGGTGCCTGCCAGAAAGAGGAAGGGCAGGGGGCGTGGGAAACTCACCCCAAAGTTCCCACGGTCCAGGAGGAGGCAGAACCTGAGGGGGATGCCCTGGAACCTACAGGGAAACAAGTGGCCGAACTGGGAGACCTGCCTGAGCTGACTCATTGGCAGCAGGAAGGAGGTCCCTGCAGGGGGGAGTTCTGCTAGGTGCAGATGGAATGCCCTACTCTTGTTGGTTTGTGGCAGCAGGCTGCAGACCAGGCAGAAGGTGGCCCGTCTGATCACATTTGATTTATTGGGAGAATGGTCTCCTTTGCAGTGAGCCTAACGTCGCTGAGCCCGGGCCAGCCCGTGTGCTGGTGGTACCCGCGTGCCACAGGACCTTCCTACTGGGTCTGGGTCATGATGTGCCTTTGGCAGGACATTTGGGGTGCGACAATACCTATAAGAGGCTTGTCACACAGTTCTACTGGCCCCAAATTCAGAGGAACATTGGCACACATTGTAGGTCTTGTCAGACTTGCCATGCAAGTGGCAAGACAAGAGGGAAGTGTAAGGCTCCCCTCCAACCCTTTCCTGCAGTGAGCACCCCTTTCGAGTGGGTGGGCATCGACATTGTGGGACCACTAGAACCCAAGACAGCCTAAGGCAACAAGTTTATCTTGGTCTTGGTGGACCATGCCACCCGGTACCCGGAAGCTGTCCCTCTCAGGACAATCACTGCCCCTGTGGTGAGCCGTGCATTGATGGGGATCTTTACCCATGTGGGGTTCCCCAGAGAGGTGGTCTCTGACCGTGGTACAAACTTCATTTCCAGGTATATGAAGTCACTCTGGGAGGAGTGCAATGTAAGGTACAAATTTACCACTCCTTACCATCTCCAAGGGAATGGGTTGGTTGAGAGATTCAACCGAACCCTGAAAGGCATGATGAAGGGTCTTGCAGAACCCATGAGACGTAAGTGGGGCATCTTTTTACCGTGCCTGTTGTTTGCCTACAAGGAGGTACTTCAGAATTCCTTAGGGTTCAGTCCCTTTGAATTGCTGTATGGGCACCCTGTGAGAGGACCTCTGAGGGCTGGGAGAAAACTCCTGGTAAGAACCCCCAAGATGTGTTCAGCTACATGATGGCCTTCAGAAACCAGACTCAACGCTTCAGGAAACTCGCTCAGGCGAACCTGGAAGCCAGCCAGGAGGAGATGAAACGATGGTACAATCAGAATACCACTCTGGTTGAGTTTCAGCCTGGCCAAAAGTGTGGGTGATAGCACCAGTGGAGCCTTGTGCTCCAAGACAGGTTGACTGGTCCATTTGAGGTGGTGGAGCGCAAGAGTCATGTAACCTACCTGGGTAACTTGCAGACTCCTAGGAACCCTTTGAGGGTCCTGCACGTGAACCGCCTCAAACCTCACTTTGAGAGGTCTGAAGTCGCAATGCTCCTGCCTACAGATGATGGAATGGAAGAGGAGAGTGAGCCTCTTCCTGACCTCCTGTCAGCCAAGGAACATGATGGGTCAGTGGATGGAGTGAACCTCTCTCTCACCCTGACCCCAGAGCAGCAGAGGGACTGTCGCCAGGTGCTGGGACAGTTCGCCTCCCGGTTCTCCCTGACTCCAGGAGTCACCAACTGGTGCGTCCATGATGTGGACACTGGGGACAGTTTACATGTGAAGCATAAAATTTACAGGGTAACTGACAGAGTCAGGGCCAGCATTAAGGAAGAGGTTTCCAAAATGTTGGCGTTAGGGGAGATAGAGCCCTCCAGCAGCCCCTGGGCTAGTCCAGTGGTCTTGGTTCCAAAAGCTGCTTCGCCCGGTGCCACTCCTGAACTCCGGTTCTGCGTGGACTACTGTGAGCTCAATGCCATCACCAGGACTGACGTGCACCCCATCCCCAGAGCTGATGAGCTCATTAATCGGCTTGGAGCTGCCAAGTACCTTAGCACGTTTGATCTAACGTCTGGGTACTGGCAGATTGCCTTGACTGATGGGGCAAGAGAGAGGTCTGCGTTTTCAATGCCAGAAGGGTACTACCAGTTCCACGTCATGCCCTTTGGGTTGAAGAATGCCCCTGCCACGTTCCAGAGACTGGTCAACCAGGTACTGTCCGGGCTGGAGGAATTCAGCGCCGCTTACCTGTATGACATTGCTGTGTTCAGCTCCAGCTGGGAGGAACACATGAAACACCTCTGTGAAATGTTGAAAGCTCTGCAGAAGGCAGGCCTCACTATCAAGGCCAGTAAGTGCCAGATAGGGCAGGGTTCTGTGGTGTACTTAGGGCACCAGGTAGGAGGCAGCCAGGTGGCGCCCCTACAACCTAAGATCGACACCATTCTGGCTTGGGAGCCCCCCAAGACCCAGACAGAGGTGAGAGCCTTCCTAGGACTCACCGGGTACTACAGACGGTTTGTCAAGGGATATGGCACCATTGTTGCCCCCTTGACAGAGCTGACTTCGAGGAAGCAGACAAGGAAAGTGATCTGGACCGATGCCTGTCAGACCGCTTTTGACGCCCTGAAATCTGCCATGTGCATGGCCCCCGTGCTCAAGGCACCCAACTTCTCCCAAGAATTTGTTGTGCAGACAGATGCTTCAGAGCATGGTGTGGGAGCAGTACTCTCACAATTGAAAGACGAGGGCTTGGACCAACCCGTAGCTTTCATTAGTAGGAGGCTACTTCCCATGGAACAGAGGTGGAGTGCAATTGAAACAGAAGCTTTTGCTGTGGTCTGGGCGCTGAAGAAGCTAAGACCCTACTTGTTTGGGGCTCACTTCCGGGTCCAGACAGACCACAGGCCCCTCAGATGCTTGATGCAAATGAGGGGTGAGAACCCAAAACTGTTGAGGTGGTCCATCCCCCTACAGGGAATGGACTTTACGGTGGAACACCGCCCTGTTACAGAACACGCCAATGCTGATGGTCTGTCCACATTCTTCTGCCTTAGTGATGAGAATTCCCAAGAGGGTGTGTAGTTCTCCCCATCTTTTAGCTGGAGGGGACACGTATTAGACTTGGCACCTTTGGCATGGTTTCCCCTGACTTTTAGCCTCTATCGCCTGTATTTTTGATGCTGTGCTGGATTTAGTTTTTGCTGGCTTGGATGCTTTGGGCACTTTGCCACTTCTGATCATGTCAAAGTGCAAGTGCTACCTGTGTAAATTGTTAATATGATTGGTTCTCCCTGATTGGCATATTTGATTTACTGGTCAGTCCCTAGTAAAATGTGCAGCAGAGTTTTTTCCCCGCTCGCGAACTGTAAGATGGCGAGCACAAGCTGCAGCTCGGGTAGAATTTCTACCCGAGGGGCAGGAAGATCAGCGCGAACTGCAGTTTGCACTGCACTCCGCCAATTGCGAAACTCCACGGAGTCTTTTTGTCACTTCACTGAGTTCCGCATAGCACAACTCCACGAACTACGCCCAGGCCTGCATATGATGAGTAATGCACACACATAAAATTACCTCTCAACCCACCTGCCTTTAGCGAGACATACAAGCCTTGGAGGTCACTCG
This sequence comes from Calotriton arnoldi, assembly GCA_963921515.1. Classification (NCBI taxonomy): domain Eukaryota; kingdom Metazoa; phylum Chordata; class Amphibia; order Caudata; family Salamandridae; genus Calotriton; species Calotriton arnoldi. The sequence continues at coordinate 215,545 of CAWUFW010016323.1, forward strand.
CCCACCCTCCTGCCAGCTTACCTTCTTCACCCACCAGGGCCATCTTGCTTTTGTGTGTGCTGATAGGGGCTCAAGTTGCATTTCTGGGGGGCGCTAGAGGGCGCACAGCAAAATGGCCGCTCTGTAGAGCTGCTCCGCCGACCGAGTTTAACATCCGGCATTTATCCTCATCATCCCGCCTGGATTGCTACCCAACCTGAGGGGACTGCGGAGCGGAACGTTGGGGGACGGTCCTGGCCTGCTGCAGCGACCCGCAACGGCTCCCTGACTGAGAGCGGAGGACGCGGAGGCTGAGATCGGCGCGGGCATCATGGCGGACTGGAGCGCGCTCTGATCGCGCGACTCAGGTGAGCTGCGGTAGGGTCTGGCTGCGGGCGGCGGGTGTTGTGGGAACCGATCTACGCCGCTTACTTGGGACCGGTGGCCGGTGCGGTGTGGGCTAGCGGGATACCGTCCCCCCCTTCTGTGCACTTGGTGACCGCTTGGGGGTGCGGGCTGCCTGCGGGTCCTGGCCGGCGCGGCCTATCGGCCTTGAGTTTACTGCAGGCGGGGGTCACGTGTCCCCTCGACCCGGGGCTAGCGGCTGGGCCCCTCGCAGTTCCACTCTGGGCTGCGGCGGGGTGGTGGCCCTCTGGTCCTTCCAGCGAGTGCCTAGCGCGTGCAGAGGTCCGACATACCTCCCCCCCCCGTCGCGACGGGCCGCTGGTCTGGGCCTGACCTTCTGATTCTCTGCGGCTGGTTCTGAGACGTTTCTGGCTCCTCTGAGGGGGTACAGCTGGCGGATCGGCAGTTGGGCGGTTCAGCCTTTGCCCATGTGCTGCGAGGGACTGAAATCACTGCGTGACACCTGCTGTGCCCAGAGAGGCTGTTTTGCTGGGCCCTGGCTGTCCCTATACATCACGGCATTTCGAGCATCTGCAGCGCTCCTGATCGGCAGTGGCAGCGGGCTTGCACTCACCTCTGTATTGGGCTGCTGGTGTGAGTGGCGGAGAAGAACTGTGGCTCTGGCACCCGCTTGACCTGTGGTGACATACTCCCTGTGGTGGTGGTTTCGGCTGGTATCAACTGCAGGCCTAATTCCCGAAGGTGGCTTACGGCGTCACGTCATCTTAGCTCCGAGGTCCTGGGGCTGCTAGGATACGGAGGTCCTCCTACCTACTTCGCTCCTTTATTGTTTGCTGGCATACTGGGCCCGTGTAGTCTGCTTCCTATTGTACTACATCGACAACATGGGGAAGACTAAGCGTGGTCAACCGCGTCTCACATTCGAGCCCCGCAAATCCAGTAGGGCCTCTCAGTACGCTGCATCGGACTCTGAGGCTGACGCCCCCACCGACCACCTCACTAGCATTGATAAAACCCTTCTGGCAGTCCAAGCCAGTCTGCAATCCATTGATGGCAAAATTGATCACTTGAATTTGCGGATGGATCACATGTCCACGAAGCTAGATAAGCATGCGTTGCGTCTTGGGGAAGCCGAGACACGCATCTCTGAGGCTGAAGATGGGCTGCACCAGGTAACCACCAAGGCTGCGCCTATGGAAAAGGTCCTTGCTGTCATTCAGGCCCGTAACGAGGACTTAGAAGCTAGATCGCGACGCAACAATGTGCGAATTACGGGCCTGCCGGAGTCCACGAACACGGGCCGCCTCAAGATATATGTGGAAAAACACCTTCGTGACATATTTGGGTCTGACCAGCTGTCTCAAGTCCTGATTGTGGAGCGCGCCCATCGCTCTCTCTCTGCGCGCCCCCCACCGGGCGCTCCACCGCGTCCCATCATCGCCCGCTTGTTAAACTACAGAGACCGGGATGCTGTGCTTCGTCTGGCTCGTGAGAAGGGCACTATTAATCATGAGGGGAATGTTCTCGCTTTTTACCCGGACTTCACGATGGCGGTACAGGAGGCCCGGCGAGAATACCAGCCCGTCAAGAAACTCCTGATTGCCGCACAGGTGCCCTACGCCATGCTTTATCCTGCGCGTCTGAGGGTGGAGGTCAATGGGAAGCAAAAAATATTCACATGTCCAAGATCGGCATTGGATTTCGCCAAATCTGTGAACCGCCGCCAATGAACACCTCAAGATCCGGAAGGGGAGGAACATGCTGAGACCACTGAAACACTGAATGAACAGTGACGCTACTGCAAATTATGCATTGGACCCTTGACGTGCCTTTCTTTGTTCAGTGACTACGTCATCACTATCTGTATGGTTCGCTCTTGAATATGTGGTCATGGCCACTTTCCCTAGATGCTGGAGTTCTGACTGCTTACGCTACGCTCTTCTCTATTGTGCCTATACTTGTTAATGTTTTGTGCGGACGCAATTTCATATCACTTATTGGTGCATTGCTTTAGTGCAGAGGTCTTCAAACTGTGGGGCGCGCCCCCCTGGGGGTCCGTGGCTGCATTCCCAGGGGGGCGCAAATGGCTCAACAAGGACTTGTAATTAAATGAAGATGACCTGGAAGCGCGATGTGGAGCGTTTCCAGGCTGTCTTCATTTACATGCAGTCCCTGAAGTGATAAAAAAGGTATATGGGGAAACTCATAAAATAAAATAAATTAGCTTAATTTGTATTTATTTCTCATTAAAGGCTTCTGCATTATTTTATGTTCATTTAACTGTAAGTGGAAAAAAACACTTATAAAATATTTTGTTCTTTTTAGCCACGTTTTTACACTGCCACCACCGCACTCGGGGCGGTGGCACGGTCAAAATCATAGCTGAAAAGAACAAAATATTCTTCAAGTGTTTTGGTTTTTACTTTCAGTTAATTGCATATGTAGTAATGCAGAAACCTTAAACGAAAAATAAATGCAAATTAAGGCAATCGGATGGAGATACATTCTTTTACGTTACGAAATTTCATTTGGGTAATGTGACCACCGCAGATGTGGGGATTAGTGACTTGCATATTTATAGTGCTACAAGGTCCCAGCCTGGAGCAGTAAGCGCTGTATGGAGTCATTATTTAAAAATTGTATTATACACAGTATAAGGGAGGCTGCTGCAAAATGATTTGGTGTTTTAAGATAAAACAAGTGCTTTCGCAGCACAGGGAAACTCCTCCCCACCCTAATCCCACCCTACCTTCACTTTTACACGGAGGCCCTTCAAGGGCCACAATAACTATTCAGGGGTCGTTGCTTTTTAACAAAAGTATGGGAACTGCTTTTCTAAAAATTAAAAAGCATGTGGCATGTGGGGGTCCCTATGGATCCCGTCCGCTCGACCTCGGTTTACATGCAGATGTCCTTCAAGGTGAGTCCAGGGGTGATGGGGATGAGGCCAGCAGGGTCACGTGCAGATGGAGCGCTCTGATCGTCCGGACCCTAGGCCTCAAGGTAATGGTCCAAGAAAGGGGAAAGTAGTGAGATTCATTGAAAGCATCAGAGATGGTGCAGAGAAAGGGGTGCTATTTGGGGGTGTGGGGAGCATTTTTAGTTTAAAAATCAGACAGCTTCCTCAGAGATGCCATGAGGAAGGTGGGGAGTTGTTTTTTTAAGGGCCTTTAGTGCAGCAGTTGCAGTTGCATTGGGACCCAGGCTCACAACACCCCAATTATGGGGACAGGTGCTTTTGGTCAATTTCTGTTTTGGTTTGATATATTTGCACTTTTATAAGTCTCACATTGTGTGGATTATGAGCTACAAAAAAATACCCCATAAATGTTCTCCTAAGCGCCGTCCGGGGGTCAACCCTGCCCCTCCAGCATATCTCCACAATGCATGGCAGCTGGTCCCGACTCGATTATTGGCTTATGAGTGAGGGGGCGGCGGGCTGGGTAACTGATGTGGTGAGTTTGCAGCGCACACTTTCGGACCACTGCCCGGTCAGACTCACACTTTGCATTCCACAAACAATTCCTCGATCGTTCACTTGGCGGTTCCGATCTGAATCATTGCTAGACCCCCTGTATGTGGAGACAGTACGTGAGGCCATAATACAGTATTTTGCGCAAAACAAGGGCTCTGTAGATAGCGCTGGCGTCCTGTGGGAGGGATTCAAGGCCATCGTTCGGGGCGCGTGCATCTGCACTTCGGCGGGCATTTTGAAGGACCTACGAGGCCAGCTGACTAAAGTGGAAGCCGACTTGTCTAAACTTGAGCGTGATTACGAGGCTACCCCTAATCCGTCGACTTTGGCATCCATTAAAGATGCACTACTAGAACACGGGAAGTTGGCAGAGGTGGAGATGCGCTATATCTCCAAACGACATGTGGCCCGTTCTTATGGCGAGGGTGGGAGACCGGGACATCACTTAGCTAATAAGATCAAATACCGCGTGCACCATGATGCGATCACCAAGTTCACGGATGATACCGGTCGAGACTATTATAGTGTCCCAGATATCACGGAGCGCTTTCGCGTATTCTATGCGAACCTTTATACCTCTCAGGGTGTGCCGGGCATTGGCGAATTTGATGAATATTTCTCCCAAGTAGCCATTGCGTGGCTGTCCGATGGCCACAGAGACTTGCTCGGCCGACCTATTACGGCTGAAGACATTCGCTTAGCAATCAGATCTCTCCCCAATCGCAAGGCGCCGGGTCCCGACGGGTTCCCGTGTGAATTTTATTAGGCCTATGCGGAGGAGCTCACCCCTTATCTGCTTGAAATGTACGCCGAGGCCTACGATACGGGGGTACTTCCTCCGTCTCTCCGTGAGGCGCTAATAATTACATTGCTAAAAAAGGACAAGTCGGCTTCTCGGTGTGAGTCATACCGACCATTATCTCTTATTAACACGGACATAAAAATTTTGGCGAAGATTCTGGCCCTCCGACTCCAACCTCTTATGCAAAACCTGGTACATCCGGACCAGTCGGGCTTTATTCCCCACACGGTCCACCTCCCATAACTTGCGCACATTGTTTGCTCTATTTCACACCCTCTCTCCTGAGCTTCCAGCCGCAGCGGTTATGTTAGACGCTGCTAAAGCGTTTGATTCGATCGAATGGGGATATCTCTTTTATGTTCTACAACGCATGGGGTTCTCCCCTTTCTTTGTCAACTGGGTCCGTCTCCTGTACACCAACCCCATGGCGAGGGTTCCGGTAGGAGGTTACACCTCGGACCCTATACTAATTACTAGAGGAACTAGGCAAGGGTGTCCGCTCTCGCCACTCCTATTTGCGCTAACGCTTGAACCACTGGCTTGCCTCATTAGGCAATGTCATAAACATGCAGCATTAACCCTTATGCACCGTCCACTTATCATCTCTCTCTATGCGGACGATATGCTGCTCTTTATTCGAGAACCTCACCAACGCCTCGACCCGGTACTGCGGGAATATATCCGGTTTGCTCGTTTCTCCGGGTTACATGTCAATTGGGAGAAGTCAGTGGTGATGCCACTGACGGCGTGTACGCTTCCGCATGCACTTGAATTCCCCCTAGTCTGGGCCACAGAGTCGGTCAAGTATTTGGGCATATGGGTGCATCGGGACCCAGATAGAGTCATTCGCGAGAATTACGGCACTGCCACTGCGTTGTTGGAACAGCAAGTCGACAGATGGATACATCTCCCGCTTTCGCTTGCAGATCGTATTGCCTTAATAAAAATGGTGGTGCTGCCTAAGTACCTGTATCTTTTCAATAACATACCGATCCCTCTCACTCAGCAATTTTTTAAAGCGGTGCGTACTATGCTTATTCGGCTGATATGGGGTGGAAAGCAGGCTCGTGTGGGCTGGAAAACTCTCACTCTCGATTATAAGCATGGAGGGTTCTGCGTCCCAGACATCTACTTATATTATCTCTGTGCACAGGCGCAATACGCACATTATTGGTATCAGCCTCATGATTTTGTTGCACACGTTGCGGTGGAGCACTGGGAGGCACACCCTGTCCCATTGCACTCCGTCCTCACACATCAAAACAGAACCACTCCTAGAGGTACAATTAACACTGTAAACGCTACTATCGCTGCATGGCAGGGGCTGGGCCGCATGGCCGGTAAACTGCCCTTATACTCCCCATTGCTACCCCTGGCTTATCATGCTGAGTTGTCGGTGGCGCGAGAGGTGGGGGCAATACGTACACTGGCACTAGTAGGCATTGACAAACTACAAGATCTCTACCCCAATGGTACCTTCCTGACAACTACAGACATGGAGTACATCCAAAACAAAACGCCTCTGTTCCTATTTCTGTGTCACAGATTAAAAAAAGCGATACAAGCTCACTATTCTATGTTCCCCGCGGAGCCGCCAGTATCACTGGCGTTACATACACTACTCGCATCCCCATCCCGTCATAGGCTCGTTGCCAGGCTCTATCGGGCAGCTAAGGAGGATGAGCGCACTCCACCTGCCCGCAGTTTGGATAACTGGAATGCATATTTAGACCCCCACTTAACGCCGAGGGAATGGGAGCAGTGCTGTCAACTAACAAGCACCCTTACCTCCAATGGAAATTTGCGCATCATCCATTTAAAATATTTGCACCAGGTCTATCACACACCACATAAACTTTTTAAATACGGGCTCCGAGATACCGCCGCTTGCAAGCGATGTGGGGCTCCTGGGGCTGATTTCTGGCACCTGGCTTGGACTTGTGGGAGAGTGCAGAACTACTGGAGTGTGGTGGTCGCTACTCTGTCTAAAATAGTGGGGGTTGAGTTGCCGTGCTCTCCGAAGATGTGCTTGCTGGGCCTGCTTCCCTCCCTGAAGGGTGCCATGGGCCGGCTGGCTCATGTGGCATTGTTAATAGCCAAGAGACGGGTGGCAATGCTGTGGGAGAGCAAACAGAGTCCCTTGGCTGAACAATGGCTCAGAGATTTAACGTATTGTAGGGACAATTTGGTACTGTATGCAGAGGAGCTGCCATCTACGTCCAGACCAAACGACATATGGGCGCCCCTTCTGCTTTACTTACAGTCTGCTGTGCCGGTGGACACCAGTGGCGATGTCTCTGTATAAATAGTGAATGCTATGCTACCCAGTACTGTAAGGTTGTGCAATTGTATCTCCACTGTGTTTGGAATCTACTCCTTCTGAGCGCCTACTGTAGCCACTTGTTGGTCGTTTTCTTCTTGGCTTCCTCATATTGTACTCATGTATGTCATTTATCTGCAATGTATGAGACTATATGGAAACTAATAAAAAAAAAATTTTAAAGTTGCATTTCTGATTTTCTGGTCTGACCCTCTTGCCTGACTGCCTGCAAACAGGAAGTTTTATAGGCCAGAGATAAGTGCTGTCATGTAGTTCCTAGGAGTCCCCCAGGACCTGCACGTTTTGGATGACCTAAACTGAGGGCTTGGTGTCCCAACCGCTTCCGGACACCCCCACAGGATATGTCAGCCGTTAAACCTGCTAGCTCTACAGTGCCACTACGATCCCCCGGTATTCTACAGTGGTATAGGTAGTCTCTGGAAACCACTGACCATGACAACCATGGTTCCTCAGGGATCATGGAAAACAGTACAGTACATTTCGCTCAGACACTCGTGCTTGCTTTCTCTCAGAAAATACACAGGATGGCTATTAGGATGTTTCAATAAGTATTTATTGGTCCAGCGACAGCCTCGTGTAACACATATGTGCTGCGACAATTAGGAGACAGAAGCATATGAAAGAGATTGCTAGTACCCATATAGTAAATAGTAGATACATTTCTACCATAGTGCTAAGAAGATGAACAGAAACAGTTCAGATAAAAACAGTAGCACTTGCATATTCCTAAAATGTGCGCCCTAAGTAATTTTGCTATGTACCTAGCCTAACCTGGATGTGTAGGTGTGTGTGCATATAGCTATGTGTATCTGTAGCCAAGAAACCCTCAGGGAAGAACCAGCCCCTTCACCTGATGGTTGGGGAAGAAGGACCCCATCTCTGCGTCGAGGATGACAACCCGCAAGGGATGTCAGTCCGCTGCTTGTCGGAGATTCGGCATGCAGGATGCATGCATCTCAGCTTGGAAGGAATTCTCTTCTAATTTGTAGTGGGGAGTGAGGGTCGTTTATACCAAAGGGGTCACTCCAGGGTTTTTTCTAGAATCAATATGTTTTTAAAACAACCATGGATGTTTTGAAAACAATCATAAATGTTTTGAAAACAATCACCAATGCTTTTCTAAACAAGTGTGATCATGCACAGCTGGCTGTTGGCCAAGGATGAAAAAAGTGGTGACCCTTATACAGAATAATTCTGCCGTGCCTGGGGACATGTTTGTGTACGTCAGGTAGAGGGAGTATGATAGAATACTTAGAGCCTGGTGTCGAAGAGACAGGAGCAAGCTACTAGGTAAAAGGTCACCTGTTTAGAATCATTATTGTCGTATGGATGGGACAATGTATTAGAAATGGGGTATACATGATGGGACTATCCCAGAAGACATGACAGTGCAGCAGCAGGAGACATGATTGAAAACAGTTTTACTTTGAAAAGTTCCAACTCTCAAAGATAAGCAGCCCAGTGATGCCTGTAAAAACTCTCTGGAAAGCCAAATATGAATTAAACACATGGTTTTAAAAAAACTCACAAAAGTCAAAAAAAAGTCAAATTGTTGATAACAAAAGTGGCATACGCCAGCCTAAAGTGATTGTTGGCGAGGATGAGAGGACATCCTGAACTCTTACACACCAAGGTGCTTCTAAAGGTTGATAGATAGGCATAACCACGACCTGGGAATATGTAATACCATCTGCACAATGAACAAGAATGTGAGCCCGTCCCTCTATAGCGGTGGGTATTAACCTGTGGTCTGGAGACCCCCTGGGGTCTGTGAAGCCTACTCAGAGGGTCCGTGACTGCTTTGAAAAATAAATAATATTAGCAGATTATTAAAGTGTATATAAATAAAGATAGGATGTGAAAATTGAAATTTTAAAACACTTTGCAAATGTGAAGGAATTTATAATGAAAGACTAAAAATTGAGTTTAGTTTCCACAGATTGATTTGTGGGAGTAGTGCAAGTGCATCACATAGAATATAGTATGGACAATCAGTGGCCTCAATTGAATTTAGAAAAACTCCAACCTTCCCATTGAAATTACAATTTTGATTTTTTTATATCTGTTTGCGAAGTAAATAAAATATTTCATCATTTCTCTATTTGTTTGATGAATGCTTGTTTCTGTGTTTTGTGTGTATTGTTTTGTGGTTCAAATCATCAAAAAATGCTTAGTCCGGAAATCTGGGCTTCTAGTAATGACTCAGTGGTGTCCCCGGATTCCAATAATGATTAAGTGGGCGTCCCTGGGTTCCAGCAATGATTAAGTAGGGGTCCACAGAAGTAATAAAAAGAAAAGTAAAGATACGCTACTCTCCAGGGTAGCACCACAGACCAGTAAACAGATATCATTTCAATATGTTTGAGGCAACTAGAATTAGTGCTTGCATAGTTAACAAAGCTATATTCTCCCCGCCCAAAGAATTAATTGAAAATGCACTGTGCGTGCCACAAAGTTCTGCCTCAGAGTCACAGGATGGGATGTTGGCTAGATACCAAAGCAAACCTGCAGAGTGGAAAGAGGGTTAGCGTCCAGTCGACAGGCCTCCCGAGGGACAGGCGATACAGGAAAGCCCTGTTTATCCAGCTCCTTGATGCAACAAACTGCCCCTGTCTGATAAGGGATATAATCTTCTTAAGGTTAGGATAGAGGGAATAATAGCACAAAACAGCCCACCTGTCCAAATATTTTCCCTTCCGCTCCTTATCACGCCTTTGAGTGGAGGGAGACAATCAGAGGCCAGGGCAGGGCCGCATTCCTGGAAAGTCCAGAGCCATGGGACAGCCACACAGTTCAGTTTCGAATATCTTTAAAGCGGTGCTTATACTAAAAATCGACAGAACAAAAAAGAAGAGTATTTTATATTACTTTTTTTGAAACATGTTTAAGTTTATTAAACTTTTATTAGGTGCCTGTACAGTCTCCTTGTTCCTCGTCAACTCATATACTTTGTGAGGGTGAAGCTCTCAAGTAAGAAAGGTTATTGGCCAGATTTCACCTACGCTCAGTATATTTCGTATCTAGGATTGCTCTACTGTGCTGTAGAAAGCGCCTATTGCGGGATTCGATAACATAGTATAAATATGTCTGCCAGAGCCTCAAAGCCAGGGCCAAATAACTCATTTTCGTGAGTAAATTAAATAACCTCTAATACAAAATAGTGAGGGAAGATCAGTAAATGAGACTGTGCAAAGTCCCATTGTGCAGCTTACAGACTCTGTACCAAAGTGGTGATACTCCAGAAAAAGGGCTGTCCTAGGCTTGGGCAAACAGCAGGTTAGATCTCTTCATGTTTAAATGATGTAAACACTTGGATCCACATGTTTAAGCTGTCTGGCCCACACAAGAAGCACTATATATAATGTTGTTTTGTTCTATAGTTTACTTTCTCAGATTCTATTATCTCACCAATGGTTGGTTTATCTCACCAACCATTTGCCTGGAACCACATAGCCCCACATTAATAATGACATGGAACTGGTTTTAATTTTAATCTACTAGAAGCAAACTGGAGTAAATGCATTGAATGTATATTTTTGTTATTTTTCTTTCTTGAGAACACATGACTGATCCAAATACATACCTTCCAACCTGAACAAAACACTCACAGTGTGGGGGCAGGATGGGACTTTGTGCCTAGAAGTAATTAAGAGGCAAATTTGCCCCAACCCTGCCCCCAAGGCCCCTCCTCCAAAAACTAAAAACAAAGGGGTATATTTACAAGGGCATTGCGCCACAGAAATATCACTTTTAACGACGTTCCTATGGTGCAATGTCCTGCTCCATATTTACAAAGTGGCGTATCTGCATGAAAGGGGCGTGCAATGGGTGTTGCTGTGGGCGTTCCACCGCAACACCCATTGCTTTTTGACGCTGCCCCAGATTTACAAGAATTGAGACGAGCAAAACGAAGTGAAATGCTTTTATTTCTCCTTGTTTTTGCTTTTTCTGTGTGTGCTGCATTCTGCAGCACACATAGAGCAAAATGCCATTATGGATTGTTTATGTGTAAGAAGACACACCTTCATGCACATAAACAATCATTCCCTGCAACGCAGGCACCCTTGCACTATGGTGCAAGGGTGCCTGCGTTGGTGCTAGGCAGCAAATTTTAGTGCCAGCGCTAGGGAAAACTCATTGGTGCGCTGTATTGTAGTAAATACGGCACATCCCTGCATTTTGGAAATGACGGAGCGCGGCGCTGCCAAATTTGGCGCAGCTCTGCACTCCGCCATTTTGTTGTAAATATGCACCAAAGTTTGCTCAGGCTGGTGTCAATGTCCTGGTGTGTTTTCACACCCCTTAATGGACATCAGCAGTTCAAAGCCTCCGAAAACCACCTGGAAATCCACTATTTACAGTGGTTTTCAGCTCGTTTTCCCTGTCACCGTATGATATCGGTTCCTCACTGGGTGACCGTGTGATGGGAGCCGATATCGTGTGTCACGCAGTGGCACTGTGTGAGTTGGCAGGTTTGCCAATAACCAACAACACCACTAGATTAACCGCTAACCTTGGGTTCCAGAGTAGCCTGCAACTCGCCATAAAGTGCTTCAAAGCCTCGTCAGGGGTAGTAAGTGCTTTATAAATATCATTAAAATTACAATTACACAGCATCAGAATGGCTTATATACATGGCTGTCCTTCCTTATAGCCAAGGAAGTGAGCACAGTTCTGTAGCATCTCCCTAGGGAAAGTGGCGACAAGGAAAGGCCACCCAATGATCTGCAGTAGATGGATGAGTTAAAATGTATTGCCCTGTGCCCACTCACAAAAGAGTTGCAACATGTAGCCCATATTCACAAAAAACAAGAGCAACCCATACGTCCTTGCGAACTGGGTGTTGCTAATGAGCAAAAAACAGTGTTCACAAGGAACTCATTAACATACTTAATACACTTTCTGCAAAATGTAGTATGATTTGCGTGAATTAATCAAAGACCAGAGAACATATAGAATAAGACCTTAATTAAATTAGGTCAATCAGTATTGTAGTAATCAATGCATCTATATAAAAGCCCACAGGACAAATATCAGAGCTGTACTCACTTCAGCCGAAATGAGTATACTTTATTTTACATTTAGAACGTACGAAATATAAAAGGTCACAACAGAAAATATGAAACTATGTATTTACACTACATACACTTCAACGTGACATTGTGAACCCCAGTGAGGTGACCATAACCAAACAGTGATATAATGGAGTGCTGAAAGCGGGGAGGTAGTGGTTATTGGTATTCCAAAAGTAGAGGAGCTATAGTACAATCAATTGTTATAAGATTTTCGTTATTCTTAAGCTCTCTCTTTCTCTTAGCCTAAGGCTGGGGTTCACAATGTCACGTTGAAGTGTCTTATTCTATATGTTCTCTGGTCTTTGATTAATTCACACAAATCATACTACATTTTGCAACATGTAGCCCAACACAAAACCTGCCTCCAAGGAGGAGAGTTGTCTGATTCCAAAATATGTAACAGGAACAACTGAAGATATAGGCAGCATATCACTAACAAATCTACATGGTTGTATGACGGAACAACACAGGAAAATACTCTGCATGCCTTTACCATGCATTTTTTACCCCGCATTTTTTTAGATCGCATATGCTTTTACAACGTATGCCATTACCACGCATTGTTTATACATATAATTAGGGCTCCCGGTTTTATGGTGTTTATTTTTTTAACATTTCCGTCTGTATTTATCTATATTTATTTTTTGTCCATTTAATGTGTATTTATCCATATTTATTTTATGTTTTATTTATAAACGAAGTTGTAAAACTGTACATTTCCATATTTATTTAACTGATAGAGACACACTCATTCTTTGATGTATGTACGTGAATTAGCTATTTAAGCTGGCAAATATCACGTAACAATACATTCAATAAATATTAGCATTTTACCACTAAAGAATGTTGAAATATGCCATTATTTAAAGAAATTTCAACCTGTTTTTTAATTTCCCATGCTGTCTATCTGCTCAGCTGTTGGGCTACAATTCATGAGAGACAGCACGGACAGTCACTTAAAAGAAGCACAATTGTCTGAATTTATCCACTTTTAAAAATAAATGCAGACAGAAAACACATTGTTTTCTGTCTGTATTTATCTGCAAAAATTCGTAAAAACGGAAAACAGGGATCCTTACATATAATTATATATATAAACAATATATTTGTGGGGGAAGACCCCCACACCCCTGAACTTACCTTAAATGCGTGGTAAAGGCATACCTTGTAAAAGCGTATGCGTTCTAAAAACATACATGGTAAAAAATGCGTGGTAAAGGTACAATGAGGTAAAAACCTCGTTGTAAAGGCTGTTTCCCATCTACATCACCTCAGAACATATCACCCCACTTTAAAATGCATGTTTCAAGACTTTATAAACCACACAAGCATTGCAGCAATCTAAAGCAAAATTATGCAGAGAATGATATCTAGCCATGCAGCACAAATAATACCAAGAGCCTTATTTAGGGTTGGACAGAAACAAGAACTACTGAATCTGCACATCCACCACCTCATTCACATAATGGAGGATGGTGCTTTTCCCTATGAAGACCTGGTGACCACTGGGCAACTCTTAGCTATCCTGCCTGTGGAAGGGCCACCATATTTAGAAAGGCTTTGCCAAGTCCATGTCAACCTGTTTTTCTTGCCTGCAACTGCCATGAACAGAATGGCAGTACCAGGCAGGAAAGAAAAAACAGGGTCCCCATTGCGCTCAAAGACAACACCCACTGCATCAGAGATACTGCACGTTTGCTTCACAGAAACAAACCCTACTTTTGGGGTACTGTCTTTAGAAAATAAAGATACACTGATAGCGAGTATATGGTTTTAATCCTACACTGAGTTTTTAGACAGGTGGAGGAGGAGAGAAAGTAACAGTGGATAGGAGGGGAAAGAGCACTGGGAGCCCACTCTAGTAATAAGTCGACTTTGCTGTTAAATATTAAGAAGATATTGGAGACAATTTCAGTGGAGAATTTAAAGTTTGACTGTACAAAACCACTGTAAGATGGGCGGGACACAATAGTCAGACACATATGAGTTCAGGTTCAGTGGAGCTTTATTATAGCCTTATAGCCCGCCGTAGCGGGCTATACCGGCTATTAAAGGCCCGCTCCCGCGTTAAAGGCCCGAGCCGAAGGCGAGGGACTTTAAAAAGGGACCAGTACTTTAATAGCCGGTATAGCCCTGCTACGAAGGGCTATAAGGCTATTAGAACATTCTGCCACTAGAGGGCAGAATGTTCTAACAAATAAAACAAAGACTTCTCGAAGCTCGAGGGGATTTAAATCCCCTCGAGCTTCGAGAGACTCTGTAAAACATTGGAATGTTGCTCTGCGGGCCTTTACCGGCCCGTAGAAGCAGGGATCACTCCATTGTCTTCAATGGAGCTCCCAACATTCCAATGTTCTAATAAGCCTTATAAAAGGTTGCAGGAAGCCCTCAAGAGCTATTATGCGATGTCTTGTGAATTTTAACTAATGAGATATAAACATGTGTTGATGGGGTTAAGACCGAGTGGTTCTCTCCCTCACATCCCTGCCTTACAGTAAAGTGAGCTAGACATTTACCTGTGGCACTTTTGTTTGTTTTGAGAGGCAACTGACTCATCCCTAGTGGTCCTCGACGGCAGCAACCTAAAGGAAGAAAGAAAGAGTCGTTACTTTTGTTGAAACTATTCCTTATTAGAACATTGGAATGTTGGGAGCTCCATTGAAAACAATGGAGTAGCTCCGGGCTTATAATGGCTGGTATAAGCCCGGAGCTCCAACATTCCAGTGTTTCTTTGTTCACAGCTGTGGCTGTGAACAAAGGCTTCAGGGAGCCTGAGGGGATTTCAATTCACTCGCGCTCCCTGACGCCTTTGTTTTATTTGTTAAAACATTCTGCCCTCTAGTGGCAGAATGTTCTAATAGCCTTATAGCCCTTCGTAGCTGGGCTATACCGGCTATTAAAGGCCCGCTCCCTTGTTAAAGGCCCTCGCCTTTGGCTCGGGCCTTTAACGCTGGAGCGGGCCTTTAATAGCCGGTATAGCCCGCTACGGCGGGCTATAAGGCTATATTAGAGAATTAGCTTCAACTAAACAACAAACAAAAAAAAGCTCAATTTTTAAGAAATTAGTTCTTGGTTGCGTATATTTCAGACCTCATACCAAGCACTACAGCATGGCAAGGACTTTACGGGGGCCAATAGACACACTACATCCCATTCCCTAGATAAGTGCTCTTCTCTTGGCCTCCCCTCCTCTTGCCGACTCCCCAGATGAGCACATGTACCTGGACTAGCCATGCTCCCCCAGGAGCGTGGCTGGGCAGTTCGTGGGGACGGTGGCCTCCTGGCGTCCTCAAACTTACCTCAAGTCTTCCTCCGCTCTTGATGACTCACGTCTCTGCACCTCTCGGCTTTCCAACCCCGGGGGCATTTCTAGTCGGGTTTTGGGATCTGGCATCCTTGCTCCAATGCCTCCTGCCGTGTCACCAGTTTCTCCGTGCTCGTTACCCCCTTCAGCTGGACTTGTCTCCTCCCTTATTGGTTCAAGAGAGCCAATGACGCTCTCCATAGATGTCTCATGGTCGTGGAGTTCCTGCCAGTTGAAGGGCCTGCAGTCTTCAAAGTCTGAGCCCTCCTGGTCCGAAAAGAGGGGGCGTTCTAACTCGCTTCTCGCCCCTCCTGGGACAGGCTGAAAACAGAGGAGATGGTTGGCAGTGTTAGGAATATGCCAGTGCGTCTCATCCGTCTCTTCCCTGCTTGCCTCTGGGGACAGTCCTGTGCGACAACCACATATCAGAAGTTAATACACTGCCCTAGCAATCCAGGACCAGATTTAGTAAGAAGTCATGCAATGCATTGCAGGAACAATAGTTACTGCTCTGCGATGTGTGAAAAGGAGAGAGAAGAACAGCGCCATATCTACTAAGATGTGCTGCTGTTCTCCTCTGTCCCTGCACTGGCACACTTTTGGCTGCCATGCCACAACGCACACACCCTTGCGCCATAGTGCAAGGGTTTCTGCTTTCTCCAAAGCATAGGCCTGGTACAGGAAGAAGCCCCTTCCAGTACAAACAAGCATTTGCAATGCAATAGGTCTCGCATTTTCAAGAGTTTGAGCTCTTGGCATTGTAAATGACAATGCATTTTACTTATGTGTTGTTTTTAAAACAGATCAATAAAAGGCTTTGTCATTTACAATGCCAATAGCTTAAACTTGCAATTGTGAGACCTATTGCATTGAAAATACCAGCACCCGTACTATAAAAATTTGTAAGAAGCGTTAGGAGAGATTGTGTCCTGCCAACAGCAGGCAGGACAAAGCTATTTGAGAAAATAGCTCTCCGTGTCTTTAATTAAAGCCTACCGAGTAACAACACATGTAACAGGGGGTGTCGCTATTGGAGGTAACAGAATGAGACTAGACGGTACTAAGGAGGGACTACTAAGCCTACTGACCAATGAACAGCCACAGTTTACAGTGGACAATGACACAAGTCAATGAAAAATATGGGTGGAGAGTGGGCGGAGCTTCAAGTCCCTACCCGAATACAGCATGCCTCGCAAAGCAGTGCATGCAATGCCCAGGCTCGACCTAAAAATGGATTGTCAGAAGTACTTTATGATACCCAAAAAAATGTATAAAAACCTGCTCAGATTGAATGTACTTAGAAACAGTCCTCAGACCCGCTTCTGTAACTGTGCTCTTGGCCAAAGTGTTTAATTAAACCAACTGTTTCTGTATTGCCAAATGCCTCGTCTTTTATTTTTCAAGGTAAAATCATATTCACGCAACAGTACGATGCCTTGACACAAAGGAGCGCATAGTATACTACTGTGCATTACTTCAGGCCAATTTCAAATGGAAAGTCATTCCTCGCACGACACTTTGTGCCAGACTTGTGCCACTTTTGAGAGGCAAACTCGGTGCAAAGTGTTAGTACACCCGGGCCTCAGTGTTGAAAAAGAGTACTAATGCGATAGAAGAGAGTGCACACAACTGGAATAGAGGACTCACTGCTCACAGACAAGGTACGCCGTGGAAGTCTCAAAATGTACAAAGAAGGCATCGAATGGTAAGGGAGCACTCAAACATGGAAGGGAGCACACTTTTTTGGGGAGGTTTTAGATTGCACCCAGGCCTAAGGGCACTGAGGACTTTACAACAGAGCAAACACAACAAGGTGATAGACGGAGTGATGACATTTTTCAACCACTCACCCCAGTCACAGTTCTGGGTTTAATCCATCGTTCTGTTGCTCACTTCACCACCCTAGTTCAGCTCCAGCGATATGCAAATCAGTCTTGACCCTGTTCTTTATGGGAACAGTCCAGCCCGAACTGCCAGGCCAAAGATTTGCTCACTTAAAGTACTTCAGTTGCAAACGGTTTACATAAAAATCCATCTACATGTATTTAAAATTTTAAAACTTCTGGGGCCGTATCAAGAGAACAGTTTTGCATCAGCAGTGTTATTAATGATCAGCAGTACTACATCAAAAGTTTTTTTGAGGCAGGGTAAAAGCCAAGGGCCACCCGCAGCCCGTCATCAGTGTTTCCGTGGCCAATTAAAATTTCCGCTGGGGCAGTTGATTAAACAGTTAAGATCAACTTGTACAAGAAATATGGCACCCTGAAAAAAGTGTTACTGAATCCTAGCACAAGCCGGGGGGGGGGGGCCCTAATAAAGCAATTAATCAGTACTTGGTTCATGCGCCATGGAAGTGACAAAACACATGAAGAGAAAGTGAATCCAGCATGCTCTGACCAATGAGAAGCAAGAAAATGAGACTAATGATGAAGTCAACCAATGGTAAGTAATGGGCGGGCTCTAGCCCCCATTAAGTTAACAAAAGGCTGCAAGCGCTGACTCAAGTGAGACATAAAGTGCAGGTACATCATAGGCAGTGAACTAAGCTTCAAACACAAACACCAGACTGGTATGGGCCAGGCGTAGCAAGATAGACTGACACACGGAATATGTACAGCACAGACAGCAGGGAGGCTTCACCAACACACACAGAATAGATGCACCACAGCCAGCAGGGTAGGCTTCAACAACACACATGAGACTGGCACAGCCAAGGCATAGCAAGCCTCACCAACACACACAGAGTAGGTACAGCATAGGCAGAGGAGCAAGCTTCCCTCGTACATATAAGAAGAACAGGACACACACCAACAGAGCACGTACAGCACAGACCTCAGTAAATGAGGCTTTGCTCACATAGGGTCACACACACATAACAGGTACAATCCAGACATCAGGAGAGCAGGATTTCCTTTCACACACAAGTACACAAACAAAACAGGTACAAAACAGAGCTCAGCGCAGCAAGCTTCACAAACACAAAATAGATGCAGCAAAGGGCAGGGTGTCACTAGCACATGCAGAATAAGTACAGCATAGGCAGTTGAACAAGCTTCCCTCACACAAACGCATACCAGTAGAACAGAACACACATGATACAGAGAGCAGAAGAGCAACATTCACTAAGACGCCAACAGAACACGTACAGCACAGTCCACAGCAAATGAGGCTTTTCTCACATAGGGTCACACAAGCATAACAGGTACAATACAGACATCAGTGGGGCAAGATTCCCTCTCACACACATGTACACAAACAAAACAGGTACAAAACAGAGCCCAGCGCAGCAAGCTTCACAAACACAGAATAGATGCAGCAAAGGGATGCAGGGCAGGGTTCACTAGCACACACAGAATAAGTACAGCATAGGCAGTTGAACAAGCTTCCCTCACACAAACGCATACCAGTAGAAAGGAACACACATGGTACAGAGAGCAGAAGAGCAACTTTCACTAACACACAAACACAATAGGTTACAGCACAGGCGGTAGGCTACACTTACATACACAAAATAGCGACTGCACAGGTGGCAGAGCAAGCTTCCCATACACACACAGGACTGATACAGCCAAGGCACAGCAAGCCCCAACAACACACACAGGAAAGGTGCAGCAGCATAGGCAGTGGAGAAAGCTTCCCTCACACAAATGCATACCGGTAGAACAGAACACACATGGCACAGAGAGGAGCAGAGCAACTTCACTAACCAATACACAATAGGTACAGAACAGGCAGCCAAGCAAGCTTCCCTCACACATACAAGTAGAACTGGAGCCACACAACAGAAGACACATAACAGATAACAGCAGAAGAAGCTTCACAAACACACATACAAGCAGAACAGGGGACACACACCTACAGAGCACATACATGAGAGACAGCAGCAAATCAGGCTTCACTCACACATACACACACACAAAGAGCACAGTTACAACACAGACATGATCAGAGAAAGCTTCCCTCTGATGCACATGTTCACACAAACAGAACAGGCACAACACAAGCATCAGCAGAACAAACTTTCCACATGCACTCTGAGCAGGTACAGCACAGGCAATATCAACGTACGCTTTCCTCACACAAACACAATGCTGTTAGCAGCTCCGCAAGCTTCCCACACGCACAGGCAAATGACAGGCAGATGAAGCTTTCCTCTCACATACAACAACAACAGGAATTTAACAGACAAAAGCATCACCATACCACCCCCTGCACTTCACAGACTGCCCCATCCACATCCAGACAGGGGCATAGCTTCAATAAATATATAATTATATTTTATGGAAAAAAAAGTTGGGTCGGGTTTGGTGAGGTGTCTGTCCAGATTTCACAAGGATTTTTACATATACGCAGACAAAAATGCACGCATACTCTGGTGTAATTTAACATTATATGCCAGCAAGATTTTTAGAAAATCTGAAGCTTACAGACCCCCAATCTTACTGACCAAGCTACGCCCCTGCCTCCAGATACCTACCTCCCTCCCCCTGCATCCAGTGTCCGGCTACATTACCCCTCCAGCCCCCTCCGGCAGAGGCCCTCCCCTCTCCCCAGATTCCAACACCCCCCTTCGGTGAAATGTCTACCCCGCTCCTCTGTCCAGAGCCCCTGCATACTTCTCTCTGTCTCCCCACTTTTATAGACCTTGTGATGGCATTTGTGGCCGAAAACACGCTGCCTCTCTCAAACTGTGGCGATCTGTGCCACATTCCCATACTATTTAGAGCACCTAGGCTGGCGTTCAGCGCGCTTCCTGGTGCTCCATAGCTTGCCAGGAATCTACCCAGCTGTGAGATTAAAAAAAACAATTTGCCCAGAATTACGACACTTGGTCAACAAATTAGCTGGCAGATAACCCCGCTTTCGCCTCCAAAAACAGCAAAGTTTACTCGTCCAAAAAAACCTGAAAGACACTCCTAGGCTCTCTCTGGAAAGCTGCTTCCACATTCTTTGGTGAGCTGGCGCGGCCCACATGCGAAGAGTTTCTTCGTGGGGATGTGGCCCTCACACCCCCTCTGTTTACAGCTTGCGGCTACATGTATTTATATCATGTTTACACTTCGCATGTCTGCCTGGTGTGAAACCGCACTGCGTCCTGTCCGACAGCGTCGTTTCTGGCGCAGCGCCCACTGAGAGCGCGGCACTGCTACGAGGCACTGCAGAAGTGTTTAAATAATTCTTCCCTCATACAGCCAGCGGGCAGGCTGTATGAGCTCAGGTCTGCAAGTACCAAAGAGCGAACGCCTCCCATAGCTGCCTGTTTATACTTCCTTAAGAGCTGTCCTGAGAGCTGGGTGGGTATACTGCCCTCGGATACTGCCCTGAGAGCTGTGGGGGTATACCGTCCTGATGCTGTGGGGGTATACTGCCCTGAGAGCTGTGGGGGTATACCGTCCTGAGAGCTGTGGGGGTATACCATCCTGAGAGCTGTGGGGGTAACCTGCCCTCGGATACTGCCCTGAGAGCTGTGGGGGTATACCGTCCTGAGAGCTGTGTGGGTATACTGCCCTCGGATACTGCCCTGAGAGCTGTGGGGGTATACCGTCCTGAGAGCTGTGGGGGTATACTGCCCTCGGATACTGCCCTGAGAGCTGTGGGGGTATTCTGAGCTTGTGTATACCGCCCTGAGAGCGGCATGCATATGGTGCCCTCAGAAACGGCCGAGAGCTGCATAGATATACCGTTCTCAGTGGTGCATAAGTATAACCCCCTCCTCTTGAGAGCTGAGTACGTACACTAGGGAGGGAGGAGGAGAGAGAGCGAGAGAAGTGAAAGAGATAAAAAGAGAGAGAGTGAGAAAGAGAGAGAGTGTGAGAAAGAGAGAGATAAAGAGTGAGAGAGAGAGAGTGTGAGAAAGAGAGAGTGAGAGAGAGTGTGTGTGTGAGAGAGAGAGTGAGACAGAGAGACAGTGAGAGAGAGAGACAGTGAGAGAAAGAGAGAGAGTGTGAGAAAGAGTGTGAGAGACCGAGAGAGAGAGTGGGAGAGAGAGAGACAGAGAGTTTGAGAAAGAGAGAGAGAGTGAGAGAGAGAGTGTGTGTGTGAGAGAGACTGAGAGACAGAGAGACAGTGAGAGAAAGAGAGAGAACAAGCTAGAACACTACAGATCACTCCACCTTACACAGCGCCGCACCGTGGTGAGAACCGCAAAGCACATGTGTTCACCAAGAGAATGAACGACCAAGGGCCAGAAATAGCGACTGACTGACAGAAACCAAACAGGAGTGAAGTGTGTCTGCCACCAGTGGGGCCTGAAAGAAGCAGCGCCAGGCAGTCTCCCTACCGCCCCGCCTACTGAGATACACAGAGCACTCACTTTCCATTAAACTGCACTTCCAGACACTCAGTCGTTTCATTCGTTTACTTTGTCAACACTTCTCTTGCTAATAAAGTTCTCTGTGTTGCGTTGTATGTTGGTAGGTGGTCTATAAACGTACAAAGCATTCCCCGCCCCGAGATGTGCCTAGTGGTACCTCTATAGCGCCAGGAGGTGGGTGTACAGATCACGTGATGGGTCTGTAAAGAGTGCTGGCATGGAATATATATGCACGCCACCCTACGTCACCGCAGTAAATAACTCACATACGGAATCTTTCACTGTGGGGGAAACGTAAACACAGCCAAAGAACTAACCAACACAGACAGTGACCAGAGATTAGAAACAGAGTCTGTCCACAAGCCAACTCAAAAAAAAAACAAGCATCGATCTGTTGTCTTTATGGGGCCATGTGTTTCTAATTAGAAAAATATGGCCCCATAAAGATAAGAAAGCGCTTTGCGACAGAAGCAAAGCAGGCCACCGAGTCCGGATCGGAGGCCAAAGGGCGTGAACCAAAAACCCTCATTTCCAATGGCAGGCCACCGTTTAGCATAAGCGGTGACGCCAGCCAATGGAAATGAGAGGGCGAAGCTAAAGCCCTCTTCTGAAAGTCCTTGTTAACAATAAATCTCGCTCGAGCGAGCAGCGCATGCGCTGCAATGCTAGGCGAGACCTAAAAACTGTGCTTTAAGACTTTTTCCACTTTGTATGTTTGCTGTACAATTCAGCACCCATGCAAAGAGGGAAAAATAAGGAGAAATGAAACCTTTTCCCCTCATTAGGCCTTCCTCAGGAAGAGGCATGATTTTAGCACAAATCCCTGTCTACCAGCCTTTGTAGAGAGGGATTTGTGTCAAAGCCCATGGGTGGTTGCAACGGAATGCATGTGCACCATCCAAAGAACATGCCCCCTTGACACAAAGTCATGCAAGGCAGTGCATTGCGGAACTTTGAGTTACTTTGGGATTTTATCAAACGCAAATTCAGATTTGCGATGAATAGTAAATCCCAGCATAACACATAGCTTCGGGTTTGAGTTACAAAAGTAACGCAAGCCTGATGCAAAGAGTTAGTACATTTGGGCCCCCAATGTTCCTAAGGCAAAAGAAGCAATTGTAAACAATTTTCATGTAATTGCAGTTTGAACCAAATTTGTGATATATTCAGCGGCGGCTCCTCTGCTAAGGCATAGGAGCGTTGCCCCACTGCTCTATGAGCAGTGCAAAGGAAAAATAAAGTGATGATAACAGAAATTTATTGTCATTTATTTTTAGAATAATGGAGCCAGGTTAGGGCATGGTGGGGTTGGGTTCACATCAGAAGGAGGAGTGGTTGGTGCCCCATTAGTGCGCATGACAGTTTGGTTGGCTGTCTTGGGCCAGCCAAACCGTTATGCACGCTTAGCATGTTTTCCAACTGGCTGTATTGCACAGCCTGGGAGGAAAACATGCACAGACTCCCACTCCCTCTCTGAGCGCCGAACCATGCCGCTCAGACCAATCACAACACTGTTGTCATGCTGGTGACAACAGCGTCGTGATTGGCTAGGGGAGTCTGGGAGCCTGGGTGTTGCCGGGAGCCAGGAAAACAGCAAGGACAGAGGAGAGGTGGCGTCTGGCGACCAGCAGGTAAGTCTTTTTTTTTTCTAGCCCCCCCCCCCCACAGTTTCCTATCAGCTGCCACTGGATATATTTCATTATGTTTTTTAGGTGAGAACAAAGTAAGACTAAAAAGAAACCCCACAATCATTATAGAGTCGAAAACAAGTGTACCAGACCAAAAGGATTTAGGGTGAGAACCAAAGACCACAACATCATAACAGTCATATGCAAATGAAACAGACCTACCGAGTGGAATGTGCGAAGATAGGCCTCCCAATCATAATATAATCAGAAACAAGGGAAACCGATCACCGCAGTGGAAGGTGCCAACAGAGACCACACAACTAAGATAGAACCAGACACAAGTGAAACAGACAGATTGAACATGCAAACAAAGACCACAAAACCATGTAAAGCAGACCAGCAGAGTAGGCTTGAAGGAAAGCCACGTAATCATGATACAATCTGAGGCAAGTGAACCAGCCCAACACAGAGTACTGTGCCAACAAAAAATACAGTCATGTTTCAGTCAGAAAAATGTCTATCAACGCAACAGGACCAAAGGTGTGGACAGAGACCACAAAATGATGATGCAGTCATAGACAAGGGTAGTAGACCAACAGGGGAGAGGATGTGGCATAACGGCCAGAGCTGCTGACATTGGAGCTGAGGAACCAGGTTCGGGTCTCGGCGTCGGCTCAACATCCTGTGATTCTGAGCAAATCACTTAATCTCCCCATGCCTACCAAAAATGAATGTGTCCTTGTGCTCATGTAAAGCACTCCAATACCTTTGGTCGTGTTCGCGCTACATAAAATTGCAACAAAAAAAAAAAACGAGTGGAAGGTGCCAACAGAAAGTACACAGTCATGATACAGATGGCATCAGAATAAGTGAAACTGACCAGTAGTGTGGCATGCGCAAACAGAGACCACAACAGAGACGTTTAAATGCATGGGCAAAGTGGGCCCTGGCCCCCTGAGTCATCTCTGTTCTGTAGAGAGTCTTGCCCTGATGACCTTGAATAATTCTTGAACAGATAATTTAAATACTGTTTTCTTTTAAATTATTTTTAATGTGAGTGATATGACCATGCAATAGCCATAAAAAACTTGTTTTGATTAGAACAGGACCTTACATATGAGAAATAGGAGGGGGTCACAATGATTATTTGCAATAATATTAGTGAGCTACTGCTGCATTATAATACTATTGAAAAAAACATGTCGCTATGCCTGAATATTAGATGCAAACAGATTTGGAATTTGGATCAGTGTGCCTGGGCACTGGCCAAAGAGGGCATGAAAGAGCTGAAACTGGTTCATTAATTCAAAGCTGTTCCGAACAAGGCCCGCCAAAATGCCTTTGGCCCAGGCCCCCCCCAATCCTTGAGATGTCCGTGACCACACACACATGAGATAAATGACACAAGAGAAACAGACCGCCAGAGTGGAAAGTGTGACCAGAGACCACATAATCATGCTATAGTCAAAGAAGTGTCACAGAGCGGCTCCGGTTTGTTACACTTCTGCCCTACGTTTTCCCATGATCAAGAAAAAGCTAGCAAAATGGTGTGGACTGATGTGTCAAGCGGAAAATCTGGTGCTGTTACCATCCTACAAGATCTGCGACAGCCAAGCGATCAGTTGCGAACATTATAGCAAGTCTCCTTTTGCACCCTATATAATGTGGTCATGTCCGCTGCGCTTAAAAGGAATCATTTGTTTACATTATACAGGGTGTACTGGACTCTATATAAACTCTAAAAAAATTCCTGCTGTGCCTGAAGGGTGCTACAAGAAGTGTAACGTTGCCAGGGCAGATGATCTTCACATTTCTGGATTGTCCTGGATAGAAAATATACTGGGAGAAAGTAGGTTCAGCTATATCGGAAACCATTAACAGAGAAATCAAGGTAAGCGCGTATTTGGTTTTGTTTGGGATAGTCTAAGAGGCAGAGGAAGGGTTCATTAACTGGAAGAGAAGAAATGTCATTTTTTACTGGATAGCAATAGCGAGGCATGTTTAATGTAAAACATGGACTGACCCTGATCCCTTTAAGCTAGAGGATTGGTTGGCACAGGTAAAGACAATCTATTTAATAGACACAGGGAATCGAAAGCTCAAAAGAAAAGTCGACCTATGGTCTCCGGTAGTCGAATGGTTTCGGTAATGTCCAATGATTAAGAACACGATTTGTGCACTTTCTCCCCCTGGCCAGGATTTGAGCAATTCCCTTTGGCCCCATTGGCGAAAAGAAATGACCGCCCCTTCTATGCCTCGGCTGGTGTGGAGATGTTTGTGCGGCCATTATTGATGATTGGGTCAGTGGGTTTGGTGATGAGGACTAAAACATAAATAAAAGAAGTGTAACAGACCAACAGGTTCAAGCAGAAACCACACTACTGGGAAATCTGGAGAAGTGAAGTTAGCCAAGTGGAGACTGGAATATGACACACACAGCTTTGGCGCGGGCAGAGCCTGAGATATGGTAGCCCTGGTGCATCACTATGGCCTGGCAGTTCACGCCTAACAGGGCTTCTGTGTTCATTTCCTGCACCATAAGCGGAAGAGAGAAATATTGCAGCTGAACATGGACAGCACGACATGCTTTCCACTTTCATTTGCTTCTTACATTTTACAGACTGACGGGCCCAAGGAGGCCACAAAGTTTGGTCTTTGTCGTCGTGCATGGCCAGCCTGTCCACCCCATGGTGAAATTCGCAGCCTGGTGGAGGGCAGGTAGCGAATTCTGAGTAAAGAGCCCTAGAACCCGCCATACGACTACCACTGGATGCCCACGTCAGGCTGAGACGAAGATTTGATTCCCTTTGACAGCCGCGCTCCTGGTGTTAATATCCAAGCGGAGGACGAGCTTTAATTACGAAAGCCTCGGTTTATTAGTGTGCTGATATCCTGTCATGGTGGCTCAGCTTCGCCTTAACCGATTCTGACGTCTGAGCAGCGGAGGCTTAAGAAGACAGGATTTGAAACGGAAACGTATAGGGCGGGTGGGCGCATGCATGCGATGAACTCACTCTTGACAGGCGCCATTTCACTGTAGCTTTGTCCTATTTCCATCACTACTCTGGAGGCAGCCAGAACTGAACCCTGATGCTCCTGGTCAAAATGGCGGCTTCCCTTCATGCAAACCAAGCTTTCATGGCACCCTCCAACATAATACTGCAGGACTGTTCTATGGAGCCAGCCATTTTGGCCAAGAAGCCACGCTCCGCTGCAGCATCTTAAGGAGTGCCTCATTGCAAGAAACCCGTCAATCTTGCAGACAAATGCCTCCTACTTGTAAATGCAAGCAACCCAGCACACTAAACGTTAGTCTGCTTACAGGGTCACACAGTCTATATAGGAAAAGGAGAGGAATCACGTCTTCTTCAGACAGACCGTACTCAATTTAAATCCCACCTTACTCGCTAGAGCAACATCGCCTCACCTGTGCAGCCACCAGGATCGCCATACAGTGCCTTGACTCCATTATACACACAGCTGTTTAACACCTCATGTGATATATTGTCCTCTATAAATACCCTCACCATTTGTCGGCACCTAGCATAACCTAGCATAACTGGACAAGGAATGAGACTCATTCAAAAGCTGGTGATGGCTTTCTGAAGTGGTGCACCAGCAGAGCAGAATATCCATTGTTTGAATACAATGCACTCTGAGTTTGTGTACCAGTAACTTTATTAGCCCAACAGAGTGGTGTTATACGAATAGGATATTGCAGTTCTAATGCATTAGTGTGTTGGGGGGAAGAAAGGCCTCAACCTATGGGTCAATACACAAAGGGGCATATGTACGAGGAAGTGGCGGAGTGAGGCGTTAGCCATCATGGCTTAACGCCTCACTCCGCCACTTCTGAAATGCAAGGCTGCACCATATTTACAAGGATATGTTGCAGCCTTGCGTTTCCCCCTGTGCTTGCGCTACACTTAGTAGTGTAGCGCCAACCAGGCACCCTTGCACCATAATGCAAGGGTGTCTGCGTGCAGGGGAGGATTGTTTATGTGTAGGAAGGTGTCCCTTCCTGCACATAAACAATCCTAAAATGCCATTTTGTCACTTTTATGTGTGCTGCTTCATGCAGCACACATGAAAGGCACAAGGCAGCACACATGGAAAAAGCAAAAACGAGGAGAAATAATGCATTTCTCCTCATTTCGCCAGGTTAAGACCAGGTTTTCCCTGGTCTTAATTTTGGCGCTGCCTCCTATGTACGCTGCCCTTGTATATAGGGGACAGCATCAAAATCAATGGGTGTTGCAGTGGAACGCCCACTGCAACACCCACTGCCCATCCCTTTCACACTAACCATAGCGTGAAAGGGGGCCTTATTTACAAGGCAGCGTTAAGCCACTTTAAGTGGCTTAACGCTGCCTTGTAAACAAGGCTAATCCCCTATTGCCACCACAACGTCGGAAAAAGTGATGCTGTGGTGGTGATAGGGGCTTGTACATATGCCCCTCAGACCTAAATCAGCATATCATGCTGTTCGTCTTACACATCTGTAATGCTGGTCACAATCATGACCTATTTTTTGCCAAGAACAATAGCCTATTGTCTGAGTGGTCATATAAACTTTCTACAAGATCATTATTTATCAGAGGCCTGTTACCATTGATAAAACATAGGGCTGGCCCCAAGAATTACATAGCTACACAAAAATGGAGAGTCTCAGCCTATTTGTCACTGGTAGGTAACAGTGATGAGGTTGAGGAGCAGGTGGAAGTGTACAACTTGGAGAAATACCAGGCCATCAAACGGCAGACTCCTGAACTCTGCATGGTGAAATGGCACAATATTGTGGCAAAATATATAGTTGGCAAAAATATGGTGTCCCTATACTTAAATGGCAAAAATATATTAAATAATATCACTGAGTAATATCATCCAAATACAGCCAAAAAGATAGTTTTTCTAATGTATATTCAGTTTAAATATTACAATATAGAAAATTAATTTAATGTAAAGTACATAAATTCCACTAATTTTTGAATACTATATATGTACTTATATATTTATATCTATATATACACACACACGCATATATATGTGCATATTTATATAAATTATATATATAAACACACACACATATATAAGCACACATATATATATATATATATATATATATATTATCTACTGGCGGTCGCCAGTAGATAATTATAGTTACAACCTATTATCCATAGGAAATCCGCGACATTCTATTTGAAATAACTCTCTTGCCGGTTGACGTATCTTCGCAAAATTTTCAAACTTTGTGGCCCGCTCCGGTCCGCTCCTACCCTGAAAGTCTCGGGGGATTCGTCAAGCGGGGGCCGAGAAAAAGGGGGGTCCCAAAACGCGTTTTCCCCATGCAATTTTCCATAGGAAACTTTAGACACGGCTACAGCCCGAACTGCTGAACGGAATTACACCAAATTTGGCAAAGAGGTAGTTCTTGGTTCAGAAAGAACCCTTTTTGTTAAATGGTGTAAATCCGTTCAGTAGTTGCTGAGAAAATCAAAAGTAAAAAGATAGTGATATCTATGGCCGCGTCGGATTCGCGCACCCTCCCGATCAAGAGCTGCATGCTAATTGGCTGTCAACACTCCAAATCAGGAAGTGTTGGCAGCCATTTTGTCCCTCGGTAGAACCGAGGGACAGAAACAAGTATGCAAAGCGCACAAAGGGGGCAGGGTAGAAACACCCTGACCCCCTAGGTCTGCTCAGGGGGTCCCACAAGGACCCCCTGGGCAAAATTTTTTTTTTTTTTTTTTTTTTTTTAAATCGGCAGGATGCGCTCAGGGTGCGCGAATCCTGCCGAGAAAAAACATCGAAGCGCGGTCTCCCGCGCTCGATGTTAATTGGCCCCCTGGTGGGCCAAGTCCCGAGGGGCATGCTGGGGGGGTTAATTTTATGTGTGGGGGCCTCTAAGGGCCCCCCAAGCCCGGGGACCACCACCCCCGGGGCTTTATGTATAATGGTGCGGGAGGGCTCTGAGCCCTCCCGCAGCCCCGGAGACCGCCACCTCCCGGGGCTTCTTTTTTAATTTTGTAAAACCTGTGTGGGGGCTCCAGCCCCCACACGCCCGAGGACCACCACCTCCCGGGGCACTAAGAAAATTACAATGGGGGTCCGTTTTGGACCCCCAAGCCTCGGGGACCACCACCTCCCCGGGGCTTTCAAAATGTAAGGAGGGGGCCGCGCGGCCCCCTCCTGGAAGCCTGTGGTGGCCCTGGGGACCGCCACCCCCAGGGCCGGCTCCTGCAGTGTCCCGGGGTGCCTACCCCCGGGACACTGCTGTTTGCAATGACAGGACGGGAGCCTCGCGGCTCCCGTCCTGTCATTGCAAACTGCTTTGGATATTGGAAGAGAGAGCAGGAAACCTGCTCTCTCTTCCAATATCCAAAGCGGATTGCTTTCACATGGGGAGCAGCATGTTAGCTGCTCCCCATGTGCTAAAGCAATGCCGGCTCCCGTAGGACACGGGGAGCCGGCGGGACTGTAGGGGTTTGGGGACCCCCACAGTCCCCAACGAAGGCCAGGCCCCGGGGATGGGGTCCCCGGGGCCATAAGTGGCCACGGAGGGGGGCCACGCAGCCCCCCTCCCCAAAGGAAAAAAAGAAAAAAAAGTGCTAGGCCGGCCCCGGGGATGGGGTCCCGGGGCCAATACAGGCCCAGGGAAGGGGGGCCACGCGGCCCCCTTCCCGTTTTTTTTTTTTAATTTTAATTTAAAAAAAAGGGGTAAGGCCCTGGGGGATGGGGTCCCCAGGGCCTAAAAATAGGAAAAAGGAAGGGGGGCCACACAGCCCCCCTTCAGGGGGGAAAAAAAAAAACAAAAAAAAACGATCGGGCCCGCAGGCCCCGCCCCCTTCCTTCACCACTCTGCAAACGCGCCCCCTGGCGCGTTTGCAGAGGGAGACGAATCCCCTTGAATACTGGGGGTCCCTGGGGCCAACTAGCCCACCTGGAACCTCCAGTATGCGCCAGGGGCTGCCTTGCAGAGAGTGTACAGAGGCCACGCCCCTTTTACACCTCTCTGCAACGCAGCTCTGTGGCGCTTTTTGGAGGTATATGGTGGGCTAGTTGCACCCCAGGGACCCTCAGGATTCAAGGGGAGTTAATCCCCCGACTTAAAACGCGCCACGGGGTGCGTTTGCACAGTGGTGAAGGGAGGGGGCGGGGCTTCAGGTGACATGTGTGCAAACAGGCCCCGTGGCGCGTTTTAAGATGGGGAATTAAATCCCCTTCAATCCTGAGGGTCCCTGGGGGCCAACTAGCCCAACAGGTACGTCCAGAAAGCGCCACAGAGCTGCGTTGCAGAGAGGTGTAAAAAGGGGTGTGGCCTCTGTACATGTCTCTGCAACGCAGCCCCTGGCGCATACTGGAGGTTCCTGGTGGGCTAGTTGGCCCGTAGGGACCCTCATGATTCAAGGGGACTTAATCCCCCTACTTAAAACGCGCCACGGGGCGCGTTTGCACAGATGTCACCTCAGGCCCCGCCC
This sequence comes from Calotriton arnoldi, assembly GCA_963921515.1. Classification (NCBI taxonomy): domain Eukaryota; kingdom Metazoa; phylum Chordata; class Amphibia; order Caudata; family Salamandridae; genus Calotriton; species Calotriton arnoldi. The sequence continues at coordinate 246,306 of CAWUFW010016323.1, forward strand.
CCTCCCTTCACCATTGTGCAAATATTCCTCTAAAATCAGCCGAAATACGAATTCTGATTTACTCACCTGTTATCAGGAGAGACCTCAGTGCTGCATCTTTCAGCCCAGTACTAATCCTGAAAAGTAATTTTAACCGTACTTACCAGTAACTTGAATTTCCTTCCATAGGCTAACATTGACTGGTTTCACTTGGAAATTCTTCTAAGTGTGGAGTTTTGGAACTTTAAAATATTCCTCTAAAATCAGCCGAAATACGAATTCCGATTTACTCACCTGTTATCAGGAGAGACCTCAGTGCTGCATCTTTCAGCCCAGTACTGATCCTCAAAAGTAATTTTAACCGTACTTACCAGTAACTTGAATTTCCTTCCATAGGATATCATTGCCTGCTTTTTGCTGAAAAAGTTTCTAAGTGTTGATTTTTGAAACATACAAATATTCCTCTAAAATCAGCCGAAATACGAATTCCGATTTACTCACCTGTTATCAGGAGAGAACCCAGTGCTGCATCTTTTAGCCCAGCACTGACCCTGAAAAGTAATTTTAACCGTACTTACCAGTAACTTATCTTTTCTTCCATAGGAATCCATTGTCTGATTTTCAGCAGAAAAGTTTCAAAGTGTCGATTTTCACAAACTACAAATATTCCTTAAAAATCGCCTGTATGACTTAAACGCATTTTTTCAACTGTTTACAGGAGATGCACCAGTGCTGAATCCAGGATCCAACACTGAGTAAGAAAAAGTAACGATAACAGTTTTTACCTGCTAAGTGAATTTCCTTCCATAGGATAACATTGGTGATTCTATGAGGAAAAGTTTCGAAGTGTCAACTTTTAAAATACAATAATATTCCTTAAAAATCACGACTGTAACCAAAACGCTTTTACTCAACTGTTTACAGGAGATGTCCCAGGACTGAATCTAGGATCCAGTCCTGTGGTTAGAAAAGTAATCCATAAAGTAACTAATTGCATTTAACTAGAAATTCACATTGAGCTGAATGTTGCATTGTGTTTGAAAATGTGTTGCCCATTGCAACAACTGTAACTACTGTACTTAAAAGTCTATTGCCTATGTGCTAAGTATTTAAACTAAAGTAATTCATTCTGAGAAAGTATTTTTTGTAATGTAATGTATAATGTAATTACAATGTAATTTAAAAAATAAAATATGTAAAAGAAATTGTTTCTAAAAATGTAGTAAATCAGTATGAAAAAAAATATAAAAATTAATACATTTAAAAAACCTTTGAAATTCACTGAAAAAACCGTAGGTTTCAGGCACGTTATAGTTACAAATTAGCATTTAAAAAACCTTTGAAATTCACTGAAAAAACCATAGGTTTCAGACACGTTATAGTTAGAAATTAGCATTTAAAAAACCTTTGAAATTCACTGAAAAAACCATAGGTTTTAGGGACAGTTATAGTTACAAATTAGCATTTAAAAACCTTTGAAATTCACTGAAAAAACCATAGGTTTCAGATATGTTATAGTTACAAATTAGCATTTAAAAAACCTTTGAAATTCACTGAAAAAACCATAGGTTTTAGGGACAGTTATAGTTAGTTGGACATTTCACTCGTACAAAACCCGTGAAATTCCCCCGTTATAGTTAGTTCAGCTAACTATAACTCGCGCCCCGCAATGCACAGCTGATGACGTCACATATTACATCACTCATGACATGGTCAGTGACATCACTGATGACATCACTGATGACATCTCAAATGACATCACTGATGACATCATCCACGTGATAATCTGATGCAGCTCCTCACACCCTAATATAACCTTTGATACACCCAATCTAAATTACAGACTGCCATTCGCAAAACTATAGACACTCCAACACCAATAACTACATACCCACTCACTGATTCTTAGGTCTACACACACACACATCCACTCACTCACCCGTACAGTCACTCATACTTATGGTCACTCAGTACAGGACTATCATATGCACTCTTACTCCTATATAGACACTCAAACACCGCCACTCATCCAAAGAGGTACTCACACACCTAGTCAGTCATGCAAATAATTAAACACACTGCCATTTACTCACCTATACAGTTATACACACACCAGCTCACTTAATCATACAAATACTAGCACATTGTTACGCTCTTATACAATCACTGATACAAGCACACACTCATCCATACAGCCACTATCACAATCACTCACTCTCGCTTATAGCTATTTATATACTCCAACACACATATATACTGGCTTTCACATATGTAGTTACTCACACATGTACCACTGGGACATACATTCACTCACTAACACACTCTTACACACACTTACCCACCCATACAGTCTATCACAGATGCACTCTTGAAACCATCCACCCAGTGAATCACCCACTCATACATCTATGCACAGAGTCGCACACACCCCACCCACACAAACACTCAGGCACCCATACAGATACTCAGACAACCAATCAATAACTCATATAGACACTCATGTAGCTATTCACAAACCCATGCAGCCACTTACACAGCAACAGACAGACGGATACAGACATTCACCCAGTTTAGTCACTAACCCATGCATTCAGTAAGATACGTTAAATCACTCACTTATAGAGTCAGTCACGCACCTACTAAATCATCCATACAGACACTTACACACCCACTCATTCTTCAATACGTCTTTTCCTATATATATTAAAAATATTTAAACTTTACAGAAACACACAGTCACTGGATGATGTCATCAGTGATGTCATTTGAGATGTCATCAGTGATGTCATCAGTGATGTCATTGACCATGTCATGAGTGATGTAATATGTGACGTCATCAGCAGTGCATTGCGGGGCGCGAGTTATAGTTAGCTGAACTAACTATAACGGGGAATTTCACGGGTTTTGTACGAGTGAAATGTCCAACTAACTATAACTGTCCCTAAAACCTATGGTTTTTTCAGTGAATTTCAAAGGTTTTTTAAATGCTAATTTGTAACTATAACTGTCCCTAAAACCTATGGTTTTTTCAGTGAATATATATATATATATATATATATATATATATATATATATATCAGCATCGATTTCAGGAAGTCTCCAAGAAAACACACAGAGCCCAAATCCATATGCGTGGAGTTTTTAGTTTATTCCAGTGGCAAACGCCCGACGCGTTTCGGAACAACCGTTCCTTTATCACGGGTCAATACACGTTTGTAAAACATCAAATTTATACCAATCACATGACATCCTGAAATGACATAAAAATAGGACTACTACACCACATCTTGGGAGGTCAACATAAACAGCCATTTTGAAGTGGTAAATCAACCACTTTAAAGTCCATAATTTGTTTCAATACCAAACTTGGTATTCTTATCAGAAATATGCAGTAATTAGAATGTCAGAACATATAGTAATTAAACAATTACATTATCACACAATTCCACCCAAGTGGGCTACTGACAAATAATTACGTGTATAGTTATAATATTACAATATATACAACGATCGTACTAATCAATCGAACATACAATTCCGCCCCAGTGGGCTAATGACTCCTACAGATATTCTAGGCTCTTTTGCGTTCTCCTCATCACAGTGATGATGGTTTCTCCGTCTCCTATAAAAAATACAAATAAAATCAGTGAATAATATTAAAAATAACTACAAACTACTTCCAGGGGGACAAGATACATTTCCATACTGCTTCATAACCTAGTTCATATTTTCAACCCAAATGTACAGACAGTTCTTCATCTTTATTTAAACCGTTAGGACACTTCGTTTCGTACTTGATAATCATTTTCGATTCCAATTGCCTTAATTCTTTCAATCTGTTCCCTCCCCTTTCGGAGATAGGAATACGGTCCAATGCACAATATTTCAGTAAGTTGACATTTTTATCATGTACCTCCTTAAAGTGTCTGGCAATAGGATATTGCCTATCCTCATTTATAATGGCTCGTCTGTGTTCAAGGACACGTTTCTTAACTTGATGCATTGTGCTACCAATATAAATGAGAGGACACGGGCAAATAAGTGCATACACTACAAAATCCGATTTACATGTTAAATGTTTTTGAATAGTAAACGGTTATTGACCTTTAGATAGTGTAATTTGTTTAGCATTACTGCTGAATTTGCAAGCTTTGCATGATCTGCAGGTAAAGAAACCCTTAACTGCTTGTCTATCTACATTTTTCTGAATCATGTTGTTACACAGAGTGTCACTAAGGAAGTGCATTTTCTAAACGTAAGTTGTGGGTTCTCTCCCAGACACTCCTTTAAAGTATTGTCAGTCAAAAGTGTATTCCAATACTTTTTAAGACATTTTCTAACTCCCCAAGCTTGCTCACTGTACTTTGTGATAAAGCGTATGGGCTCTTCCTTTGACACATCTTTAATTTTATCCTGTAATAAGTCATTCCTACTACTCAAACTGACCTTATCACAAGCCTGTTTTATAGTTTTCTTGGAGTAGCCTCTTTCCGAAAAACGAGTTGCCATGTTTTTCATCTCAACAGTAAATTCTGTTTCTGAGCTGCAGTTTCTTTTTGCTCTTGCTAATTCACCAAACGGTATACTATTAATCAAATTCCGTGGGTGACAGCTGTCAGCATGTAGCAGACTGTTACCTGCCATGACTTTCCTAAAAAGTTTGCTTTCAAGTTTATTGCCATTGACTTTTAATTCTACATCTAAAAATTCTATTTTCTCTTTGTCAATCATATGTGTAAACTTCAAGTTCCACTCATTTACATTAAGAGACTCCACAAATTTTATAGCTTCTGTTTCTGGGCCTTTCCAGATGCAGAATATGTCGTCAATATAACGTGCCCAGAGGACGACATTCTGGGAAAAGGCATTGTTCTTACTCGCCACCTGCTCCTATATATATACAAACACCTCCTTTTGTCTCCCAAAGAAGTCCTGTCACTCAAGTGGGGGGTGTGGCTAAAAAGAAACTTTATTTAAAACTGTGGCCTCAGAGACACGTTTCGGCAATTTCAGCCTTTGTCAATCTTTTACGCGTTTGCTAAAAAATCCATGCAATTCAAGTTCATTTGTGTAAAAATGAAAGCTCCCACTCGCCGCTTTTCCCATAAGGCTGGCGTCCTAATAAACGATTGTTCACACCCTGATCAGCGAGTGCTGCTGGTGATCAATTGTGCAAAAAGCAAACCCGCCGGTAGTTTTTTAAGTACTTCACAGTCCTTAGGTCTTTCGTTTCTTTACACAGCTTCTGGCCGCCACTCCCCCCAACTTCTCCGCCTCATGCAGAGCCGCGCTCCGTAGTCTTTGAACATGCAGGCACGCAGAGACCCGGCTCCATTCACTGGCGCTTGCCGATCACGCTCGAGAGTCTGTCAGCCCGCACAGCCGTGGCGAGCACCTTGAGTCAGATCCCAGCACGCCTGTCGAGTGCCAAGCACGGGGGCTGGATGATTGCTGCTACGCCATACTCCACTTTCTGCGGTCTCCCATCCAGCGCCAAATCGCGGGTGGTGCCATGGAACGATGCTACCGCTGTGCGCCGAAATATACAAACACCTCCTTTTGTCTCCCAAAGAAGTCCCGTCACTCAAGTGGGGGTGTGGCTAAAAAAAAACTTTATTTAAAACTGTGGCCTCAGAGACACGTTTCGGCAATTTCAGCCTTTGTCAATCTTTTACGCGTTCGCTAAAAAATCCATGCAATTAAAGTTCATTTGTGTAAAAATGAAAGCTCCCACTCGCCGCTTTTCCCATCAGGCTGGCGTCCTAATAAACGATTGTTCACACCCTAATCAGCGAGTGCTGCTGGTAATCATTTGTGCAAAAAGCAAACCCGCCGGCAGTTTTTTAAGTACTTCACAGTCCTTAGGTCTTTTGTTTCTTTACACCACTTCTGGCCGCCACTCACCCCCAACTTCTCCGCCTCATGCACAGCCCCGCTCCGTAGTCTTTGAACATGCAGGCACGCTGAGACCTGGCTCCATTCACTGGCGCTTGCCGATCACGCTCGAGAGTCTGTTAGCCCTCGCAGCCGTGGCGAGCACCTTGAGACAGATCCCAGCACGCCTGTCGAGTGCCAAGCACGGGGGTTGGATGATTGCTGCTACGCCAAAAAGACAAAACTAGCAATGAGGGAATACAAGATTTCAATTCTGAAGGCCAAAGCTGCACACTTCTTCTCCAGAATTTTAAATTCCAACAACAAAACTAAAGAAATCTTCACCATCGTTGACGAACTGTCTAATCTTGACAGAGTCCTTAGTAAACCCACTCCGTCTCAGGCTCTCTGCGAATCCTTAAACAATTTTTTTATTGATAAGATAGCATCCATCAAAGCCAGTATTCCCACCCACTCCTACCTGGTAAAGTTTCCCACTTCTGTAGGAAACCCTCACTCTTTTGACTCCTTTACACCCGTGGATACACAGACCCTCTGTGAACTGCTGTCAAAAATTAAATCAGGATCTCCTACGGATCACTGCCCTCCTCATGTTCTAAAAAATGCCTTAGTGGCCTTCCCGGACACTGTGCTGGACCTTCTGAATAACTCTTTCTCAAGGCAAGGTCCCAAATGCTTTTAAAGAGGCCATAGTGGTCCCTCTTTTAAAGAAACCTGGAGCTGACCCCCAGACCTTGACAAATTACCGTCCGATTTACTTGCTTCCGTACTTAGCAAAGGTTATAGAAGCCTACGTAGCGAACTGCCTATCCACCTTTCTGGAGGAATCTGGATTCCTCGATTCCCATCAAGCTGGTTTCCGGCCAGCCCATTCTACAGAAACAGTAATTCTAGCAGTTCTTGATTCTCTACGGGAAAAAGCTGACAGAGCCGTCCCCCAAGCCCTGGTGCTGCTGGACCTCTCGGCCGCTTTTGACACGGTCGACCACGACATATTGGTCGACCGTGTCAGAGAGGCAGGTCTTCGGGGTACAGCGCTCTCCTGGCTAATCTCCTTTCTGAAAGACCGCTCACAGGCAGTCCGAATCGGCCAATTCACAGCCCCTAAATTAGAAACCACCTGCGGGGTCCCACAGGGATCCTCGCTTTCCCCGCTCCTTTTTAATCTCTATTTTCTCCCATTAATAAAGTCTCTGAAAGAAAGGAATGTGGTCATCTTCAATTATGCAGACGACCTACAATTAATGTTCACTGTAGACAACTCTCTGCAGTCGATCTCTGACTTCCAATCCACTATGCAATTTATCAGTCACTGGATGGACTGCAACCATCTCAAATTGAATCCTGGCAAGACTGAACTAGTCCTGACCGGCGGTGGCCTTAACCAGTGGGGCCCTCACTACTGGCCAAATGAACTAGGTCCCCCCTCGACCCCTGTCCTATCAGTTAAATGTCTGGGTGTTATCATCGACAACGACCTGTCCTTAAAAACTCATGTCAACTCTGTGATCTCCGCATTCTTCTATCAGCTGCGAAAGATCAGGAAAATAAGAAGACTCCTCACCCAAGCAGCTTTGACTCAGGTGGTGATATCCCTGGTACTATACCGCCTCGTCTTCGCCAATTCTATTTACCTCGGCATTCCACTTTACCTCTCAAAAAAACTTCAATTGATTCAAAATCAGGTTGCCAGACTGATCTGCGAACAACCTAGGTGGCAACGCGCTTCCCCCCTTTTAAAGAAGCTGCACTGGCTTACCATCCCCCAGCGCTGCGCTTTCAAAGTCGGCTGCTTGCTGTTCAAATCGCTGCATGGTCGGGCCCCTAAATTCATTGACTGCCTCATCTCCCGCTATACTCCTTCACGCAACCTGCGGTCAGCTCATCTTCAACTTCTGGTTGTCCCCTCCTTCAAACTCAAGCGCCAAGGGGGTTGTAGGTTCGCCATTCTAACCCTAAACTGTGGAACTCCATCCCCTTGGAAATCAGGTCTAGTCCCAACTTACTGAGTTTCAGAAAGTCTCTTAAAACTTGGCTGTTCACTCAGGCCTACTAACTTTTCCTCCGAGCTCGGTCCCTAGATAGCACCATGAAACCAATCGGTGTACGAGCGCTTTACAAAACCCTTTAACATTAACATACTCCACTTTCTGCGGTCTCCCATCCAGCGCCAAATCGCGGGTGGTGCCATGGAACGACGCTACCGCTGTGCGCCGAAATATACAAACACCTCCTTTTGTCTCCCAAAGAAGTCCCGTCACTCAAGTGGGGGGTGTAGCTAAAAAGAAACTTTATTTAAAACTGTGGCCTCAGAGACGCATTTCGGCAATTTCAGCCTTTGTCAATCTTTTACGCGTTTGCTAAAAAATCCATGCAATTAAAGTTCATTTGTGTAAAAATGAAAGCTCCCACTCGCCGCTTTTCCCATCAGGTTGGCGTCCTAATAAACAATTGTTCACACCCTGATCAGCGAGTGCTGCTGGTGATCAATTGTGCAAAAAGCAAACCCGCCTGTAGTTTTTTAAATACTTCACAGTCCTTAGGTCTTTCGTTTCTTTACACCACTTCTGACCGCCACTCACCCACAACTTCTCCGCCTCATGTAGAGCCCCGCTCCGTAGTCTTTGAACATGCAGGCACGCTGAGACCCGGCTCCATTCACTGGCGCTTGCCGATCACGCTCGAGGGTCTGTCAGCCCTCACAGCCGTGGCGAGCACCTTGAGTCAGATCCCAGCACGCCTGTTGAGTGCCAAGCACGGGGGCTGGATGATTGCTGCTACGCCGTACTACACTTTCTGCGGTCTCCCATCCAGCGCCAAATCGTGGGTGGTGCCATGGAACGACGCTACCGGTGTGCGGCGAAATATACAAATACCTCCTTTTGTCTCCCAAAGAAGTCCCGTCACTCAAGTGGAGGGTGTGGCTAAAAAGAAACTTTATTTAAAACTGTGGCCTCAGAGACGCGTTTCGGCAATTTCAGCCTTTGTCAATCTTTAACGCGTTTGCTAAAAAATCCATGCAATTAAAGTTCATTTGTGTAAAAATGAAAGCTCCCACTCGCCGCTTTTCCCATCAGGCTGGCGTCCTAATAAATGATTGTTCACACCCTGATCAGCGAGTGCTGCTGGTGATCAATTGTGCAAAAAGCAAACCCGCGGGCAGTTTTTTAAGTACTTCACAGTCCTTAGGTCTTTCGTTTCTTTACACCACTTCTGGCCGCCACTCACCCCTAACTTCTCCGCCTCATGCAGAGTCCCGCTCCGTAGTCTTTGAACATGCAGGCACGCTGAGACCCAGCTCCATTCACTGGCGCTTGCCGATCACGCTCGAGAGTCTGTCAGCCCTCACAGCCGTGGCGAGCACCTTGAGTCAGATCCCAGCACGCCCTTTCGAGTGCCAAGCACCGGGGCTGGATAATTGCTGCTACGCCATACTCCACTTTCTGCGGTCTCCCATCCAGCGCTAAATCGCGGGTGGTGCCGTGGAACGACGCTACCGCTGTGCGCCAAAATATACAAACACCTCCTTTTGTCTTCCAAAGAAGTCCCGTCACTCAAGTGGGGGGTGTGGCTAAAAAGAAACTTTATGTAAAACTGTGGCCTCAGAGACACGTTTCGGCAATTTCAGCCTTTGTCAATCTTTTACGCGTTTGCTAAAAAAATCCATGCAATTAAAGTTCATTTGTGTAAAAATGAAAGCTCCCACTCGCTGCTTTTCCCATCAGGCTGGCGTCCTAATAAACGATTGTTCACACCCTGATCAGCGAGTGCTGCTGGTGATCAATTGTGCAAAAAGCAAACCCGCCGGCAGTTTTTATATATATATATATATATATATATATATGCCACCAAAGGTGCTCCGGTAATTGAGCCACATGCTCTTCAGTGCGGGTCAGTGCTACGGGACCGGGGCCCCCCGTAAAAACATTCCAAATGCCACCAAACTTCCCTTCCAAGTGAGGAACACTGACACCAGGCTGGAGGTTCAAAAGATGCTTTTATTCCGTGAAGAAAGCTGTACAGGTAAGTTAAAACCTAACGCGTTTCTCCTCCATGAGAGGCTTGATCACGGGTATACTCTCTGCTTTCACCTTGCCTCGTGCTCTACCACTGTGGTTTAGTTTTCTCCCAGAGCCTGATTACAGACAGGTGTGTCTTTTTATTTTCTTTCACGGAGAGCAGCAGCATGTTAAAACTTTATTAGTTCACTTTTCACGAACATGCTGCCTGTTGTCTTTCAGGGAGGACTGTCTGTAACTTCCAAGTTCGTTTTAAACCTGTCTTGTTCCCATTTAATAACTTCCTTCCACAGCATGATTATTCCCTCAGCCAGCAAGTAAACGAATTTATCTCACATCCCTTACCAGCATTCTTTCGATTTTCACTTGGAATATCACTGTTTTTTATCATCCGGAATGCTGGCGGGCCGGGCTCATGGAAATTCAACTGCCACCAAAGGTGCTCCGGTAATTGAGCCACTTGCTCTTCAGAGCGGGTTAGCGCTACGGGACCCCCATAAAAACATTCCAAATGCCACCAAACTTGCCTCCAAGTGAGGAACACTGACACCAGGCTGGAGGTTCAAAGATTCTTTTATTCCGTGAAGAAAGCTGTACAGGTAAGTTAAAACCCAACGCGTTTCTCCTCCATGAGAGGCTTGATCACGGGTATACTCTCTGCTTTCACCTTGCCTCGTGCTCTACCACTGTGGTTTGGTTTTCTCCCAGAGCCTGATTACAGACAGGTGTGTCTTTTTATTTTCTTTCACGGAGAGCAGCAGCATGTTAAAACTTTATTAGTTCACTTTTCACGAACATGCTGCCTAATGTCTTTCAGTGAGGACTGTCTGTAACTTCTAAGTTCGTTTTAAACCTGTCTTGTTCCCATTTAATAACTTTCTTCCACAGCATGATTATTCCCTCAGCCAGCAAGTAAACGAATTTATCTCACATCCCTTACCAGCATTCTTTCGATTTTCACTTGGAATATCACTGTTTTTTATCATCCGGAATGCTGGCGGGCCGGGCTCATGGAAATTCAACTGCCACCAAAGGTGCTCCGGTAATTGAGCCACTTGCTCTTCAGAGCGGGTTAGCGCTACGGGACCCCCATAAAAACATTCCAAATGCCACCAAACTTGCCTCCAAGTAAGGAACACTGACACCAGGCTGGAGGTTCAAAAGATTCTTTTATTCCGTGAAGAAAGCTGTACAGGTAAGTTAAAACCCAACGCGTTTCTCCTCCATGAGAGGCTTGATCACGGGTATACTCTCTGCTTTCACCTTGCCTCGTGCTCTACCACTGTGGTTTGGTTTTCTCCCAGAGCCTGATTACAGACAGGTGTGTCTTTTTATTTTCTTTCACGGAGAGCAGCAGCATGTTAAAACTTTATTAGTTCACTTTTCACGAACATGCTGCCTAATGTCTTTCAGTGAGGACTGTCTGTAACTTCTAAGTTCGTTTTAAACCTGTCTTGTTCCCATTTAATAACTTCCTTCCACAGCATGATTATTCCCTCAGCCAGCAAGTAAACGAATTTATCTCACATCCCTTACCAGCATTCTTTCGATTTTCACTTGGAATATCACCGTTTTTTATCATCCAGAATGCTGGCGGGCCAGGCTCATGGAAATTCAACTGCCACCAAAGGTGCTCTGGTAATTGAGCCACATGCTCTTCAGGGTGGGTCAGTGCTACGGGACCGGGACCCCCCGTAAAAACATTCCAAATGCCACCAAACTTGCCTTCCAAGTGAGGAACACTGACACCAGGCTGGAGGTTCAAAAGATGCTTTTATTCCGTGAAGAAAGCTGTACAGGTAAGTTAACCCCTTCGCTGCTAGGCCTTTTCCCCCCCTGTGCTAAGCCTTTTTTTGGCTATTTGGGGTAGTTCGCGATTAGGCCCCTGTAACTTTTTGACCACATAAGCTATCCACGCCAAAATTGCGTCCTTTTTTTCCAACATCATGGGGATTTTAAAGGTACCCAGGTTTTGTGGATTCCCAGAAATTAGCCGAAATACAGCTAAATTTTGTTTTTTTGGGGAAAAATGGGAAAAAAGGGCTACAGATGAAAGCGTCTGTTTTTTTCCCTGCAAATGGTATAAAAAAAGGGGTTGAGGTGCAGAAATCACCATCTTCCCAGCTTTCAGGGACAAGCAGACTTTTGTCCGAAAACCAACATTTTTTGCACAGTTTGGCATTTTGCTGGGATATAGCCTATTTTTGCTATTTTTTGTGGTTTCAACCTCTTTCCAGTTAATGGTAGAAATGGGTCTAAAAGCAATAATGGATCCTGGAAAGCTATACATTTTAGAAAAGTAGACAAAATTCGGAATTCAGCAAGGGGTCATTTGTGTAGATCCTTCAAGGTTTCTTTATAGAAACTAACCGTTGAATATAGGAAAAATTGAAAATTAGTTGAAAAAACAGCCATTTGTGTCAACGTATTCAACTGTAACTTCTTCTAATTATGACAACTGTTTGAAAGCAATATACCGTTACATCCGCTGGACCTTTCTGGTTGTGGGGATATATAGGACTTGTAGGTTCACCAAGAACCAGACGAACCCAGAGCCAATAACTGAGCAGCATCTTGCAATGTTTTTAGATTATGTACCGGGTATATAGCAATTAATTTGGGAAAATATATACATGGAAAAACCGGTATGAAAGACATCTATGTATTTCTGAAATTGGAACAAAATATGGAGTTTAGAAACAGTAGATATTTGCACATTTCCGAAATTGTGAGTACCCATACTAGCATGAGAATTATAGGTCCTTTTTCAAAATGACTTCTTTTTTACACATTGTCTTTCATTTGGAAGGCAGCAATGCATCGAAAGTCAATAGGTAATAACAGTTGCTCTACAATTATGTGTTACCCTAAGTCTCCCGATAAAAATGGTACCTCACTTGTGTGGGTAGGCCTAGTGCCCTCGACAGGAAACGGCTCAAAACGCAACGTGGACACACTTTATTTTTACATTGAAAACTGACCCTTTTTTTGTAGAGTGCCTAGCTGTAGATTTTGAACCCTAGCTCTGCCGGCACCTAGGGAAACCTAGCAAACCTATACATTTTTGAAAACTAGACACCCAGGGAAATCCAGGATGGGGTGACTTGACTGGCTCTCACCAGGTTCTATTACCCAGAATCCCTTGCAAACCTAAAAATGTGTTAAAAAAAACACATTTTCCTCACATTTCTGTGGTGGAAAGTTATGGAATCTGCGTGGATCCACAAAATTCTCCTGACCCCGCGTTCTCCAAAGTCTTCCGAGAAAAATGGTACCGCACTTGTGTGGGTAGGCCTAGTGCCCGCAACAGGAAACGGCCCAAAACGCAACGTGGACACACCACATTTTCAAAGTGAAAACGGACCCTTTTTTTGCAAAGTGCCTAGCTGTAGATTTTGAACTCTAGCTCTGCCGGCACCTAGGGAAACCTAGCAAACCTATACATTTTTGAAAACTAGACACCCAGGGGAACCCAGGATGGGGTGACTTGACTGGCTCTCACCAGGTTCTGTTACCCAGAATCCCATGCAAACCTAAACATTTGTTAAAAAAAACAAATTTTCCTCCCATTTCTGTGGTGAAAAGTTCTGGAATCTGCGTGGATCCACAAAATTCCACCCACCCCGCATTCCCCAAGGTCTTCCGAGAAAAATGGTACCTCACTTGTGTGGGTAGGCTTAGTGCCCGCAACAGCAAATGGCCCAAAACGCAACGTGGACACAACACATTTTCACAGTGAAAACAGACCCTTTTTTTGCAAATTGCCTAGCTCTACATTTTGAACCCTAACTCTGCCAGTACCTAAGGAAACCTAGCAAACCTATACATTTTTGAAAACTAGACAACAAGGGAAACCCAGGATGGTACCCAGGTTTTGTGGATTCCCAGAAATTAGCCGAAATACAGCTAAATATTGTTTTTTTGGGGAAAAATGGGAAAAAAGGGCTACAGATGAAAGCGTCTGTTTTTTTCCCTGCAAATGGTATAAAAAGGGGTTGTGGTGCTGAAATCACCATCTTCCCAGCTTTCAGGGACAAGCAGACTTTTGTCCGAAAACCAAAATTTTTTGCACAGTTTTGGCATTTTGCTGGGATATAGCCTATTTTTGCTATTTTTTGTGGTTTCAACCTCTTTCCAGTTAATGGTAGAAATGGGTCTAAAAGCAATAATGGATCCTGGAAAGCTATACATTTTAGAAAAGTAGACACAATTCTGAATTCAGCAAGGGGTCATTTGTGTAGATCCTTCAAGGTTTCTTTATAGAAACTAACCGTTGAATATAGGAAAAATTGAAAATTAGTTGAAAAAAACAGCCATTTGTGTCAACGTTTTCAACTGTAACTTCTTCTAATTATGACAACTGTTTGAAAGCAATATACCGTTACATCCGCTGGACCTTTCTGGTTGTGGGGATATATAGGACTTGTAGGTTCACCAAGAACCCGACGAACCCAGAGCCAATAACTGAGCAGCATCTTGCAATGTTTTTAGATTATGTACCGGGTATATAGCAATTAATTTGGGAAAATATATATATGGAAAAACCGGTATGAAAGACATCTATGTATTTCTGAAATTGGAACAAAATATGGAGTTTAGAAACAGTAGAGTTTGGGCCCTTGCCTGTCGCGGGTTCTTGGGCCTCACACACGAGTGAGGCACCATTTTTATCGGGAGACCTGGGGGAACGCTGGGTGGTAGGAAATTTGTGTCAGCCCGGTGATGCCACAACTTTCCCACACAAAAATGTGTGGAAAAAGTGATTTTTTCAGCTAAATTTGAGGTGTGCAGGGGATTCTGGGTAAGAAAACTTTGGGGGATCCAAGCAAGCCACACCTCCCTGGAATCCCCCGGGTGTCTAGTTTTCAGAAATGTGTGGGTTTGGTAGGTTTCCCTAGCTGGCCGCCGAGCACGGGGCCAAAAACCCAAGTGACCCCCCCTTGCAAAACCTGGTCGTTTTGTGATAGGCAATTTTGATGTTGCCTCAATACGTTTTGGGCCCTTGCCTGTCGCGGGTACTTGGGCCTCCCACACGAGTGAGGCATCATTTTTATCGGGAGACCTGGGGGAATGCTCGGTGGTAGGAAATTTGTGTCAGCCCGGTGATGACACAACTTTCCCACACAAAAATGTGTGGAAAAAGTGATTTTTTCAGCTAAATTTGAGGTTTGCAGGGGATTCTGGGTAAGAAAACGTTGGGGATCCATGCAAGCCATACCTCCCTGGAATCCCCCGGGTGCCTAGTTTTCAGAAATGTGTGGGTTTGGTAGGTTTCCCTAGCTGGCCGCCGAGCACGGGGCCAAAAACAAAGGTGACCCACATTTTCACAGTGAAAACTGACCCTTTTTTGTAGAGTGCCAAGCTGTAGATTTTGAACCCTAGCTCTGCCGGCACCTAGGAAACCTAGCAAACCTGTACATTTTTAAAACTAGACACCCAGGGAAATCCAGGATGGGGTGACTTGACTGGCTCTCACCAGGTTCTTTTACCCAGAATCCCTTGCAAACCTAAACATTTGTAAAAAAAACCCCACATTTTCCTCACATTTCTGTGGTGGAAATTTCTGGAATCTGCGTGTATCCACATAATTCACCCCACCCTGCGTTTTCCAAAGTCTTACGAGAAAAATGGTGCCTCACTTATGTGGGTAGGCCCTAGTGCCCGCGACAGGAAACGGCCCAAAACGCAACATGGACACACCACATTTTCACAGTGAAAACAGACCCTTTTTTTGCAAATTGCCTAGCTCTACATTTTGAACCCTAACTCTGCCAGTACCTAAGGAAACCTAGCAAACCTATACATTTTTGAAAACTAGACAACAAGGGAAACCCAGGATGGGGTGACTTGACTGGCTCTCTCCAGGTTCTGTTACCCAGAATCCCTTGCAAACCTCAAAATTTGTAAAAAAAAAAAACACATTTTCCTCACATTTCTGTGGTGGAAAGTTCTGGAATCTGCGTGGATCCACAAAATTCCACCCACCCCGCATTCCCTAAAGTCTTCAGAGAAAAATGGTACCTCACTTGTGTGGGTAGGCCTAGTGCCCGCGACAGGAAACGGCCAAAATCGCAACATGGACACACAACATTTTCACAGTGAAAATTGACCCTTTTTTTGCAAAGTGCCTAGCTGTAGATTTTGAACCCTAGCTCTGCCGGCACCTAGGGAAACCAAGAAAACCTATACATTTTTTAAAACTAGACACCAAGGGGATTCCAGGGAGATATGCCTTGCAATGGATCCCCCAACGTTTTCTTACCCAGAATCCCCTGCAAACCTCAAATTTAGGTGAAAAAAAATCACTTTTTCCACACATTTTTGTGTGGGAAAGTTGTGGCATCACGGGGCTGACACAAATTTCCTACCACCCAGCGTTCCCCCAGGTGTCCCGATAAAAATGGTGCCTCACTCGTGTGGGAGGCCCAAGTACCCGCGACAGGCAAGGGCCCAAACGTATTGAGGCGACATCAAAATGACCTATCACAAAACGACCTGGTTTTGCAAGGGGGTCACCTGGGTTTTTGGCCCCGTGCTCGGCGGCCAGCTAGGGAAACCTACCAAACCCACACATTTCTGAAAACTAGACACCCTGGGAATTCCAGGGAGGTATGGCTTCTGTGGATCCCCCAACATTTTCTTACCCAGAATCACCTGCAAACCTGAAATTTAGCTGAAAAAAATCACTTTTTCCACACATGTTTGTGTGGGAAAGTTGTGGCATCACCGGGCTGACACAAATTTCCTACCACCCAGCGTTCCCCCAGGTCTCCCGATAAAAATGGTGCCTCACTCGTGTGGGAGGCCCAAGTACCCGCGACAGGCAAGGGCCCAAAACGTATTGAGGCGACATCAAAATTGCCTATCACAAAACGACCTGTTCTTGCTACGGGGGTCACCTGGGTTTTTGGCCCCGTGCTCGGTGGCCAGCTAGGGAAACCTACCAAACCCACACGAGTGAGGCACCATTTTCATCGGGAGACCTGGGGGAACGCTGGGTGATAGGAAATTTGTGTCAGCCCGGTGATGCCACAACTTTCACACACACAAAAATGTGTGGAAAAGTGATTTTTTTCAGCTAAATTTCAGGTTTGCAGGGGATTCTGGGTAAGAAAAAGTTGGGGGATCCACGCAAGGCATACCTCCCTATAATCCCCCGGGTGTCTAGTTTTCAGAAATGTGTGGGTTTGGTAGGTTTCGCTAGCTGGCCGCCGAGCACAGGGCCAAAAACCCAGGTGACCCCCTTTGCAAAACCAGGTCATTTTGTGATAGGCAATTTTGATGTCGCCTCAATACGTTTTGGGCCCTTGCCTGTCGTGGGTACTTGGGCCTCCCACACGAGTGAGCTACCATTTTTATCGGGAGACCTGGGGGAACATTAGGTTGTAGGAAATATGTGTCAGCCCGGTGATGCCACAACATTCCCACACAAAAATGTGTGGAAAAAGTGATTTTTTCAGCTAAATTTCAGGTGTGCAGGGGATTCTGGGTAAGAAAACTTTGGGGGATCCAAGCAAGCCTTACCTTCCTGGAATCCCCCGGGTGTCTAGTTTTCAGAAATGTGTGAGTTTGGTAGGTTTCCCTAGCTGGCCGCCGAGCACGGGGCCAAAAACCCAGGTGACCCCCCTTGCAAAACCAGGTCGTTTTGTGATAGGCAATTTTGATGTTGCCTCAATACGTTTTGGGCCCTTGCCTGTCGCGGGTACTTGGGCCTCCCACACGAGTGAGGCATCATTTTTATCAGGAGACCTGGGGGAACGCTGGGTGGTAGGAAATTTGTGTCAGCCTGGTGATGCCACAACTTTCCCACACAAAAATGTGTGGAAAAAGTGATTTTTTCAGCTAAATTTGAGGTTTGCAGGGATCTGGGTAAGAAAAATTTGGGGGATCCGTGCAAGCCATACCTCGCTATAATCCCCCGGGTGTCTAGTTTTCAGATATGTGTGGGTTTGGTAGGTTTCCCTAGCTGGCCGCCGAGCACGGGGCCAAAAACCCAGGTGACCCCCCTTGCAAAACCAGGTCGTTTTGTGATAGGCAATTTTGATGTTGCCTCAATACGTTTTGGGCCCTTGCCTGTCGCGGGTACTTGGGCCTCCCACACGAGTGAGGCATCATTTTTATCGGGAGACCTGGGGGAATGCTGGGTGGTAGGAAATTTGTGTCAGCCTGGTGATGCCACAACTTTCCCACACAAAAATGTGTGGAAAAAGTGATTTTTTCAGCTAAATTTGAGGTTTGCAGGGGATTCTGGGTAAGAAAATTTGGGGGATCCACGCAAGCCATACCTCCCTGTAATCCCCCAGGTGCCTAGTTTTCAGAAATGTGTGGGTTTGGTAGGTTTCCCTAGCTGGTCGCCGAGCACGGGGCCAAAACCCAGGTGACCCCCTTGCAAAACCAGGTCGTTTTGTGATAGGCAATTTTGATGTCGCCTCAATACGTTTTGGGCCCTTGCCTGTCGTGGGTACTTGGCCTCCCACACGAGTGAGGCACCATTTGTATCGAGAGACCTGGGGGAACGCTGGGTGGTAGGAAATTTGTGTCAGCCCAGTGATGCCACAACTTTCCCACACAAAAATGTGTGGAAAAAGTGATTTTTTCAGCTAAATTTGAGGTGTGCAGTGGATTCTGGGTAGGAAAACGTTGGGGGATCCACGCAAGCCATACCTCCCTGGAATCCCCCAGGTGTCTAGTTTTCAGAATTGTGTGGGTTTGGTAGGTTTCCCTAGCTGGCCGCCGAGCACGGGGCCAAAAACCCAGGTGACCCCCCCTTGCAAAACCAGGTCGTTTTGTAATAGGCAATTTTGATGTCGCCTCAATACGTTTTGGGCCCTTGCCTGTCGCGGGTACTTGGGCCTCCCACATGAGTGGGGCACCATTTTTATTGGGAGACCTGGGGAACGCTGGGTGATAGGAAATTTGTGTCAGCCCGGTGATGCCACAACTTTCCCACACAAAAATTTGTGTAAAAAGTGATTTTTTTCAGCTAAATTTGAGGTTTGCAGGGGATTCTGGGTAAGAAAACGTTGGGGGATCCACGCAAGCCATACCTCCCTGGAATCCCCCGGGTGTCTAGTTTTCAGAAATGTGTGGGTTTGGTAGGTTTCCCTAGATGGCCGCCGAGCCCGGGGCCAAAAACCTATGGGACCCCCCTTGAAAACCAGGTTGGTTTGTGATAGGTAATTTTCATGTCGCCTCACTAGGTTTTGGGCCCTTGCCTTTCGTTGGTACTTGACCCACCCACGCGAGTGAGGTACCATTTTTATCGGGAGACCTAGGGGAATGCTGTGTAGAAGGAAATTTGTGGATCCACGCAGATTCCAGTACTTTCACACAACAGAATTGTGAGGAAAATGTTTTTTTTTTTAATAAAGTTTGAGGTTTGCAAGGGATTCTGGGTAACAGAACCTGGTGAGAGGCACACAGGTCACCCCATTCCAGATTCCCCATGGTGTCTAGTTTTCAAAAATGTACAGGTTTGCTAGCTTTCCCTATGTGCCGGCTGCGCTAGGGCACAAAATCCACAGGAAGGCACATTGCTAAAAATAAGTCTGTGCCTTGTGCGCTTTCTGCCGCCCTGCGGGGGAATCGGGGGGGGAGTTTGCCCCGATATTGCCCCAAGGGGGGCAGAAAGACTGTGGCTATTTTTTGGGGGGGTGGGAGCATTGGTATGCCCATTCTGGGCAGTCCCCACCCCCATGCATAACAAAATCCAGCGTAATCACTGGCGCCTAGTAGGCTTTCTGCCCCCCTGGGGGCAGATCAGGGGCCACTGCCAGCATCTGCCCGCCCGGGGGGCAGAAAGACTGGAATTTCTCTGGGGGGGAGGGACGGGGGTATTGTCATGCCCATTTTGGGTAGCCCACACCCCTACATGAATACAAAAAAAAAATCCCTGGTTTCTAGTGGGCTTTCTGCCCCCGGGGGCAGAAAGACTGACATTTCTCTGGGGGGCATTGCCATGCCCTTTTGGGCAGCCCCCACCCCAACGTCAATAAAAAAATTATCCCTGGTTTCTAGTGGGCTTTCCACCCCCTGGGGGCAGATTGGGGGCTACTGCCCCATCTGCCCCAGGGGGCAGAAAGACTGACATTTCTCTGGGGGCATTGCCATGCCCTTTTGGGCAGCCCCCACCCCAACATCAATAAAAAAATCCCTGGTTCCTAGTGGGCTTTCTGCCCCCGGGGGGCAGAAAGACTGACATTTCTCTGGGGGGCATTGCCATGCCCTTTTTGGGCAGCCCCCACCCCAACATCAATAAAAAAAAATCCCTGGTTCCTAGTGGGCTTTCTGCCCCCCGGGGGGGGCAGAAAGACTTACATTTCTCTGGGGGGGCATTGCCATGCCCTTTTTGGGCAGCCTCCACCCCAAAGTCAATAAAAAAAAATAATCCCTGGTTTCTAGTGGGCTTTCCGCCCCCCGGGGGGGCAGAAAGACTGACATTTCTCAGGGGAGGGGCTGGGGGCATTGCCATGCCCTTTATGGGCAGCCCCCAACCCAACCCCATGCGCGCGATCCTCATTGCAATGAAAATCAAAAATATGCCTGGGGAGGTTGGGGAAGCCCTTCCCCACCTCCCCAGGCAAAAACAAAAAAAAGGGAAATGCCTCTGCTGTCTGCAGCAGAGGGATTTCCTGAGCATATGCTCATGACGGAATGGTTCCGTCATGAGCACACTAGAACTTGTGCTCATGACGGAACCATTCCGTCATGAGCATAGAAGGGGTTAAAACCCAACGCGCTTCTCCTCCATGAGAGGCTTGATCCCGGGTATACTCTGCTTTCACCATGCCTCGTGCTTTACCACTGTGGTTTGGTTTTTTCCCAGAGCCTGATTACAGACAGGTGTGTCCTTTTATTTTCTTTCACGGAGAGCAGCAGCATGTTAAAACTTTATTAGTTCACTTTTCACGAACATGCTGCCTGTTGTCTTTCAGTGAGGACTGTCTGTAACTTCCAAGTTCGTTTAAAACCTGTCTTGTTCCCATTTAATAACTTCCTTCCACAACATAACGGTGATATTCCAAGTGAAAATCGAAAGAATGCTGGTAAGGATTGTGAGATAAATTCGTTTACTTGCTGGCTGAGGGAATAATCATACTGTGGAAGGAAGTTATTAAATGGTATATCTTGGTCATACAATATTGTACTGATGTCATAATGTGTGTATATTTATTTATTTATACATATTTATGAGTATTTTTTTATATATATATTTATACATGTATTTATTTGTGTATTTATACGCTTTTATTTACCATGACATTACTGATTTTTAATAATATTTTAGTAATGTTATAACAATACATTGTATTTATAATGTAAAGGATATATACTCTTGTATAACTATAGGTGCTCAAATGAAATCCATAGTGTTTTCTTTGTGTCTATTATCACGTGACTGTAGGGGGGTGTACACAAAGCATCTATAAAAAGTATGGCGTACTGCACTCTGTATGTGAACAAGGGCACTAGTTGCTCGAAACGCGTCGTCAGAGGAGGAGTGAGAAATAAACAACTTGCTATTCTATCCAGGTGTCAGTTGCTCTCTTTTCGCCGAGAGGAGGTCTTGGGAGCACTTTGGTCGTGAATCTAAATACGGAAGTAAGGTTGCTTCTGGGAACGGACCCTCCCTTCAAGCAGGCATCCGCCCGCAACCAAACCAAGCAGTGAATCCGGGAGGAATTTTGGCGGTGGCCCCCTACTGCAGCCGAGGAAAGCTTGAACCAGCCAGAGGACGACAGCGGCTGGGTCGGAGGACCCATCAATGATCATGATCGAGCTGGTGAGTGAGACGGCATAAGGCGTAGGTGGGGAGACAGGATAGACGGCGTAACAACAGAAGTTTGACATTGTCGAGCTAAGCACACGTATAAAAACCTCAGCATGTCTGCGGACGCAGTACGCGAGAGAAAGGCGGCGGCAAATGAATTATTTAGTAACCTGCCCACGTCAAGTGCAAACTTACAGAATGTTCATGGCAACACGGTGAATAAAGATAACGATGTCAAAACATTGTTAAAAAGTTTGGAAAAGAAGATGAGAAACGAGATTGCAAAATGGTGGGAACATAAGTCCTTGACCAAGTATGCGGAAGTGGGGAGAGTCCCACGCGGACTAAGAATTCTTCTTGCCCCCAGTTTCGATAACCCGAATCCAAATATGTTGAAAGAGTGGGGTGAAAGTAATTTGATAGCCTCAATGAATCTTGTGCACATCTTAATCAAATATGCTGAAATAGATCGCCAGGCATTGCTGGAAGAAATTGAAGGCATAAATGTGGAATTGAGCAAATCAGAAATGAAGGATTATATAGCAACAGCAAGAAATGAAATAAAAGAGCGCCTGAAAAAACATGAGGACAAAATTAAAATTCGCAAGGTGCATAAATTTGCACGTGATCAGGATGATTACTAGCAAGGACAAATATATACCTTTGCGCGCAAATATGAGAATGCCAAGCAATTAAGACTCAAAGATGTAACAAAAAGCACTGAAACAAGAGGTATTCAAAAAACTGGAAGTGCTGTGGAAATATCCAGCACAGATGCAGAATCCTTAACAAGCGAATCAGGCTCAGAATGCGGCAGCGTGAGCAATGCAATGGATAAAACCAAACTCAGTTTGGGGGAAGAAGTGGATTTTTTAGTCCTGGAACGTCGGCAGACCCTCAGGCCGAGAAATCAAAAGAGATGAACCGAAAAAGACGCAATGCCAGAAGAAGGGCAAGGCGCAAAAGGTGGGAATCAAAAACCAAAGAAAAGAACACATTGGTACAGGAAGCAACGGTAGATGATAAAACCATAATAAATCTCTTATCTATTGCGCTATCAAAAGCTGAAGAACAACTGCTAGCGCTGGGATTGAATTTTTACCCTGAAAGCAATTTTAACTACTCCAGCACTAGAATTGATGTGTTTTGTTTTATACGCAAGCTCAAGTTAAAAAAGTTCTTCACCATTAAAACAGGTCTGGAAAAAGCGCATACAGAACAACCTGTTGAGAGAAGTGATATACAGGGGTTACAGGTATCAGACATTCCAACTCTGCTAACACTACATGAATTGAACATTGAGGTTAGCAATGGCATCAATACAGTAATAGGGCACAGGATGGAGAAAATGCAACTCAAATAAGACTACAGAGCATCAATATATCGCAACGAGGTGTAGGGACCAGCTCATTTAAACCCAAATCTACTTTCCTCCCAATGATGCCTAAGGATGCAGTTGATATTTTTCATGAGAGAGTCACAGAGGATATCAAGAAGCTGTATCACCAGGTAAAGCATATAAAACTAACTAAACAACATAATAAACTTCAATATGCCAAATTGATGAAAAAACTGGGGGATAACCTAGAAATTGTCATTAAAAAATCAGACAAAGGCGGGAACATTGTGTTGTGGCCTAAGAAAGATTATATTCAAGAAGCCATGAGACATTTGAACAACGAACTATGCTATGAGAGAACAACCATGAGAGAGTACAACAAGGCAAAGGAAGTCCTGAAAAAGATCTTCAACAGTACAAACGAGAGGGATTAATATCATCGGATGAATATCAGTACATATACAAAGAATTCCTGGTCCTCCCGATTATATATTTTATTCCAAAAGTCCATAAGGGCGTTGTAGCAATACCAGGCAGACCAATCATCTCTGCAATTAACAGCGTGGGCGAGCATGTTGCACAATATGTGGACTATTTTTTACAGGATTTGGTTAAAGGACTGCCCACATATGTGAAAGACACAGGGGACTTTTTACCTAAAATCAGTGCTATTGTGTGGACAGAGGATTTGATTCTTATTTCATTAGATATAGAGTCACTGTACACAAGTATTGAACATCTAACAGGATTAAATGTGGTAAGGCATTTTCTCTTATACAAGACCCTGTGAATACCACCAGCACAATAAGATGCTGCTTGCCCTCATTAACTGGTGTCTCCATAACAATTATTTTGTGTTTGGAAAGGAGATTTTTAAACAATTAAGAGGTGTAGCCATGGGAGCCTGTTTCTCCCCCAGCTATGCGTGCTTGCATGTTGGCTGGTGGGAGGAACAGGTTCTTAAAAAAGACCATCATGAAATGTTCACACAACACATAATGCACTGGCTTCGTTATATTGACGATGTTTTTTAGTATGGAAGGGGGATGAAGAAAGTGCTAGGCAGTTCATTAGGACCATTAATATCAACTCTGCCAATCTTAACTTTACATCCCACCTGAGCAAGGAACGCATCGAATTTTTAGATGTAGTAGTTTATGTGAACAATGGAAAATTGGAAACAACACTTTTTAGAAAGGCTACTGCAGGGAATACGACATTACACGCTAGTAGTGCGCACCCCAAGCATCTCATACGGAGCATTCCATATGGGGAAATCTTAAGACTTAAACGTATTTGCAGTACAGAGGAAGACTTTGATAAATGTACACAAGAGACTCTGGCTAGGCTAAGGAGGAGAGGCTACAGCTCTGGAATGTTGAGAGAAGTGGTCAACAAAGCTAAAGAGCGGCCATGGGCGACATTATTACCACAACAGGAAGAAGTGATAGAACCACCACACATAGATGAAGATCCTCGACTAATAACTACATTTAGCCATCAGGAAAGAAAAATAAAGTCTATAATAAAAAGGAATTGGCTAATTGTTCTGACTGATAATGTTCTAGGAACTAGACTCCCCACATTTCCCAACATTACATTTAGAAAAGCACGATCTATGGGGTCCAAACTAAATAGAAATAGTCCGGAACTGGGCCCCATCAGTACATGGCTAAAACCCAAACCAGGATTTGTCAAATGCTCATCGTGCCCAGCGTGCAAATTTGGAGTAAACATGACTAATTTTACTACTCCATTCTGTCAGGAGGAAACTGCAATAAAAGGCAGCTATAACTGCAGGACAGAATATGCTGTATATGTTCTGACGTGCACCTGTGGCTTAAGGAATGTTGGGAGCACCAAGCTACAGGTGCACGTCAGAATCTTGCAGCATTTGAGAGCTATCATTAACAACGATCCCTCTTATCCTGTAGCACGACACTTTAAGAGCACGCACAACAATGATGTCAACTGTCTAACATACTATGTGGTCGAAGCCATTCCCATCCTCCGGAGAGGAGGGAATAGGGAACGACTTTTAAGGCAGTTGGAAACCCGCATGATTTTAGAATTTGACAGTAAAATACCTAATGGACTAAATAATACTGAGGACATGCACAATTTCTTGTGAAACTCATTAATTCTTTTCCAAAATAACCGTGGTTTAACAGAATCTTAAATTTTAATTCTTATTAATTTTTATTGCCATGAAGACCAATAGCACTGTTATAACTGGAGCAGGGTAATTTTTACATCTGAAACAGTAGTGAGACTGTACCCGCTGCCATCACAATGTAAATAATGGTTCTTAAACATCCCTAATGTAAAATTTTTTAGTCAATAAGGTTTTAGCATAGGCACTAGCACTTTAATATTTTAAACATGTATTTACACAGCATTAGGCACTCTAGCTAAGTATAGCGATTTTTGCACAATCAGCAGGGACTGCTAAGCACGGAAGCACTTTTTTCAATAAATGGAAAATTAGATATTCAGACGTTATGAATATCACAAAAACATGAAAAACAAATCTTGAGCACCTTATATTTGAGTACATTAGTCAATGTTGTCATAACATTATTGAATGAAAGCTATGAGTAACAGCATTTAATCTGATATGAGGTACCACAATAATTACAAGTGCAATATGGTGAAATATGAAATGGGCACTTATGCCGCAATATTTTCTTGGTCATACAATATTGTACTGATGTCATAATGTGTATATATTTATTTATTTATGCATATTTATGAGTATTTTTTTATATATATATTTATACATGTATTTATTTGTGTATTTATACGCTTTTATTTACCATGACATTACTGATTTTTAATAATATTTTAGTAATGTTATAACAATACATTGTATTTATAATGTAAAGGATATATACTCTTGTATAACTATAGGTGCTCAAATTAAATCCATAGTGTTTTCTTTGTGTCTATTATCACATGACTGTAGGGGGGTGTACCCAAAGCATCTATAAAAAGTATGGAGTACTGCACTCTGTATGTGATCAAGGGCACTAGTTGCTCGAAACGCGTCGTCAGAGGAGGAGTGAGAAATAAACAACTTGCCATTCTATCCGGGTGTCCGTTGCTCTCTTTTCGCCGAGAGGAGGTCTTGGGAGCACTTTGGTCGTGAATCTAAATATGGAAGTAAGGTTGCTTCCAGAAATGGACCCCTCCCTTCAAGCAGGCATCCGCCCGCAACCAAACCAAGCAGTGAATCCAGGAGGAATTTAGGCGGTGGCCCCCTACTGCAGCCGAGGAAAGCTTGAACCAGCCAGAGGACAACAGCGGCTGGGTCGGAGGACCCGTCAATGATCGTGATCGAGCTGGTGAGTGAGACGGCAGGCATAGGTGGGGAGACAGGATAGACGGCATAACAACAGAAGTTTGACATTGTCGAGCTAAGCACACATATAAAAACCTCAGCATGTCTGCCGACGCAGTACGCGAGAGAGAGGTGGAGGCAAATGAATTATTTAGTAACCTGCCCAAGTCAAGTGCAAACTTACAGAATGTTCATGGCAACACGGTGAATAAAGATAACGATGTCAAAACATTGTGAAAAACTTTGGAAAAGAAGATGAGAAACGAGATTACAAAATGGTGGGAACATAAGGCCTTGACCAAGTATGCGGAAGTGGCGAGAGTCCCACGCGGACTAAGAATTCTTCTTGCCCCCAGTTTCGATAACCCGAATCCAAATATGTTGAAAGAGTGGGGTGAAAGTAATTTAATAGCCTCAATGAATCTTGTGCACATCTTAATCAAATATGCTGAAATAGATCGCCAGTCATTGCTGGAAGAAATTGAAGGCATAAATGTGGAATTGAGCAAATCAGAAATGAAGGATTATATAGCAACAGCAAGAAATGAAATAAAAGAGCGCCTGAAAAAACATGAGGACAAAATTAAAATTCGCAAGGTGCATAAATTTGCGCGTGATCAGGATGATTACGAGCAAGGACAAATATATACCTTTGCGCGCAAATATGAGAATGCCAAGCAATTAAGACTCAAAGATGCAACAAAAAGCACTGAAACAAGAGGTATTCAAAAAACTGGAAGTGCTGTGGAAATATCCAGCACAGATGCAGAATCCTTAACAAGCGAATCAGGCTCAGAATGCGGCAGCGTGAGCAATGCAATGGAGAAAACCAAACTCAGTTTGGGGGAAGAAGTGGATTTTTTAGTCCTGGAACGTCGGCAGACCCTCAGGCCGAGAAATCAAAAGAGAGGAACCGAAAAAGACGCAATGCCGGAAGAAGGGCAAGGCGCAAAAGGCAGGAATCAAAAACCAAAGAAAAGAACACAATGGTACAGGAAACAACGGTAGATAATAAAACCATAATAAATCTCTCATCTATTGCGCTATCAAAAGCTGAAGAACAACTGCTAGCGCTGGGATTGAATTTTTGCCCTGAAAGCAATTTTAACTACTCCAGCACTAGAATTGATGTGTTTTGTTTTTATACGCAAGCTCAAGTTAAAAAGTTCTTCACCATTAAAACAGGTCTGGAAAAAGCGCATACAGAACAACCTGTTGAGAGAAGTGATATACAGGGGTTACAGGTATCAAACATTCCAACTCTGCTAACACTACACGAATTGAACAATGAGGTTAGCAATGGCACCAATACAGCAAATAGGGCACTGGATACATAAAATGCAACTCAAATAAGACTACAGAGCATCAATATATCGCAACGAGGGGCAGGGAGCAGCCCATTTAAACCCAAATCTACTTTCCTCCCGATGATGCCTAAGAATGCAGTTGATGTTTATCATGAGAGAGTCACAGAGGATATCAAGAAGCTGTATCACCAGGTAAAGCATAAAAAACGAACTAAACAACATAATAAACTTCAATATGCCAAATTGATGAAAAAACTGGGGGATAACCTAGAAATTGTCATTAAAAAATCAGACAAAGGCGGGAACATTGTGTTGTGGCCTAAGAAAGATTATATTCAAGAAGCCATGAGACATTTGAACAACGAACTATGCTATGAGAGAACAACCATGAGAGAAGTACAACAAGGCAAAGGAAGTCCTGAAAAAGATCTTCAACAGTACAAACGAGAGGGATTAATATCATCGGATGAATATAAGTACATATACAAAGAATTCCCGGTCCTCCCGACTATATATTTTATTCCAAAAGTCCATAAGGGCGTTGTACCAATACCAGGCAGACCAATCATCTCTGCAATTAACAGTATGGGCGAGCATGTTACACAAAATGTGGACTATTTTTTACAGGATTTGGTTAAAGAACTACCCACATATGTGAAAGACACAGGGGACTTTTTAACTAAAATCAGTGATATTGTGTGGACAGAGGATTTGATTCTTATTTCATTAGATATAGAGTCACTGTACACAAGTATTGAACATCTAACAGGATTAAATGCGGTAAGGCATTTTCTTGATACAAGACCCTGTGAATACCACCAGCACAATAAGATGCTGCTTGCCCTCATTAACTGGTGTCTCCATAGCAATTATTTTGTGTTTGGAAAGGAGATTTTTAAACAATTAAGAGGTGTAGCCATGGGAGCCTGTTTCTCCCCCAGCTATGCGTGCTTGCATGTTGGCTGGTGGGAGGAACAGGTTCTTGAAAAAGACCATCATGAAATGTTCACACAACACATAATGTACTGGCTTCGTTATATTGCCGATGTTTTTTTAGTATGGAAGGGGGATGAAGAAAGTGCTAGGCAGTTCATTAGGACCATTAATATCAACTCTGCCAATCTTAACTTTACATCCCACCTGAGCAAGGAACGCATCGAATTTTTAGATGTAGTAGTTTATGTGAACAATGGAAAATTGGAAACAACACTTTTTAGAAAGGCTACTGCAGGGAATACGACATTACACACTAGCAGTGCGCACACCAAGCATCTCATGCGGAGCATTCCATATGGGGAAATCAAAAGGCCTAAACGTATTTGCAGTACAGAGGAAGACTTTGATAAATGTACACAAGAGACTCTGGCTAGGCTAAGGAGGAGAGGCTACAGCTCTAGAATGTTGAGAGAGGCGGTCAACAAAGCTAAAGAGCGGCCGAGGGCGACATTATTACCACAACAGGAAGAAGTGATAGAACCCCCACACATAGATGAAGATCCTCGACTAATAAATACATTTAGCCATCAGGAAAGAAAAATAAGGTCTATAATAAAAAGGAATTGGCCAATTGTTCTGACTGATAATGTTCTAGGAACTAGACTCTCCACATTTCCCAACATTACATTTAGAAAAGCACGATCTATGGGGTCCAAACTAAATAGAAATAGTCCGGAACTGGGCCCCATCAGTACATGGCTAAAACCCAAACCAGGATTTGTCAAATGCTCATCGTGCCCAGCGTTCAAATTTGGAGTGAACATGACTAATTTTACTACTCCATTCTGTCAGGAGGAAACATTCATTAAAAGGCAGCTATAACTGCAGGACAGAATATGCTGTATATGTTCTGATTTGCACCTGTGGCTTAAGGTATGTTGGGAGCACCAAGCTACAGGTGCACGTCAGAATCTTGCAGCATTTGAGAGCTATCATTAACAACGATCCCTCTTATCCTGTAGCACGACACTTTAAGAGCACGCACAACAATGATGTCAACTGTCTAACATACTATGGTCGATGCCATTCCCATCCTCCAGAGAGGATGGAATAGGGAACGACTTTTAAGGCAGTTGGAAACCCGCATGATTTTAGAATTTGACAGTGAAATACCTAATGGATTAAATAATACTGAGGACATGCACAATTTCTTGTGAAACTCATTAATTCTTTTCCAGAATAACCGTGGTTTAACAGAATCTTAAATTTTAATTCTTATTAATTTTTATTGCCATGAAGACCAATAGCACTGTTGTAACTGGAGCAGGGTAATTTTTACATCTGAAACAGTAGTGAGACTGTACCCGCTGCCATCCCAATGTAAATAATGGTTCTTAAACATCCCTAATGTAACATTTTTTAGTCAATAAGGTTTTAGAATAGGCACTAGCACTTTTATATTTCAAACATGTATTTACACAGCACTAGGCACTCTAGTTAGGTATAGCGATTTTTGCACAATCAGCAGGGACTGCTAAGCATGGAGGCACTTTTTTCAATAAATGGAAAATTAGATATTCAGCCGTTATGAATATCACAAAAACATGAAAAACAAATCTTGAGCACCTTATATTTGAGTACATTAGTCAATGTGGTCATACATTATTGAATGAAAGCTATGAGTAACAGCATTTAAGCTGATATGAGGTACCACAATAATTACAAGTGCAATATGGTGAAATATGAAATGGGCACTTATGCCGCAATATTTTCTTGGTTATACAATACTGTACTGATGTCATAATGTGTATATATTTATTTATTTATGCATATTTATGAGTATTTCTATATATATATATATTTATACATGTATTTATTTGTGTATTTATACGCTTTTATTTACCATGACATTACTGATTTTTAATAATATTTTAGTAATGTTATAACAATACATTGTATTTATAATGTAAAGGATATATACTCTTGTATAACTATAGGTGCTCAAATGAAATCCATAGTGTTTTCTTTGTGTCTATTATCACGTGACTGTAGGGGGGTGTACACAAAGCATCTATAAAAAGTATGGCGTACTGCACTCTGTATGTGATCAAGGGCACTAGTTGCTCGAAACGCGTTGTCAGAGGAGGAGTGAGAAATAAGCAACAACTTGCCATTCTATCCGGGTGTCCGTTGCTCTCTTTTCGCCGAGAGTAGGTCTTGGGAAAATTTTGTGAAGAGTCTTCAAACAACTAACCCTGGGCATAATACTTCACTACGATCACGGAGCATGCAAAGTTTGTGCTACTACGCAAATTGCACGTAGCAGAGTGAAAAACTGTGCTAATTGACGTAGCGTAGCAGCAGTATAATAAACATCTACAAATACTTTGATAAAGCAATTTTCTATGCTAAAAGCATATAACCAATTCACAAAAGTGAACTTTAACAATAAAATATCAAGCAATGAGAGAGGTGATGATTTTGGGGTCCCCCTAACCTAGGGGAGGACCAAGCAGATGCCTTGAACACAAAAAGCATATCATGTGAACGATTCAGTGGTGGTCCCTTCCTCCTAGGACCACCCCAAGCACAGTTATGGGCAAAAATACAATCCCAACCAAAGTCCCTGCAATGCATTATGGGACGAGATTAGCAGTGGGCAGTGAATATTATAGAGTCCAATATCAAAATAATTCTACAAGGAGCTGCAGTTCAACTAGTCGTTACTAGATGTCCCTCACGAGGGGGTGGGGTGGGAGGGGCGTGGGGGGAGGGGGTGGGGGGGTGGTGTGTGTGGGTGTGTGTGTATGCGTGTGTGTGTGTGTGTGTAAATATATAGACAATTAATGAGAAATAAATATTTTTATTATATTATTTGACAACATATCTTACATTTATTAAAAGGCATATATATTAATATATACACACACATATATTACAAAATACATACACAAATCAAAAATGACAAAACATAAAAACAATACAATGGAAACATTATTAATTCAGTGCATTAATATATAAAATAGTAATATATTAAAACCCCCAAAAACACATTTACTAAAAATAATATAAACATTAATAAATACAAAAATAAATACAAACAATAATAAATATAAAGATACAAATAAACAATAATATAAATTATTTTTCCCCAATATTAGGAAAAGTGTTGGATTCCAGAAAGATTAGATTTACTATTCCTCCAGTTTTAGCAACAGTAGACATAGGGCCCGATTCCGATGTCGTGCAAAAAGCATCCCGACCGAACCGGATTGGGAATGCTTTCCGTACGACTCGACCGCGAGCCCTCCGTGTGACGGAGTACGATGCATCCCATGTGAAACACAACCGAATCGTACGGAACGCTATCATTCCGAACTAAGGCTCCGTAAACCGCACCGATGCGCTCGACTCATTTGTAAACGTTCAAGAATCGCATGCCGGTCACGAGTCCGACTCGTATCAACACGCGATGAGAAGATGTTGCATGACAATCGGTTACAGAACCGTGTCGGTCCATGCATTCAATGTCAATGGGGGAGTCAAAAACAGTAAAAAAAAGCAGTGGCAACTCCCATGAAAAAAAAAAATTGTGACCCCACCCACAACTCCACCTATATAAAGGGCCAACACCATGACCATGATCCTTTGCCACAACTGCCAATACTTACAAGGAGCTTCCACCAGACATTCCCTGCTCTCTGCCTCACACACTCACACACCCTGCACAGATTTTATTTCAAACAAAAACACATAAACACAAAACTGTTTTCAGATTCACACTCACATCCATACTCACCCTCACCTTCACACTCACCCTCACCATGTCCAAAAGGAAGCATCCACGTTTTACAGATAAGGAGTTGGAAGTGCTTGTAATGAGATTGTCTGAGTAGAGCCACAGTTATTTGGGAACCTAGTCCAACAGACCCCCCTTGCCCAGAGAAATAGGATGTGGGAGAGGATAGTTAACAAGGTGAATGCTCAAGCACTTTGCCTGCGCACAATGGAAGATATCAGGACCAGTTACTATGATGTGAAAAGGAGGGTCAAGAAGCTGATGGCCAGGGAACATTTCCAAAGCCAGCAGACTGGCGGTGGCCCTCCTGCACAACCTATCCACTTCACCTCCACATCCACTTCACTTCCTACTTCACAAGAGTCTGGTGAGTACACAATCCACATTCAAATAAAGTTATTAATCACACCCCTAGAGACATTCACTGTAAAGGATACAGTTAAACAAAGGACAGTATAAATATATCAAATGTACTAGATTATAAGAGCATGTGATGTGTATGTCAGATTGTTAACAAAAATACCTCAAATTATATTGAAAATGCAACAAACTATAACCATGTACATACTTCTCACAAACTCACAGATAGGCCTTCTGCTCCAAACAACAGGTACCAGTGTCAGACATCTTGGCCCAGTACTTTTCCACTCACTCACAGGAAAGCTCAGTTATGTTATGTTATGTTAAAAAAGTTTTCAAAAGCGCTCGTACACCAGTTGGCTTCATGGCGCTGGTTCTAGGAGGGGCTGTTGCTGAGTCGGTCACAGTTTATTCGTAGGCCTGGGTGAACAACCAAGTTTTAAGGGATTTCCTGAATTTCAGTAGATTGGTACTGGACCTGATTTCCAAGGGGATGGAGTTCCATAATCTAGGAGCCAAGGTATCAAACCTACTTCCCCCTTATCGCTTCAGCTTAAAGGTGGGGATTACCAGAAGTTGAAGATGGGCTGAGCGAAGATTGCATGATGGGGAGTAGCGTGAGATAAGGCTATCTATGAATCCAGGGCCCTCGCCGTGAAGAGATTTAAACAGCAGACAACCAACTTTAAAAGCACAGCGTTGAGGGATGGGGAGCCAGTGCAACTTCCTTAGGAGAGGGGAGGCCTGATGCCACCTAGGTTGATGGTGAATCAGTCTAGCTGCCTGGTTCTGAACAATCTGCAGCCGCTTTGTGCGACCGAGAGGAAGGCCAAGGTAGATTGCGTTGGAATAATCTAGGTGGGATAGGACCATGGCTATCACAACATGTATTAGCGCTGCTTGGGTGAGTAGCCTACTTATCTTTCTAATCCTGCGCAGCTGGAAAAAGCAGGAGGAAATCACTGAGCCTACCTGTGTCTTCAAGGATAGATCATTGGATATAGTGACACCAAGGCTCTTGGCCGAGGGAGAGGGGATAGGAGGGGAACCTAATTCGTTTGGCCAATAATGTGGGCCCCAGAAATTCTGGCTGCCACCCGTCAAAACCAGTTCGGTTTTTCCTGGGTTCAATTTCAACTGATTACAGTCCATCCAATGGTAAATATGCCGCATGGTGGACTGAAAGTCGGAAACTGATTGGGGTGAGTTGTCGATCGTGAAAAGCAGTTGTAGGTCATCAGCGTAGTTAAAGGTGACCACCTTCCTTTCCTTTAAAGACTTAATCAATGGAAGGAGGTAAATATTGAACGAGTGTGGGGAGAGCGAAGAGCCCTGTGGCACCCCACATGTAGTTTTCACCTTGGAAGCCATGAACTGGCCCAGACGGACTGCCTGGGAGCAATTTTCTAAGAAAGAACAAATCCAGCTGAGGGCTGCGCCCTGTATGCCAGCATCCTTGACACGGTCCACCAAGATCCCATGGTCGACCGTGTCAAAGGCGGCCGATAGGTCCAATAGCACCAGGGCCTGAGGAATGCCCTTATCAGCCTTCTCCCGCAGGGAATCCAGTACAGCTGTGATTACTGTTTCCGTGGAGTGGGTGGGACGGAAACCCACTTGGTGTGGATCAAGGAAGCTGGTTTGTTCCATAAAGTTGGACAGACATTTAGCCACATGGGCCTCGAGTACCTTGGCTAGGTACAGGAGCAATGAGATCGGGCGGTAGTTTGAGAGTGTCTGGGGATCAGCCCCAGGTTTCTTTAAAAGGGAGATCACAGTGGCCTCTTTGAAGGCCTTTGGTACACAGCCCTGAGATAGAGAGTTGTTCAATAAAGCAAGGGCTGGGCCCGGGAGGGCAGTAAAAACATCTTTTAAGATATGAGGGGGACAGCAGTCCACGGGAGAACCAGATCTGACTTTGGACAGAAGAACGTGAAGGGACTGGGCATCAATGGCCGGGAAGGATTCAAGGGAATAAGAATTTGTGGGCCTAGGGGCGGAAATTTCCTGGGTAATGTATTTGGGGATACTGGCTTTGATAGAGGAGATTTTGTCGATGAAGAAGTTGTTCAGTGAGTCACATAGGATTTGAGAGGGGGTAGGCCTACTTAGGACTCTATCTGGGTTGGACAATTCGTCGACAATTGTGAAGATTTCCTTCGATTGGTTATTGGAAGTTAAAATTCTGGAGGAGAAATGCGCTGCTTTAGCATTTAGAATACCTTTTTTGTATTCCCTCATAGCCATTGAGTAAGTAAGTTTATCTTTTGGTAGGTAGTTCTGCCTCCACTTCCTCTCCAATTGGCGGAGGGCACGTTTTTGTGATTTTAATTCAGGGGAGAACCACCTCTGAGCCTCGAGGCGGCGAGTTATTCTTATTTTTTTCAATGGAGCATGTGTATTGCTGGCCTCAAGTAGCCAAGTGGAGATGGTTTCCTCCTGGAGGTTGACATCAGGTATGCCGTGAGGAACTGTGTTAGCCAGTGTGGTGAGAAGGTCATTTTTGTCAATGGCATTCCATTTTCTTACCCAACCCCCCCCTTTAGTAGGGTGTTTGCCTGTAGAAGGGTTAAGGAGAGTGAATTTAATCAGGTGATGGTCTGACCAAATACATGGTAAAACTGAGAGTCCGGACACTGCTAAATTAATCGTCCAGATTTGATCCAAGATGTGCCCTTTAGTGTGTGTAGCTGTGGATACCTGTTGTGCAAAATTCAGATTGTTTAATAATTCAGTTAGCTCAGCAGAATGCGGCCCTTCTTGTGTGTTGTTAGCCCAATAGTTAAAATCACCTATCAGTAGAACTCTGGCATGGTTAGTTGCCAGGTCACAGGTAGGCTGTTTGGGATGGCTGGGAAGGTGGGTGTGGGCAAAGGCACCATGGGAC
The DNA here is from genome assembly GCA_963921515.1 of Calotriton arnoldi. NCBI lineage: Eukaryota > Metazoa > Chordata > Amphibia > Caudata > Salamandridae > Calotriton > Calotriton arnoldi. The sequence continues at coordinate 281,937 of CAWUFW010016323.1, forward strand.
TTGTAGTCACTGCAAACACTCCTCCCCACACACAGCCCACACAGACATACTGGGACTATGCGAGCCTCTCAGTCAGTGGAAAAGTACCAGCAAGATGGCTGACGCTGCTGAATGGGAGTCTGGAGCACAAGGCATGAGGGGAGTTGTAGTCAAGTCAAACTACAGGCACCAGTGTCAGACAACTAGGACCAGTACTTTTCCACCCACTCACAGGAAAGCTCAGTCACAGGTATGCTGTTTGGGATGGCTGGGAAGGTGGGTGTTGGCAAAGGCACCATGGGACTTGTAGTCACTGCAAACACTCCTCCCTACACACAGCCCACACAGACATACTGGGACTATGTGAGCCTCTCAGTCAGTGGAAAAATACCAGCAAGATGGCTGACACTGCTGAATGGAGTCTGGAGCACAAGGCATGAGGGGAGTTGTAGTCAAGTCAAACTACAGGCACCAGTGTCAGACAACTCGACAGTAGACTTCCATTCACTGTCAGGTAGCCATAGGGCCAGATGACCTGGTTGGGTTGTGTGGGAGGAGGAGTGTTTGCACTGACAACATCTCCTATCATGCTCTATCCCACACACACACCTTCCCACACAGCCCAACCAGGCCACCAGGAACAGTGGTGTCCTGACAATGAGTGGAAGTGTACTTGCAGGATGTCTGACACTTGTGCATGGTGTCTGAGTTGAACACAAATCCCATCATGGCCTTGTGCTCCTCATACCAGTCCCCAGTGTCAGGCATCTTAATAGTACATTTCCATTCACCATCAGGAATAGCATAGTTCCTGGTCTGCTGTCTGTGCTGGCTGGGAAGGTGGGTGTAGGACAGGGCATGATGGGAGTTGAAGTCAGTGCAAACACTCATCCTCACACACATACCAACAAGACCACATACAATTGAGCTTTCCTGACAGTCAATGAGAATATACTGGCAAGATGACTGGCCCTGTGGACTGCTGTTTGGAGCTGAAGGAACTGTTGGAGAGTAGTGGGCAAATCAGACACCAGTCACCAGGGTCAGGCATCTCTGAAGCACATTGCCACTCACTGTCAGGAAAGTAGACTCACAGATAAGATATTTAGGATAGGTAGGAATGTGTGTGGAGGATGGAGCCTGATGGGAGATGAAGTCAGGGCAAACACTCCACCTCCCACACTACACAACCAGGTCATCTTTGCCAGGACACCTACCTGACAGTGAATGGAAATCTACTTAGAAAATGGCTGACACTGGGGACTTCAGTCTGGTATACTATGCCCTGCTTGTCAGGTAGCCATTGCCACAGATGAGCTGGTTGTGCTGTTTGGGAGGAGGAGTGTCTGCCATCACCACCTCTACTATCAGGCTCTGGCCTTCACACACCTTCCTACCTAGTCCTAATAGCTTATATGGGACTCTGCTTACCTGACAGTGAGTGGGAATGTGCTGCCAAGATGGCTGACACTGCTGCATGGTGTCTGCAGCAGAAGGCCATGATGGGTGTTGCAGTCAAGTCAAACAACAGGCACCAGTGTCAGGTACCCGGCTGGGACATTTCGTATCACAGTGAGGTAAGCATAGTACATGGTGTTTGGAGCACAGGTCCCTGATGTGAGTTGCATTCATGTTCAAAACCATGCACCAGTACCAGCCACCTTGCCGGTACATTTACCCGCACTGTGAGGTAAATATAGGCACAGAGGAGTCAGCAGGTCTGGGTGGGAGGAGGTGTATCTGCAATGGCTACAACCCACATCATGTCTTGTCATACACACACTCTACCCCCCCAGACCAACTAGCCAAACAGAAACTCTGCTTACTTGAAAGTGAGTAGCAATGTACTGACAAGATGTTTGACAATGTGGACTGGTGTTTGGACCACAAGGCCCTGTTGTGAGTTGATGAAAAATCAGACTCCCAGGCACAAGTGCAAAACATCTTCATAATCTATTCCCAATCACTGTCTGGAAAACCTTCTGCCATGTGGTCTGTATTCCCTGTTTGGGAAGAGTGTGTGAAAGACAGAGCCTGGTGTGAGTTGGAGTAATGTTATACAATACTACACCCACCACGAACAACCACTTTAACTGTGCCAATGCCTACCTGACAGTGAATGGAAGTGCAACAGCAAGATGCCTGACACTGGTGCATGGTGTTTTTGGCACAAAGGCTTTGTTAGGATTTTGATTCACGTTTAACACCATGCACCAGTCTCTGCATCCTTGTCAGAATGCTTACCATCACTGCCAGTTAGCCATAGTCTCAGAGGACTTAGCTGGGCTGGTGGGAGGAGGTGTATTTTAAAATCCTACAAATAACATCAGGCACTGGACAACATACACCTTCACTAACATCACAAACAAACGTACAGGAACTAAGCGTACACACAGTGATTTAGAATTTACTAGCAGGATGCATTACACTGGGCACTGGTGTCTGAGTTTACAACACATACCAACAGTGACTTGTGCTCAAAACACCAGGCACCTGTGTCAGCCAGCTTTGTCAGTACACATCCACCCACTGGCAGGAAAGCATAGTTCCAGGGGTGTTTCATTTGCATGCAGGAAAGAGTGTGCTTTGTACAGGGCCTGATGGGATGTATGGCCATTGTACACACTCATCCGCATCTCACCTGAGCTCCCAGTCATTAATAACCCGTGGCTCCCCATCACACAGGAAACGCTGGTGCAGTGTACACTCCTTGCATACTTTATGAATAAATTTGGGGATTTGTTTCCGGAGGGGCATATATTTTCTAGTACGGAGGGAGGGAAATTTAGCGATGCAACATTTATGGACCAATTTATCCTTAGCAGGGTACGGAGGGCGCTCAGAGCTTACGTTTCGAGTTATCCGTTGGACCCGTGCCCTTTCCTCCTCTCACGCTCCTAATTTCTAGTCCCAGTGGAGAACACCTGATCTCGAAGCTATATCAATCTTGCATGTCCTTAATTCCAAGCAGAGACACCAAGATATGGGAGGCTTGGGAGCGGGACATTGGGCACCCCTTACAGGACACACATTGGTCATTTTGTTGTGCACAAACCAAAGAGATCTCCTTAAACAGCAGACATAAGCTTATTCATTTTAAGTACTGGTGGAGAGTCTACATGACCCCGGCTAGGATTCACGCCATTGACCCAAGTAGGCAGTACTGCTGTCTTAAGTGTGGCGGCCCACAGGCGGACTTTGCCCATCTGACGTGGAACTGCACTAGGATTGGAATCTTCTGGAGATCCATTTTTAGGATTATAGAACAAATGACCCACCTTGAATTGGTCCCCACCCCGGAGGTGGCATTGCTGGGATATGGGGGAGGGTTACCAAGGAAGCTGCGTAAATTCACTGCCATTGCATTGTTGCTTGCTAAGAGGGAAATAGCTCTTAAATGGGGCAGCGCCGTCTTCCCCACTGCAAAAGACTGGCTATTCAATCTCACATACTGTAACACCAATTGCGAACTCTACGCTACGACCTTACCCCCGGCCTCTCGCCCAAGGGACATATGGGAACCATTAAAAAATTATCTACTAGAGACCAGTTCTGCCCCCACATCACAACAGCCTGCTGGTATTGTACCCATGGGGGTAGGGTAATTTGTTAGACTCACTGTATTTTCTTTGCTGTGGTGTTCATATATCGAGAAAGGTGGGGTTGTGATGGTGGATATGGGCTTGCGGATCCAGGCTGATCAGGCTGGATAGTTGCAAGATAGTCAGTATGCCACCATGTTGCAATAGACAATTGATAGCTTGTGCATAAATACTGTACTTTCAGTTTTGGACCACATAGGATGTCTAGTTGTTGTACAAATGTTGCCAACTGCAGTGAACAACCATGTAACGTTGTATGCCAGCTGTAAATGAAAATAAAGGTTTTAAAAAAAAGAAACACTCATCCGCACAAACAGCTATACAAGACCACTAAGAACCGTGATTACCTGACAGTGAATGGACATTCAAAAATGAAATGGCAGAGACTGAGGCTTGCAGTGTGGTTCACAAGGCCATGAGTCAAGTTGTCTCCAAGTCAGAAACCAGTTCCCAGTGCCAGACAGCTGGCCATAACATTCTGACACACTGTGAGCTAAGATCATATCCTGTAGGCCTGTTATCACTGGGCAGGAAGGTGTATGTATGACTGGCCCTGCTGGGACTTGGAAGAACAGCAAACACTTCTACACACACAGCACAAACACTTCACCGTGGGCTATGTCTATCTCACAGCGAGTCCATGTGTACTAGCAAGATGGCAGACACTGGGAAACGTTGTCTGAACCTATAACAACTGCCACATTTGCCTATGTGCCACAAAGGCCAGCCAACATTGACAAATATCTCTCAAATACCCTTACAAACATTGGCTGGACAACACTCTTCCGTGTGGCCTGGTGGTGCTAGGTGGGAAGAGGGGTGTAAGTTTCACAAATGGAGAACAAGCACTCAAAGATCAGTTCATCATATTTCTTTGCCACATAATGGCACAAAGCTAAGTTTGTGAAATCATTTGACCATGGATTCAATGTACAAAGTACAATATCTGTGTAGCCACAAATTTAATCAGTCACACAATTTTCCTACTCACAGACATTCACATATGTAGAATGAGATGAAAACATGAAGCACCTCAATCACTCCATTCCCACAACTTTTCTGGCTAGGTTAATAGAATGTGAGTGTGTAGCCAGCCACACCAATGTGACTGCTAAAGACATGCACTAAGACCAATAGACAGGCCCAAAAAAGTACCCACAAAGGGAGAGAAAGAGTATGTATCTCACTATGAAAGTAAAGATGTGGACACCCTAAACACACCTGTGTCATTCACTGGGTGTCGATAACCAGTCAATTTCTTCTGACATGTAATGTGAACTAAACACACCAGGCCCATCAATGCACATACCTGCACATGTCCATCAATCCCCTCTTGTCCCAAAAACATAGTCACCACAAAAAATTGGTCTGCATCATGGATGAAGGAGTCCAAACTAGTTACAGTAACTCATCGTGAGCTTTGGTAGCCCATGTAATGTGTATGATTTGAGGGGCAGTGGACATTCACAGCAGTCATTGTGTTATGTTTGAACCTACAAGGCCAGCTGAGGACACCACTGGAACCATCCAGGACAGCCATGCCCAGACTCCGGTCGGCCAGGAGCCCTCTGGCATTGATGACTCTCATCATTATTCGGACGACGACGACAGACCTGGCCCTTCTGGTGTGGGTCACCCCACAGCACCAGTGGCGGAAACACCCCGATCATCTGCGACCACTCCTGCCTCAGCTGCCAACACCCAGCTGACCCATACCCGCACGGACACAGCATCCAAGGAGACCACCAACAGCACAGCAACACGGGGCACTCTGGAGTTGCCCAACATCAATGCCAACGATGAAGGAGGCTCCGTGTTGACTGTGCCAGCACCAACTGGTCCTGCTCGGGTGGGTAGGGGTGGTGGGAGGTGTCGTGGGATCGGAAACATCATGCAGCTGGTGCTGATGATGTGGAGATCCAAAACCTCTCCAGAATCCTCAATGCATATGAGGATTCACAAGGAGAGATGAGACAGGTCATAGGGATCCTCAGGACAAAGAAACAGCAGCAGGCAGAGCAAAATGAAAAACTGGACATGTTTATGTCAAAAAAGGATGAACAGACTGCGGTGTACAGGGAAATTGCCACCTCCCTCCGCAAGATTGCCACCAACATATCCACACCTCCCTGTGTGCCTACCACATCCACTGCAACAACATCTGCAACAGCCACAGGGAGGGATGTGGACTCTGGCGGAGAGCCCCCTGCAACGCCGCTGCCTGCACCTGAGGATCCCCCGGAAAAACGTGGAGTCAGTCGTCCAAAGAAGCAACGGTGAGAGACAGATGTCTACACATTACCCCCATGAAGCGACTACCTGCTCCTGATATCCTCCATTGTGTGCCAAACATTCACTTTGTTGACTGTCACAGAACTCTCCCACATTGGCTGGATGGTCTAAGTTGGACTATGGACTCAAATAACTGTGCATCTACATTGGAATACCTCATCTACAAACACTACCAACTCCTATCTGCACTTCTCAAAATCATTTTTTGTTGTCGACACCACCATGAAGTGGGCAGATATCTTCCCATTATGCACTAAAATAAATCCCTCTGCACCCAAAAAGTGGTCATGTCGTTACTTGGAATAACAAATGTATTAACTGTAATGATGTTGAAAAAGTCAAAGAAGAAAGTAGGCACAACATTGGTAACACATCACTTTGAAGGAGTACATTACTGGCCTGTGAGTATATGTACATTGTCACAGCATGATAGATAGACACAACCACGACATGGCCCAACCCGTAGGACATGTTACAGATGCAATGCAAGTACATTGCTTAAGATACTAGAACCATTTTTTTTAGACACAATAAACAAACATTTTTAACAAACCAGTGCATCATGGAGCATGTTCAGTTTAAATATAACCTTGGGATGTGGAAAAACACATAAGGCACGTATCATTGTGTGTCCTAGGTTTATTTCCCTGACACAACCTGGTGCATTAAAACAATTTCAGTGGACAGCACACAGGATGAAAATGCTGTAAAGTGAAGAAAAATGCAAAAGAAACAATAGATGGACGGAATGCTGGACAATGCAAACATTCACCCCCAGTCACAAGGATCTGGGTTAAATCCATCATTCTTTTGCTCACCACACCACCCCAGTTTGGACCCAGCCATATGCAAATCAGTCTTGACCCTGTTCCTTGTAGGAACAGTCCAGCCCGAACTGCCAAGCCAGGTCCTCCCTGGCCCGGAAACAAGCATCCTGGGACCGGTTTCAGGGCATCACCCTTCATCAGCCAGGCTAGCTTGAATCCAGTGGTGTGGTGAGCACGGGACCCACGTCTGGGCATACCCTTCCCACTTAGGGCGACATATGCAAAAGAAACAATTTTGCATTTTGTCACCCCAAGTGGGACGGGTATGCCCAGACGTGGGTCCCGTGCTCTCCATGCCACTGGAGTCAAGCTATCCTGGCTGACGAAACCGGTCCTAGGATGCTTGTTTACAGTCCAGGGAGGACCTGGCCTGGCAGTTCGGGCTGGACTGTTCCCATTGGGCACAGGGTCAAGACTGATTTGCATATGGCTGGGTTCAAACTGGAATGGCATGGTGAGCAAAAAAACGATGGATTTAGGCCCAGATTTCTGTACTGGGGTGAATGTATGACATTGTTCTGCATTCTGTCCATCAATTGTTGTTTTTGCATCAAGTGAAGAAAAATGTCCATCAGTCCAAAAAGAAGTGCATGCCATGGATTTAGAAACAAGTCCAATGTTGGAATAGGTCACAGCCTCAGGTGTCTGGTGAGGTCACAACTTGCATGGTTGACATGGCAAAGTACCCTGGTAAGGAGAAACATAGAACAGAGTAAGGCACACAGGACTAAACCTTCACAATTTTCACAACAATATCAGCTGAAGCACAAGATTTTCAGTGCGAACACTACATATGATTCACAGTAACACTGTTCATCTCAACTTTTTCATCTCACAAACACTTATCAAACAACTAACATCATGTCAATTTTCATACACTCACAAACATACATACAGATTGTGTACCAGCAACACAACAACAAACACTTGGGGCTAGTTCCCTACTTCCATTGCATACCTTCACTCATGTGAAGAAGTTGTTGATAAGCTGTCATCTAAAATCCATGCCTTCATCATCATCCTCACTGTCGTCATGTCTCAGTCCAGGATCCTCCCTCGCTGGCAGATGCTGGTCTCCATCATCCTGTATGAGTGGAATTTCCCTCCTTATAGCCAGGTTGTGGAACATGCAGCAAGCAGTGATAATGTTGCACACCTTCAATGGTGCATATTGTAGGGCTCCACCCGTCCGATCGAGACAGCGGAATCTTGGCTTCAGGAGGCCAAAACACCACTCAATGACTCTCCGGCTCCTACCATGGGCTTCATTATATCGCTGTTCGGCAGGGGTGACTGGGTTACGGAGTGGGGTCAGCACCCAAGGTTGGTTGGGGTACCCAGAGTCTCCTACATTGAAAACAAAAAAATAGATTCAGTTGTTGGCTGATAGAGCATTATCTGACATACAATCTACACACAACACAGCACACACATTTGACATCACCTACCAACAAGCCAGGCATGGTCAGGTTGTGGCTGTGACATCAAACGTGATGGTGATTTGCTCCCGTACCTCGCAGACGCATCGCGCTTCCTTTGCAGTCATTATCAAAGATTAATTCTTCTGTTCCTGAGTTCGGCGCAGCACTACTCGCCCGGTACCTACAAGCCCTCCATTTCCATCAGTTGTGGCCTCTTCACAAGCGAATTACTGTACCACCTGTACTTCCCACTCATCGGGCTACATGGACCTACGTCTCCATTAACTTACGCCGCGTTCATACGAGTGATTGGAATGCCTGCTCCTGTCTGAATAGTTTCCTCTGACATCCTTCCAAACCGACTCTTTAGCCTACTCTGATTCTACCTGCTCACACTCGTGCTGATGATGATCTCACATTCATGAGATCGAAACGCCGTCGACCTTTACAATCAAAACTCTATTACTGCAACTAATTAATTTGGAGTTTTGCTTAGTGTTGTTGTCAATGCGATGTAAATTTTAATGTCACGAACACCCCTCACTTCACGCACTTTCACTATTGTGTGAGCACCAGAACTATTATCAGAATTACACTAAGATACTCCGTTTATGCTGTTAATAAATGTGATGTCATACCAAACCTTATGTCCCAGCATATATTGCATAATCAGTCCTGCCTGGACTACTTTACTTTGTTTTACCTGACTAACGCTGTCTAAAATAATTCAGTAGCCTAGGCTACTTGAGGACCTAAGTGGCCTCCCCCTGACCTTTGTTTTCCTAATTACATCAAACGGGGGATGGCACTGTTCCTCATGATGTACGCGTCATGTGCAGATCCAGGGAAACGTGCACAGACGTGTGAGATGGACATGTCACTTTGCCACTGGATCCAAGCTAGCCTGGCTGATGAGGGCTGTTAGCCCGAAACCGGTCCCAGGATGCTTGTTTCCGGTCCAGGGAAGACATGGCTTGGCAGTTTGAGCTGGACTGTTCCCATGAGGCACAGGGTCAAGACTGATTTGCATTTAGCTGTGTCTGAACTGGGGTGGTGAAGTGAGCTAAAGAACGATGATGGATTCAACCCAGATCTGTGACTGGGGGTGAGTGTCTGAAAAGTTTCAACGCTCCGTCCATCATCTCCTTGTGTTTGCTTTGTTTGCCCTAAGTTGACAGGGTATGCCCAGACATGGGTCCCTTGCTCACTTTGCCACTGGATTCAAGCTAGCCTGGCTGATGAGGGCTGTTAGCCCGAAACCGGTCCCAGGATGCTTGTTTCCGATCCAGGGAAGACATGGCTTGGCAGTTCGGGCTGGACTGATCCCCTGAGGCACAGGGTCAAGACTGATTTGCATTTAGCTGTGTCTGAACTGGGGTGGTGAAGTGAGTTAAAGAACGATGATGGATTCAACCCAGATCTGTGACTGGGGGTGAGTGTCTGAAACGTTTCAGCGCTCCGTCCATCATCTCCTTGTGTTTGCTTTGTTCGCCCTAAGTTGGCAGGGTATGCCCAGACGTGGGTCCCTTGCTCACTTTGCCACTGGATTCAAGCTAGCCTGGCTGATGAGGGCTGTTAGCCCGAAACCTGTCCCAGGATGCTTGTTTCCGGTCCAGGGAAGACATGGCTTGGCAGTTCGGGCTGGACTGTTCCCATGAGGCACAGGGTCAAGACTGATTTGCATTTAGCTGTGTCTGAAATGGGGTGGTGAAGTGAGCTAAAGAACGATGATGGATTCAACCCAGATCTGTGACTGGGGGTGAGTGTCTGAAAAGTTTCAGCGCTCCGTCCATCATCTCCTTGTGTTTGCTTTGTTCACCCTAAGTTGGCAGGGTATGCCCAGACGTGGGTCCCATGCTCACTTTGCCACTGGATTCAAGCTAGCCTGGCTGATGAGGGCTGTTAGCCCGAAACCGGTCCCGGGATGCTTGTTTCCGGTCCAGGGAAGACATGGCTTGGCAGTTCGGGCTGGACTGTTCCCATGAGGCACAGGGTCAAGACTGATTTGCATTTAGCTGTGTCTGAACTGGGGTGGTGAAGTGAGCTAAAGAACGATGATGGATTCAACCCAGATCTGTGATTGGGGGTGAGTGTCTGAAAAGTTTCAGCGCTCCGTCCATCATCTCCTTGTGTTGACATATCCATTGAGCAATGTAAGTGTCTTTGAAGCATTCCTGGATGAATTGAAGACACAGGAAGGCTAGTTCAATGAAGTTTATTTCATGAGAAAGATCCCATCCATCAGCAAGCCTCCAACATCAGGTTAGGCAGAGCTTCAACTGACCACTTACTGATTCTTTCTCAGAACCCCATGACATCTAAAGATTCTGAACACTATGCATAACATGTAATTAAATAAGGAATACCACACATCTCCCCTCTTCAACAAAGAAACAAACAGCATATAGTAAAAACAGGAACAATAATATAACCAAAACCAAGCATCATATAAAGTCATTGAGATGTGCAGGACGTTTTGGGACTCTAGATGACCGTCGTGGATTCCCTATGCAATTTCCACCACCGCCAGAACTGTCAGTACAGAAGTGATCATCATTTGGTGAATTAACCACAAGTTTTCCTTTGACTGCTACCACTCTGTTTAAGTTCCAAATACGATAGTCTTGTGTCTGAATGGCATTATTAAAAATTTTTATGACCTTTATAGGTTTCATGAATTTTGATGATGAACTTCCAAGCAGACGAGGACGCTTTATCATCACCCAATCACCAACTTTTACAATTGTTTTTTTCACTGACTTCTTTTCATCAAAATACTTCTTCCTCAGTATGGCCTTCTCTTCGCCCTTCCTTTGCATCATCAAACCATCACACACACTCTCCTTTCCTTTACCCAACTCATATCTATTGACCCACGGTGGCTCAACTGTAGTATTAGGTACTCTACCCTTGAATAACAAAAAAGGTGTTTTCCCTGTGGTTGCATGTGGAGAGAGTCTATACTCCTCCACCTTTTTAATCACCTCTTTCTTCCAGTCCAATGATTGAGATTTAGCTAAGTGAATGGTTTCCTTAATAACCCTATTAAATCTCTCAATCATGCCATTTGCCTCGGGATGATATAGAGAACAAGTTTTATGCAAGATTCCCTTAGAAATCAGAAAATCTTCCATTTCCTTTGAAATCAATTGCACTCCATTATCTGTTAAAAGCGATTCAGGAAAACCTTCCTCTGCAAACAGATTTTTCAAACATTGAATTACATTATTGGAGTCAATATTTGATAAGAAGAATATTGCAGGCCATCTTGAATACATGTCAATCACAGATAATATGTACGTTTGAGACTCCTTACTGTGAATTGGCCTGACAATGTCTAAAGCAATATCTTGCCAAGGTTTATTAGGACGCTTTCTTAAAATCATTGGTTGTTCATGTGTACATTTAGATTTATCACTTAGCACACATGGGATGCAGTCTCTAATTATACGTTCAACCATCTTGTCCATTCCGGGCCACCAATATGACATGCGTATTCTTTCCTTACATTTTTAAATACCTGCGTGAGATGAATGCACTAAATCAATGAGTTCCTTCCTAAGACTGCAGGGAGGAATCAGTTTGGTACCTCTAAATAATAAACCTTTGTCCACTGCCAGCTCGTTACGCATTATCCAATACGATTTTGTAGACTCAGACCCATCCTTACTACTATTCCACCTCTTTTGCATAAGGGACATTACTTCACATAAAATGGGATCATTACCAATCTCCTTACACCATCTTTCCTCAGAAATAATGCTACTATCCACAACACAAACCCATTCCTCATCTTCATCAACTGTATCTTCCTGTAGGGACTCAGAGGAGACCAGTCGGGACAACACATCAGCCACACCATTTTCAATCCCAGGTAAATATTTAAGTGTAAAGCTGTATTCTTGCAAACCAATGATCCACTTAGTAATCCTGCTTGAAATGGCATCCAACCCTTTCTTATCAAATATTTCAACCAATGGCTTGTGATCTGTGTGTACAACAAAATCAACTCCCCAAAGAAATTTCTTTAGTTTTTTAATTGCCCAAAACACTGCTAGGGATTCCCTTTCTACCACCGAGTAACGAATTCGGGATCTCTCAAGCTCCTGGACAAGATCATTATAGTGTGAATACCTAAAGGACCACGTTGTTGTAGGACTGCTCCCAACCCCTTTTCACTTGCATCTGTAATGAGAATAGGTCTAATATTGGGATCAAAGCTACTAAGGGATGGTGCTTTATTGAGTTTACTCTTAATGTTAACAAATTCTTCTTCACAAAGAGAAGACCACTCAAAGTCTATCCCTTTTCTTAACAGGTTTCTCATATTCACCGTAGAGGAGGCAAAACCCTTCACAAATTTTGCATAGTACTCAATCATGCCCAAAAATTTCATGAGCTCAGTTTTACTCGAGGGAGGACACATATTGTTTATGGCATTAATCAAATCAGCCTTTGGTTTAACCCCATCACCTGTTATATAGTGACCCAAATAGTTTAATGAATTAGATCTGAATGTACACTTCTCAGCTTTTATGGTAAGGTTGTGATCACTTAAACTCTTTAAAACCGATTTGAGCCTAACATCATGTTCAGATACATCCTTTGCAAAAATTAGGATATCGTCCTGATATACGCACACACCAGGAAGGTCTTTAAGAATTCCTTCCATAACACGCTGGAACACAGATGAAGCAGATACCAAACCAAAAGGCATGCGTATAAATCTAAATGTGCCAAAAGGCGTAATGAAAGAAGTGTAATCTCTGGAAGCTTCATCTAACTCAATCTGATGGTAAGCAGATGTTAGATCGATTGTACTGAAAACCTTTGCCCCACCAAGAAGAACTAAAAGCTCTGTAATATTCGGCAAAGGATATCGATCTACTACTACGTTCTTGTTGAGTTGTCTCAAATCAATACAGAGACGGAGGTCCCCATTGGGTTTGCGTGCTGCTACAACCGGAGCCAACCATTCTGTTCCTTCAACCTCTTCAATAATACCTCCTTCTCTCAGTTTGAAGATCTCTTTCTGCATATCTTCCCTAACAGAAAGAGGCACATTCCTCACTTTACTACATACCGGAAAGGCATCCTTTTTAAGTATTATTTTGTGACGATATCCTTTCAAGCACCCTAAGACCTGTCTGAAAACCCTGGGAAATTCCACCATCAAATCCTTTACAAATCCATCATTCTCACTACTTATCACAGAATACACACCGTCTTTCAATTGAATGGGTGGATTAGCATTGGGATCAAGATAAACACCCAACTCACCTTGGTGCATCCAGCTGATTATGCTGTCACCTCTCTTTGACACGTAGATTTTTCCTGAGACAAATCTGTTTTTATATTCTATGAGGCCATTAAAATAACCATGTAATTTGATAGGCTCTCCACCATAAGCTAACGGAATTATGTCAGGCTTTAACAATGTAATTTTATCTTTTAACTTTCTATCATAAAATTCATTAGATACTAAAGTGATTTTTGCACCAGAGTCAAAAAGAACACTAGTGGTTTCACCCTCAATTAAAATCTCATCAAATGGACTTGTTTTCCCATTTGGTTTGCTTTCAACCTGAACCACAACCTGCCCACATTCAAGACTATCTAAGCTAAAGCCAGCTATATTATCGTCATAAACATCCACTTCTTTAACCTTAGGTTTCATAATGCTTTTGCACAATATAGTAAGATGTCCCTTTTTCTTACATTTCGTGCAAGTGTTTCTGAGTGCTGGACATTTTTTATCATTTGCAAGGTGATCTGCCTTTCCACACCTATAACACTTCCTTTCATAACTAGAAATTCCTATTTCTTTCCTACTTTGAAATGAATTCCTCTCGCTCTTATCTCTAACCACTTGTACTTTTAACACTTTATTATGATCCTTTTTTATAACCGCAACACATTTAATTGAATGTTCTATTCTTTTTGCCACAGTTAAAACCTCATCTAATGTGGGTTCATCTCTCAACCAGAGTTCCTCTCTAACCTTCTCTATATGACATCCGAACATAAACTGATCCCGAATTCTCTCATCAGTAAGACCATCAAATTTACAAGAAGAGGCAAGCTTCCTTAGATGAGTTACATAAGCCTCAACGGTTTCTTCATCTGCTTGCACACACTTTGCAAATTGATATCTTTCCAGAATAGTACTGATTTTGGGAAGATAATGATTATCAAGTTTTTTGATACATATTTCATAATCATTTAGGTCTCTCGCATCAGAAGTAGAAAGATCAGGCAAATGGTCAAAAACATCTTGTCCCTCTGACCCTAAACAATGAAGAAGTAAAGAGGATTTTCTTTCAGCACTAAGGGATGGCCGCATACCCTTGCATACCTCTCGAAAACAACCTTCCATTTTTTCCACTTTATAGGTGGAGAACCAGGACAAGATAGAAAAAATGGAGCTGCCGTAACATTCTGCATAGTTTTAAGTATAATACAAATAATTAATTTGTGTGACAAGCTCAAGATCACCGTGATAAAAGTTATTCCATAAAGTGAGTGTATCACTGTGTTGTCGAAAACACGCTATTGACACACCGAGAAGTGAGTGTGTCACTGAAGACAAATGCGCTGTTGAAAACCTTAAAATGAGCGTGTCACTGAATTGGAAACACGCTTGTGGCACCTTAATTAGTGAGCGTGTCACTGAAGACAAATCCGCTTTATGCTTCTTGACACACCGAGAAGTGAGCATGTCACTGAAGGCAAATCCGCTTAATGCTTCTTGAACACACACCCCTTTCTGCTGAAGACACGCTAATCCAAAAAGTGAGCGCGTCACTGAGTTACATCTATTTAAATGCGGAATGTTTCATTACGCTTTCCCATAATACACTTGAAGAATAGCACTCTCTGCGATATTAGCGTCTGAGGCATTGGTAGCTTAGCAACAGAATCAAGATGGCACTTGACTCCACGTACAGGACGTCGTGACGTGCTTGGCTACGGACGCATTATGACACAGGGCTCCATGGAGGCGACATTGGCGAAGAACGGTGAAACTCCAACACTCTACAATCCTAGAGGTGAGTGTCTCAGGTTACCGTTTAAATTAGGACTGTTTACTTTCAAACGGTGTCAAGCGCTACACGTTAATTCACTAGCGTAGTGAATTAACCTACAAGAGCCACAGATTCACAGCGTTTTAGAGTCACAACTCACAAATAGCCCATAACAGAAATGTCTAGAATTACGACACGGTCCTTGGCTTAAGGCATACACTTGCCGAGGATAACACAGTCGGTTGGAACTGACAAGGGATAAGACTTGGGTCAGAGAGATTGAAGATCCAATTAATTCTTCCACTGCCAGCTCGATTACACCGACTCAGAAACGATAACAGACGCGCAATAACCAGTGCAATAACCAGAACGTTGCTTGCTAGCTGGCATGTTAAAATAGACAAGTTGGTCCACAGGCATAAGAATAAACGTGGACTGCGATGAGTGCTAGACCTGATAGATGCTTGGAGTTACAAGTCAATAAATATCGCAGGCTTGATGGTATAATCCAAGGAGTTAGTAACTTATATGTAGGGAGAGCTTGACAGCTAATGAGGATAGGAAAGCTTATCTCTCACCAATCTATCGAGTTAGGATCTTCTCCATCCTGCCGACTACGCCAGTGAAGCATTCCTGGATGAATTGAAGACACAGGAAGGCTAGTTCAATGAAGTTTATTTCATGAGAAAGATCCCATCCATCAGCAAGCCTCCAACATCAGGTTAGGCAGAGCTTCAACTGACCACTTACTGATTCTATCTCAGAACCCCATGACATCTAAAGATTCTGAACACTATGCATAACATGTAATGAAATAAGGAATACCACAGTCTTGTTGTCAGACGTGGTAATGTATTAAGTTTTCATGTCAGAGTGGGCAGTGATGCTGCACGTTGTGATATGAGTGCATTCCTAATACATTGCAGAGGGTGTTCATGGTGATGAGCGTGGTCATTTTTACATGTTAAGTTTGTCTCCTGCTGAGGATGTGATGAGTACAGTACATAGTGTGCATGTAATGTATGTGCGAGTTGTGTACATAGTGATGATGCGTAGTGATGTGCATATATGTGTGTTTGTGAGTAGGGGAGCACATGAGTGAGCTTGTGACAATTGTGTTTGAGCAGTTGGAGTACAAGGCCGTAGCTTGCGGACCAAACATGTTTTTCCAAATAGCTGCAGCAAATGTGGCTTATGGCATACTTGTGTTTTTGCTAGTGTTTAAAGTTGAGCATGTTCTTTGTGGTGGATGTGAGAGGGGTCATACCTGCACAAGTATCTTTCATGTAGACCATGCGGTAATGTTGATGTGTACATATTGTTAGATTTTGTGTATGTTTGTAGACAAATACATTTGACAAAGTGAATATGTAGATGTGGAATGTGCTGTCTGCAGCTTGATGTCTGCCAATGGATTTTCATTTCTGATTGTGTGAATGTCCACTTTGAGTACACTGTCATATGCTAAACATATTGGCATCAGTGGAAAAGTTTCCTCAACCTAGCCTTGCCTTGTGAGTTGTGTGTTGGCATATGTGGCATCTCACCCTTCGTAGGCATTTGTACTCATTAATTGGTCATTATTGGCAGTTGAAAGTGCCCATGGATGGATGTGGTGATTGTTACATTTGCAATGTCATGAAGCATGAACAATGGATGACAATCCCTTCCTTTGCGGGGTACAGCTCCATCAATGTCCAAGTAATGAATGTGTGTTGTTGTTCTACCTGGGGTAAGAGTAGCCCAGGTAAGCATGCCAAGACTTGTCAGTATACTACACACGCATGGTTATTGCTGGCATTGTGACTTTGAATGTCTGAGGTATGGTGACACCAAGGGAGATGGTCACTGTGATGATGTCTGTGGTTGTGGTGAGGAAAACACATAGCACTGTGAACACACACAGATTTGACACTGGAATAGTACACCCATTTCCATTATTTTTATCATTCACACAACTATTGTTACCTCTGATCTGGTTTAGCAAGGGTCGCCCTTGTGTGTATCCATGAGTGCTCACATTGTGCACATTTAATACCTACTAATGGCTTGATGCAAATATTTGTTTGTTGAAAGTGTCCTTGATGTTTCAAAGGATTGTGGTGGACATTGTTTCAGTACCAAATGTTGGCAAAGCGGACTTAATTCGGCACGTGTCTCTCATCCTCACAAGATGTATACATAATTCCTGGCTTCAGGATGTGTAAGTGACTTGTATTTTTGATCCACAGATTGAGTCACCACCCCAGCAGCCTCCCCTGTTCTCGCAGCTTATCTTGATCAATGAGCTGTGCACTAGCCACACCAACACTGTTTGTGGATCCTACCTCCTGTGACTCATGCATACTCATACTACTATACAGGACACAATCTGCACATTCCAAATGAGATTATTAATTTCTGGCATACACTACAGATTGAGGGGATAGATGGAGACTGGCTGCGAATGACATTCGCAAAAGATGTCAATAGACACATGCAGATTGGTATTTGTGTTCAGCGGTACCAGTCCACACATGGGGACAGTATCCAACACTTATGTTGCCCCATGCTTCTTTCCAAACCAATATGGTTTATGACTAGAAATATTTCCATGACAACTGTGACACAACCACTTCTGTGTTGTTGTTATTGGAGACACTGAACGCAGTACTGAGTGGCTGTGTCTGTGGAAATGTGTGTTGTCTGTGCTGATATCATCTGTGCTTTTCTGTACACAGATGCATCACAATGTCATACTTTTGTTAGTACATTGGAGTAGTGTTGTCCTGCGATGTGTATGTGTGTGTTGTGGTAGACTAATGCATTCACTTTGGGGCCGATTCCGATCTCGGTCGGAGGCGCACCCAATACTATTCGGTCGGGAAAAAGCCATGCGAAAGCCAGTTTCCCGACCGATCCGTACAGCACACCGAACGAGCAAGTACGATGCGCACAACAGCAAAAATTCCGGCCGAGCCGTACTCACCCAAACCAGGTCCTGTTCTCCGACCGAGGCGAATCCGGAAACGCCGAATCGAGTCGCACGGAAGGGAAAATGCAGCCCCGTCCGGCCGGACAAGTACGATGCGCTTTCCGTACGCGCCGAACCCGTCGCTACGCACGGCACGTCAAAGCATCCGGGAGAGGCGCACATAAGCTCCGATTCGCGCCACAAGACGATCCACGGCTACGAGACGAACACAGCACAGACGAGGACGACGCGAAGCGACGAGGACGAAGCGAAACGACGAGGACGAAGCCAAGCGACGAGGACGACGCGAAGCAACGAGAAGGACGAACGACACGAACCAACCATGAATCCCTTCGTCCCGATCATACCAATATTCTACATCTACTACCGGAACAGGCACGGACGCGTACGGCGCAGAAGGTAAGTCAGACACCAACCACAAAACACATACAACACGTACACGACACATCACACACATACACTGGGAATCTGAATATACTTACACCAGCAACAGCAGCACCATAGGGGCGGGATGCCCATCACCAATGCCACATATGCACACAGGGGCCTGAATGCGCGCCACCACCCCAACCCAGGGGGGCTGGATGCCTACCACTACTACCACCCTTAGCCAGGGGGCAGGATGCCCACCACTACTACCACCCTCACCCAGGGGGGCAGGATGCCCACCACTACTACCACCCTTAGCCAGGGGGCTGGATGCCTACCACTACTACCACCCTTAGCCAGGGGGCAGGATGCCCACCACTACTACCACCCTTAGCCAGGGGGGCAGGATGCCTACCACTACTACCACCCTCACCCAGGGGGGCAGGATGCCTACCACTACTACCACCCTCACCCAGGGGGCAGGATGCCCACCACTACTACCACCCTTAGCCAGGGGGCTGGATGCCTACCACTACTACCACCCTTAGCCAGGGGGCAGGATGCCCACCACTACTACCACCCTCACCCAGGGGGCAGGATGCCCACCACTACTACCACCCTTAGCCAGGGGGCAGGATGCCCACCACTACTACCACCCTCACCCAGGGGGGCAGGATGCCCACTACTACTACCACCCTTAACCAGGGGGCAGGATGCCCACCACTACTACCACCCTCACCCAGGGGGGCAGGATGCCCACCACTACTACCACCCTTAACCAGGGGGCAGGATGCCCACCACTACTACCACCCTCACCCAGGGGGGCAGGATGCCTACCACTACTACCACCCTGAGCCAGGGGGCAGGATGCCCACCACTACTACCACCCTCACCCAGGGGGCAGGATGCCTACCACTACTACCACCCTCACCCAGGGGGGCAGGATGCCCACCACTACTACCACCCTTAGCCAGGGGGCTGGATGCCTACCACTACTACCACCCTTAGCCAGGGGGCAGGATGCCCACCACTACTACCACCCTCACCCAGGGGGGCAGGATGCCCACCACTACTACCACCCTTAACCAGGGGGCAGGATGCCCACCACTACTACCACCCTTAGCCAGGGGGCTGGATGCCTACCACTACTACCACCCTTAGCCAGGGGGGCAGGATGCCCACCACTACTACCACCCTTAGCCAGGGGGGCAGGATGCCTACCACTACTACCACCCTCACCCAGGGGGCAGGATGCCTACCACTACTACCACCCTCACCCAGGGGGCAGGATGCCCACCACTACTACCACCCTTAGCCAGGGGGCTGGATGCCTACCACTACTACCACCCTTAGCCAGGGGGCAGGATGCCCACCACTACTACCACCCTCACCCAGGGGGGCAGGATGCCCACCACTACTACCACCCTTAGCCAGGGGGCAGGATGCCCACCACTACTACCACCCTCACCCAGGGGGGAAGGATGCCCACTACTACTACCACCCTTAACCAGGGGGCAGGATGCCCACCACTACTACCACCCTCACCCAGGGGGCAGGATGCCCACCACTACTACCACCCTTAACCAGGGGGCAGGATGCCCACCACTACTACCACCCTCACCCAGGGGGGCAGGATGCCTACCACTACTACCACCCTGAGCCAGGGGGCAGGATGCCCACCACTACTACCACCCTCACCCAGGGGGGCAGGATGCCTACCACTACTACCACCCTCACCCAGGGGGCAGGATGCCCACCACTACTACCACCCTTAGCCAGGGGGCTGGATGCCTACCACTACTACCACCCTTAGCCAGGGGGCAGGATGCCCACCACTACTACCACCCTCACCCAGGGGGGCAGGATGCCCACCACTACTACCACCCTTAACCAGGGGGCAGGATGCCCACCACTACTACCACCCTTAGCCAGGGGGCTGGATGCCTACCACTACTACCACCCTTAGCCAGGGGGGCAGGATGCCCACCACTACTACCACCCTTAGCCAGGGGGGCAGGATGCCTACCACTACTACCACCCTCACCCAGGGGGGCAGGATGCCTACCACTACTACCACCCTCACCCAGGGGGCAGGATGCCCACCACTACTACCACCCTTAGCCAGGGGGCTGGATGCCTACCACTACTACCACCCTTAGCCAGGGGGCAGGATGCCCACCACTACTACCACCCTCACCCAGGGGGGCAGGATGCCCACCACTACTACCACCCTTAGCCAGGGGGCAGGATGCCCACCACTACTACCACCCTCACCCAGGGGGGCAGGATGCCCACTACTACTACCACCCTTAACCAGGGGGCAGGATGCCCACCACTACTACCACCCTCACCCAGGGGGCAGGATGCCCACCACTACTACCACCCTTAACCAGGGGGCAGGATGCCCACCACTACTACCACCCTCACCCAGGGGGGCAGGATGCCTACCACTACTACCACCCTGAGCCAGGGGGCAGGATGCCCACCACTACTACCACCCTCACCCAGGGGGGCAGGATGCCTACCACTACTACCACCCTCACCCAGGGGGGCAGGATGCCCACCACTACTACCACCCTTAGCCAGGGGGCTGGATGCCTACCACTACTACCACCCTTAGCCAGGGGGCAGGATGCCCACCACTACTACCACCCTCACCCAGGGGGGCAGGATGCCTACCACTACTACCACCCTTAGCCAGGGGGCAGGATGCCCACCACTACTACCACCCTCACCCAGGGGGGCAGGATGCCCACCACTACTACCACCCTTAACCAGGGGGCAGGATGCCCACCACTACTACCACCCTTAGCCAGGGGGCTGGATGCCTACCACTACTACCACCCCCACTCATAGGATGGACAATGCATGACACAACAAGCACACCACAACCTAGGGAATGCAAGATTAAGACATCCCCCCACCACCATGACAAGCGTGTGAGCAGGCTGTGTCAAATGCCTACAACACCGAACATGACATTGAACATACAATGTGACCCCCTAGCACATGTGCCACACATATATGTGTGTGGCACCCACAATGCAAGCAGCCCATGACCATTGTGGCAATGGGGCCTAAACCCCCATCATCACAGTGACCAAAAGGCAAGTGTGGGGTCCATAGCTGAAGCACATTTTGACCATTGTGGCAATGGGGTCTAAACCCCCATCATCACAGTGACCAAAAGGCAAGTGTGGGGTCCATAGCTGAAGCACATTTTGACCATTGTGGCAATGGGGTCTAAACCCCCATCATCACAGTGACCAAAAGGCAAGTGTGGGGTCCATAGCTGAAGCACATTTTGACCATTGTGGCAATGGGGTCCAAACCCCCATCATCACAGTGACCAAAAGGCAAGTGTGGGGTCCATAGCTGAAGCACATTTTGACCATTGTGGCAATGGGGTCCAAACCCCCATCATCACAGTGACCAAAAGGCAAGTGTGGGGTCCATAGCTGAAGCACATTTTGACCATTGTGGCAATGGGGTCTAAACCCCCATCATCACAGTGACCAAAAGGCAAGTGTGGGGTCCATAGCTGAAGCACATTTTGACCATTGTGGCAATGGGGTCTAAACCCCATCATCACAGTGACCAAAAGGCAAGTGTGGGGTCCATAGCTGAAGCACATTTTGACCATTGTGGCAATGGGGTCCAAACCCCCATCA
Source organism: Calotriton arnoldi (assembly GCA_963921515.1). Classification (NCBI taxonomy): domain Eukaryota; kingdom Metazoa; phylum Chordata; class Amphibia; order Caudata; family Salamandridae; genus Calotriton; species Calotriton arnoldi. The sequence continues at coordinate 304,097 of CAWUFW010016323.1, forward strand.
TCACAGTGACCAAAAGGCAAGTGTGGGGTCCATAGCTGAAGCACATTTTGACCATTGTGGCAATGGGGTCCAAACCCCCATCATCACAGTGACCAAAAGGCAAGTGTGGGGTCCATAGCTGAAGCACATTTTGACCATTGTGGCAATGGGGTCTAAACCCCCATCATCACAGTGACCAAAAGGCAAGTGTGGGGTCCATAGCTGAAGCACATTTTGACCATTGTGGCAATGGGGTCTAAACCCCCATCATCACAGTGACCAAAAGGTAAGTGTGGGGTCCATAGCTGAAGCACATTTTGACCATTGTGGCAATGGGGTCTACACCCTCATCATCACAGTGACCAAAAGGTAATTGTTGACAAAGAAAGAGCTGCAACTGCCAAACTGCATGGATCATTCCTGGTCACAGAACCAAAAACTCATCTGTGGCAAAGTAGTGTATGTGTCCCATTGCAACACAAATTGGGGGAGCCAAATACTGCAGTGCAAATGAAACATTCCTTTGGCCATGTGCAGACAAACAACACCCATGGGGGCTGAGACCGTCAACAGTCATCAATGACACAATGACAGAAGTGACCATCAGAATGCAGACCCACATATTTGCACCAATGGGCACACAAATGCAGATACCCTGTGGAGACAGCAGATGTGAGGTGAACAGATACCATACCATGGCAGCAATGGGACACACAAACCATGATCACTGTGCTGACCGATGACCTAGGAGTCCCAGGGACAGCAGGGGAAACACACCAAACAACATACAGCCAATGGCACACCCAAGATATGCCAATGCAGTGGTGCAGATGCACAAACACAAACAGGCAGACCAACACTGTCATCATACACAGCAGGTGAGGGGTGGGGGTGCCAGTGTCCCCAGGCAACAACACAACACATGAGGAGAGCTGAATACCAATCATACAGATGTGCATACACTGCCACACTAAGGTAACTCATGGATCCAAATCCCCTATGTGGGCAAGCAGGCATTGACAGGTGAGAGGGAGCACAAAACACACATGTCACACAGGCACGTAGGAACAACAACTGACACAGCAAGTCACAGACACACCACAGCACCACCCCCAGGGCCCCCACAATGTGGTGACCCTGGGCTGAAGAAAAATACCACTGTGATGACAAAGCTAAATGTCGTTCACACTGTGAACCACAGTCAGGTGTCCTGAGCAACTAACTACCATCACACCTACACAAGCACAAATCAATCAGCATGGCCAGTAAGCCAAGGCCAACATGGAGGCAGGGGACTAGCCGGGCAACAACTCTCATCTGCACACACTCAACACCACACCCCTCGACCTCCAACAATGTGCAGCAGCGAAGTACACATGCACTGGTGACATTGCACATGCACCCATTACTATTCCAGGGTGGTGGGTGGGAACCAAGGTGTAGAAACACATCACACATGGACACTCAACAAGACTCCTGAATGTCTGACACACTGCACACTACGCTGTACATGGACATGACGGCAATACCACACCGACCAATGGGATCCCAGCCACAGTCACACACCAATGAAGAAGCCAAGGTCACCCACAAAGAACACACATAGACAACAACCAACATTGCAGCCCGGACCCTAAGGAGTGCCAGCAGTCACACACACAACGTGTCACAATCACTGAAAGATAACACAAACTGGAAATCACATGACAGGGGCAAACAACAAGTGCCAAAGGGAAACCTGACTCGTGACCCATCTGCGTCAGCACACAAACTCTGCCCTGACAGCAAACACACCTATGGGTGACACCCTGATGACCAGTAATGTGCCATGCACCCACATCACAGAGAACACAGGGAGAAGACTTTGGGGGAACATAGCTCAAGTCAGCAAGCATCACAAACAGGTACAACACTAGGGATCACAGCATGCGCAGATGAATGGAAGTGAACACACAGACATGCACATACAACACACACCTTGGGCGCAGGCAATGTCACACGTGTACACACTGCCATGAGGGGACTCCACTCCTGTGTGAGGAAAGCTGTGCCATATGTTGCCTCAGTAGGGCCCCATCATGTCAGCTGAGCACTTGGTCACACAATCAACAATTAGCACCAAATGAGGGCTCCCATCACATCAGCCTGGTCATGGATGTGCCAACGGAATCATCAGCACAGATCCAACACACTTGTATAGCAATGTTGCACTGACTACACGGATGAGTCCCTCCCCATTGATGCCCAAACCTGCATGTCCACTGGAGATGGCAACACGGTCAGGGAAGTAGACAAATGCAACGATGGCAGGCACAACAGATGTGCAGGGGTGGAAGCCACAGATATGAAATTGCCAATGTAAGTAGGAAACCCATTGCCAAATACTGAACACATGACACCCTCAGATGCTGCTATTGATGACATGGATACACCACATGATAGGACACATTCCCCTGGACCACATGGGTTCCTGCACAGTAACACTTCATAATCATGAGACCAGATATCACCATCACTGCAGCAAGGGCATGGTTAGCTGCACCAACAACATGTACATCTGAAGCATGAGCACTAGAGAAAAGAAAGTTGCTTTATTCAGCATATGTGTTGAGGCCAAACGAAGTCCTGAAAAAGAGCAAAGGCCAATGGCCAGTCCATTGTCAAAGTTCAAACAGGGTGACACTGGCAGATGTCACCCTACGCATGCCTGCACAATACCAGGGACAATCCACTAGGAGGGGCAACCGGGGGGCAGGCCAGGCACCGCAGGGACAGGATCAGGGCTCACCAGGGGGAGTCAGGGAAGGGGTGGTGGGTGCTGGAGAGCCACTGACAACTGCAGTGGAGGTGTCTGACATGGTGTGTGCCGGCACAACTGGGGGCATGACACAGATGTCGTGGGTGCCGGCACAACTGCAGTGGACCCTGCAGATGGGGTGGACAGGTCCGCCACTGCAGTGCCCAAGTCAGACAGGGCGGTAGTGGACTCCACTGCAGTGCCTACCTCCAGGGGAGGAGAATGGGGAACAGGCAAGGTGGGTTGGACAGAGGGGGGACACCCTCACCACATCAGTGGCACAGACAAGCGCAGCGGGGGTGTGGTGCTGGGAGAGCAAGTGGCAGGGGAGAAGGCCGGAGCATCTTGGGGATGGTATATCTGTGGGTGGGGGAACCTGGGGCAGGGTGTGGTGGGGGCACCTGTGCAGTGGGGGCCTGAGGGATGGAGGACGGAGACCTTGTGCCTGAGCTGCAGGGCGGTGGCGGGGTCTTGCTCTTAGCACTCCGGGGGGACTTGCGGGTGGGGGCCTCAGTCCGTCTGCGCCTGGGGGAGGGTGTCCGGGGGCGAGGGGCACTCTGCTCCGTGTGGGTGGGCTTCCTCTTCCCCCGGGATGCTGGAGCAGCTTCATCGGTGGGGAAGAGGCCGAGGTCACAGAGGAAGAGCTGCTGTGACTTTGGGGTTGCAGGTGAGGCAAGGGAGGGTGCTTTGGAGGGAGAGGGAACTGAGGACTGCGCAGTGCATGTGGATGCGTGTGTGTGTGCCAGGGCCCCATCCCCTGTGAGTCTGGCTTCAGTCCCCTGAATGTGCGTGCGTGTGCGTTTTGTCATTGGCGTGTGTGTCAGTGTGCTGGATGTGTGTGTGCTGGTGTGTGCCAGTGTGTGTGTGCCTGGGATGGGTAAGGTGCTGGGGAGTGTGGATGGAGCAGAGGCAGGAGGGGTGAGGGACCGTTTGAGGAGGGACACTGCTGCCGTCAGGGAGGAGTCCATGGACCTATTGCCCCTCTGTAGGTCAGACATGCCCGATGAGATGCCCTCCATGAACGACACCAGCTGAGTCAACAGCGCGGTGTGCGCATGGAGGACACTCAGCATGGCTGTCTGCCCTACATGGAGCTGGCGAAGGAGGTACACAGACTCCTCACTCAGGGCAGCAGGGGACACAGGGGCAGGGGGTGCGGTGCCTGGCCCAAAGGAGACACGCTCCCGGACATGGGAGCCTCCACGGACCTGGGGAATGGGAGCCGATGGGAGGGCGGTGGTGGTGCTGGTGGTGGCGGGGACAGCAACACTAGCTGGGGTGTGGTGGCTGCTGACACCCGCCTCCACAAGGGAGTCATCCTCCGAGTTGCTCTGGTCCTCAGCTGAGGTGGATGCTGCTGAGGACTCCTCGGTGTGGCTCCCCTCGCCCTCCGTGCCACTGGGTCCCTCCGACCACTCCTCGGCTGCTGACCCAGTCTGGCTCTCCGGCTCCTCCTGGTCCGTGGAGCTGTCCCCTTCCGTGGCCGTGGATGTATCTGCAAAAAATGGGGAAACAGACAGACATCAGTCACCTGCACATAACGCACACACCACTGTGAGCACAGCACATCACAGAGCAAGCCCTGGCATCATTAGTTGTGCATTGCTAAAAGTGCACTAATTGAACAGGAGAAGTCAATTGTCAGTCTGATGCCAAGCATGGCACTCACATCCCACATGGCCTTGCACCCATCTGTCTGGTGTCTGTTGGATTGCAACACCCCAGTGTTGACACATGCACCAAGTACACAGTAGTTGGACAGTGCAGAGGACACGGTGTGGACACATCACAGCTCTTGCCACTGAGTCAGTACAGGTTTACGGATGTAAGGGATGCCCAGAGTCAGATAGGAAATGCATGTGATGCATACCAGCGACAGACACCATGATGCACCCATGTCCTGATAGCCAGCACCACTATGGTGTGCATGTAGCACATGTCACTCCCCTGCAGGATCACCAATCAGTAGACACATGCCATGGCGGAGGCATGACTGCAAAGTCGTACATCACTGTCTCAGTGATGTATGACTTTGCAGCCAGACAACAACACTCTGCACTGTGTCACAATAGTAGGTCATGGGGAATGCAAGTCCTGGAGCTGCACAAGTGCACATGTACATCCCCCCACAACACATCCTCTTAACCCTCATCTGTCCAGGTCATACCTATTGGACATATGGGAGACCTGTGACACTACCCTCTGAACCTGAGCCCCTCACACTCTGCTGTGCATGGGGAACAGCTGCCTGAACTTCACATTTACATGCCCCAGTCTGCATGGGCAGCTGATCAGACACCTATGTGTCACACAAGTATCGTCTCCTATGGTCACATCTCCAGTGGCATGCTGAGCCCCTACCAAGAAACTCCACAGCAGTCCTGGCGACTAATCCACAGCACACTGACACAGAGGCAGACACCTGAGGGGCAAATCACTGTGCACAATGTGTCCTCTGATACACGGGAGTGGGAGTACAGAGTGTATTGTATGGCCTGGAGTAGGCATGACTGTCCAGCCCCACATGAATGAGGGATGAGCCCTGGACTGTAGGCAACTGGCTAAGTATGTGTGACACACGTCATATACATACTCCTGGGGCCCAAACATTGTTCCCACCCGCAGCATGGGTGTGTGCCAGGTACCCCAGCCACATGTGGTGGATCAGCTCAGCAATTGGACCACAGATCAAAGTAACACGCTGAATACATGTCAGAATACAGGCATTGTGTAAGCAATGGACCCACCCATGATGCCCACCACAGAGTCAGGGAAACAGATGCTGTCTCCCACCTTGAGTCAAGCAAACTGCAAGGACACAGTCCTAAGTGACAGAATTCCCTGCATGTAAGGGCCACACCTGGGTATCAGATGAGGAGTGGGCAGTGCACAATAGAGGGACATGGCTCCTGGACAACATGACTGCTGTACTGTGGCAGTTCAACCTGGCCCGAGGAGGGCACATAGCATGTTAGACAGAGTACACAGTGCAGTCTTTGACTCACCCCTCCTTGCTGCTCTCTGGCCTTCAGCTGCCCATCCAGGTCTGGAAAGACCACCGCCAGGATCCTGAGCATGTGGGGGGTCAGGGTCCGTGTTCCGCCCTCCTGCGAGGAGGCGACAGCTTCAGCTGGACCCGTGCAATCCTCCGGGTCCAGCCCCGAAGGTCCTGCCACCTCTTTTGGCAGTTGCGGATCCGGCGCTTGTAGACCCCCACGGACCGGACAGCCCGGACGATGTCCTTCCAGATCTCATGCTTCCGATGGGCAGAAGCCTGTCAGGATGACAAAGTGATAAGGCCATTACTACACATGCAACATATCCGTGCATGACACAGTTGCATATACATGTCGCAATCACAGGGGCACATGGTGTACCCAGGCAGTGCACGGCTGCCCATGGACAGTTTTCCAGAAGTCACTACATGGTATCATTGCATGGGGAGTAAAACCCTGTTCAGAAGCACTGTCACTGCACCATACCTGTCCAGTGCAAGTCACTACACACTATGGGGGGTGACAACTACTCAGTGAGCCTGCTAGCCAGTGGTGTGCTGACTCTCAGCCTTGCTAGTCAGACAAAATGCACATTCAGAAAGGCAGTGCACAGAACACTCACCTGCTCCCCTGGTGTCCCATACAGCTTGCTGTACTGTGGAAGTAGGCTGTCCAGCAGGGCCTGGTTCTCTTCAAGGCTGAAGGCTGGGGCTCTCTCCACAGTACGTGCCATTGCAGGGTCCAGAGGGGCAGAGACAGCAGCAGTGCAGTGGCAGATGTCGTCCTGGAGCATGTAGTGCAGGCAAGTGGGCTCTCAGGGGAACATGCAGCAATATATATGTGCTGGAGAGGCAGATACTGTCCCTTGTGTCCAAAGTGATAGGTCCAAGTCGTTTGCATCTTCTGAATCTGGCCAATCCATGGAATAGCAGCACCAAAACACGCCCACAGCATCCTTCAAAATTTCAACTTCATGACATACATGATTTTGCAACATTGTTGTGGGTGACCAACTGATTTTCCAGCAACCGACTCGCTCGAATATTCGAAAACGCGTCCGTTGCCAGGCAAGCCCATTGTCAATGGGTGCGCACCGATCGGTCCATTGCAGTACAACGCGCACAGGGGTACAACGCGTACCCGCACACATTGAAAGCAATGGGCCGGCCGGAGGCACCGATCGGTCCATTGCAGTACAACGCGCACAGGGGTACAACGCGTACCCGCACACATTGAAAGCAATGGGCCGGCCGGAGGCACCGATCGGTCCATTGCAGTACAACGCGCACAGGGGTACAACGCGCACCCGCACACATTGAATGCAATGGGCCGGCCGGAGGCACCGATCGGTCCATTGCAGTACAACGCGCACAGGGGTACAACGCGTACCCGCACACATTGAATGCAATGGGCCGGCCGGAGGCACCGATCGGTCCATTGCAGTACAACGCGCACAGGGGTACAACGCGTACCCGCACACATTGAATGCAATGGGCCGGCCGGAGGCACCGATCGGTCCATTGCAGTACAACGCGCACAGGGGTACAACGCGTACCCGCACACATTGAAAGCAATGGGCCGGCCGGAGGCACCGATCGGTCCATTGCAGTACAACGCGCACAGGGGTACAACGCGTACCCGCACACATTGAATGCAATGGGCCGACCGGAGGCACCGATCGGTCCATTGCAGTACAACGCGCACAGGGGTACAACGCGTACCCGACACATTGAATGCAATGGGCCAGCCGGAGGCACCGATCGGTCCATTGCAGTACAACGCGCACAGGGGTACAACGCTGTACCCGCACACATTGAAAGCAATGGGCCGGCCGGAGGCACCGATCGGTCCATTGCTGTTCAACGCATCACTGTACATGTGACTGGCATATGTCAGCATGCCTGTCTCAGATGGACATATGCCAGCCACAGATAGCTCCCAGGGAGTGAGGGGCACACCTACATCACGACAGCCTGTCCAAACCTTATCATAAGGCATGTAAGGCTGCATTTCCTATTGTGTGTATGTTGGTGTACATGTTGTCCTGTGGGTGTCACCTGTGGGCAGCCACCCCCAGGCTGTGCACGTGTTCATGGGGACAGGATCCTGGGTGTTACGTGTACGTGACCACTGTGATGTGCAACTGTTCATATCTGTGCATGTGCCATGGTCACATTTCACAGTGGTGTTTGTGTATGTCATGTCACATACCCCGTGAGTCCCATGTGGGACGGTATGTTTGAGCCAGGGTGTCCCAGTGGCACAATAGTGATGGCCCTCCACAGTCTTTGTGCATGTAGTGTTTACAATGTCTCTGATTTGATGTGCACAATGGGAGACAGTCTCCACATCCACGTTGTGTGTGCATGGACTCTGATGTTGTGCGTGTGTGTCACAGACGTCCATGGCTCTCCTGCCATGGCAAGTGTGGCCACTACCTGTGGGGGTCATGTTTGTTTTGTTGTGGTGTACACATGATACTCCAGGTGATGCCAGTGTCCATGTGGCATTACAGGGTCCCTGGGAATGTGCCTGTCGTTGAGCTGTGGTGCCTGGGGCACATCTGTCCTCACATGTCACTGGGGGTGACTGTGACACAGCATCATGATATCCAATGGGCCAACCTGGGACAAATTGATGCCACCTTTAGGACCGTGTTGACAGATGTTGGCCATGTATGTACCATACATGTCGTTCCGGTACTGCACACTTCATGTAGTTGTGCCTCATGATGATGTATGTTGGGATCTTGAGTGTGTTCAATGCCGCATATGTGGGGTGACTGACGATCTTGCTTACTTCTCCTCTGCACTGCAGGGCTCCTGCTGTCCATCGGCCATTCCCAGACCTGGCAACGATGGTGGAACGGGACAGCATCCGACGGTACCGCTTCACCAGGCAGCTGATTGAGGATTTGGCAGTGCAGTTGTCCCCACATTTGCAGCCTGGCCGGCCGTATCCTACAGCGCTGACCCCCAAGGTGAAGGTGATGGCAGCCCTACACTTCTTTGCCACCGGTACCTTCCAACATACTGTGGCGTCTGCTGGTGGGATGTCACAGACCATGTTCAGCCGTGTGCTCCGCGATGTTTTGGCGGCAATGTTGCTCTTCCTGAACCGGTACATCTATTTCCCTAGACTGCGACGACTCACTGACGTGAAGAGTGACTTTTATGCCCTGGGGAGGATGCCGCATGTAATTGGCTCCATTGATGGGACACATGTGGCTTTGGTACCACCACAGGCCCAGGAGCAGGCCTACAGGAACCGCAAGCACTACCACTCGGTCAATGCACTGGTGGTGTGTCTTGCAGACATGACCATCACACACGTGTGTGCCCGTTTCCCTGGTTCAGCACACGATGCCTTTGTGATGAGGAGTAGTCGCATCCCCAGGTTGATGGCACAGATGCAGAACCAGCGTGCCTGGCTTGTCGGTGTGTACTGACTTTGTGCCATTGTGTGTGATCTGATCTGTAGTATTCCGCCCACTTTTCCAAGTCAGCTGATGTGCACTTGTCTGTCCGTAGGTGACTCGGGATACCCCAACATGCCGTGGTTGCTGACACCCCTCAGGAACCCTGTGACACCTGCCCAGATGCGCTACAATGAGGCACATGGTCGGACCAGGAGAGTGATTGAGCGGACCTTTGGTCTCCTGAAGAGCCGCTTCCGCTGCCTGGACAAGACCGGAGGGTCCCTCCCATATGCCCCTGCGAAAGTGTGCAAGATTATCATCGTCTGCTGCATGCTCCACAACCTGGCAGTGCGGAAGGAGTTGCCTCTCATCCAGGATGACGATGACCAACATCCGCCACCTGTGGAGGATCCTGGCCTGGACCACGATGCCAGTGACGATGATGATGATGATGATGGTGATGGTGATGTCCGCACACAGCTCATCACCAACTTCTTTAGCTGAATGTGAGTATCCTGAGGTGTCATGTGAATGATGTGAGTTGGCATGATGTGTGGGTGGTGCTCTGGTGCTGTTGGAGTGTGTCCATGGGCTACTTGACAGGATGTGTGTTGCGATGTGTGGTGACAGGTGGGCTGTACTCCCCAACAGTGTTGACATGCTAACTTGGTTCTGGGTGGGTATCTTGTAACATGTATTGTGCATGAGTTTTGCTATTCTGTCCTGTACTGCATTGCTTTTGACTGTGTGTCATTTCTGTCCTTCACAGGGTACTTTCAGATTCGTTTGGTCAACTGTGTCCACCGACGACGTGATTGCACATCCAGGCTGGTAGCTGTTGTGTCCCTACAGGTGATGTGCGCCACACCCATGGACTTCCTTCTGTCTACAGTTGTTGACTGTGTGCCCGCTACCAGGTGGGGTTACCTTGCATCTGTAGTGGTTACGGCATGTTGCTACTGTGTAATAAACCTGTGCTTCACTTAGTGATGTGCGTTGTCTGTGGTCACACATTTGACTGCCATTTGCTTACTGCACCTGTGGGCTACTTGACTACAACTGGGAATGGGTGTGGTGTCTGTGCATTGCACCGTCTTCCCTGGCAACATCAGTGTAGGCAATGAGTCAGATGGCCTAGGTGTGTATGTGTTGTGTAGCCCTGGTGGTGTGTCTCCCTCATATGTGTCACGTTGCCTGTACTCACATGCCTGTGTTGTCCTTGCTGTTGCAGTTCGCATACACTGTGTAATTTTGCAGTTCATCATCCCCATAACAGCACCCACGTTGGAATCACGACAGAGGCAAGTATGGTGTATTAGTGTGTTTATTGTGATAATAGTGCATAGGATGGATTGTGCTGTACATGAATCTTGCAATCCCAAGTTCCTAGATGAATAGAAAGTCCAGGTAGACAGGATCCCCAGTATCGGGGCCACAGTTGTCTGACACATTGTTCCAACTTGTACTCCCCATGCAATGTGTGGGAGTAGTGTTGCCATCAACAGGGTGAACAGTCTGTGCACAAAGGCGAAAATCCAGAACAGGTTCAGGCTTCCTGGGAGTTGCGCTTGGCCATCAGCCTCTCACTTTCCCCTCCTCGGACGACCCCTCTTCTTGGGGGGGCCCTCAAGTGCAGGCTGCTGCGGTGCAGGGGACTCTCCGCCAGAGTCCTCCTCCCTCCCTGTGGCAGTTGCAGTTTGTTCGGTGCCAGATGTTGTTGGCACACAGGGAGGTGTGGACTGGTTGCTGTTCATCTGGCGGAGGCATTGTAAAATGTCCCTGTGCACCGCCGTCATCTCATGTAGTACATCCCACTTGGACTCCACGCGGGTCATGTGGGAGTCCACACGTGACATGTGGGAGTCCACACGTGACATGTGTGACTCCACGTGGGACATGTGGGAGTCCAAGCGGGCATGATGGGCAGCCTGCTGCTGTTTGATGTCTCTGAGGAGCCCCACTACCTGGCTGAGCTCTCCGGTGCTGGACTGGTACGCATCAGCTATGCGTACCAGTTGTGGGTCTTCATGCACACCAGCAACGTCTGCAAGCAGCGACCTCTGTCTCCCACCCCTCCCACCACCCCTGCTGACATGTGCAGTGTGTGCAGTTGCACGCACAGATAACCCTGGTCCACCTTGGGGTTGGTGGTGGTGGTGGTGTCCATGGCCCCAGGTTGGTCCAGGGTCACTGCGCTGGTGTTGTTCCTTATTCTGTCCATGTCGGCAGGGATGGTATTCGTGGTGACAGTCGTTGGAGGGGTGGGTGCAGGGGGTGCAGCTGGTGGACCTGCTGGTGCTGCAGCTGGTGGTCCTGCTGGTGCAGCATGTTGACTTGCACCGGATGTGCCAGGTTGTTCTTCATCGTCCGAGGAGGACAGAGGCTGTACGACGCCAGTGAGCTCGGCATCCTCTTGAGCCTGGGACTGGGACTCCTCAGCGTCTGCTGCTGTGTCCCTATCATCACCTGTTTTTGGGAGACACAAACAATGTATGTCATGTTTCTGCAGGCATCAGTGGTTGACACACCTGACAGTTGTGACTGTGCCTCGGGGTGCGGGCCTGTACATTGTATTGTCCTAAGTCGTCACAGTCAGGGGTTGATATT